>LZPO01088872.1:0-16253 GCA_001675575.1 Neotoma lepida
CAATGTAGGCGTCAGTTCCCTAATTAAATCCAAGTCACTGGTTGTTTCAATAATCAAAAGTAATTCTATCTCGCAGTCTAGCTAAGCACTTATATATAACACCTGAGCTGACCACGAGGTAGAAACCCACAGCCCCTGCACCAGGAGCTATTCTATGGTGCAATCAAAACCTTCTCATTAGTATTTTTTGCAATTCTAACCTTGAAATATATCCTAATTTTAACAAGAATAAAATTATTAACTCAGAAAATATCGAACAGATCAAGAACTAGCATCCATGATTGCCTATGAACTTGGGAATCTATTATTTTTAAAAATGAACAAGATCTTGGGATGAATTAATATTANGACTTACTTTTATCCAGCAAATGATTCTGTGGTCATGTGTTGTGCTTCATATTCTCTATGGACAGTCATGATTCTTTACTTTATCTACCTATAACTTTCTATCCATTCTTTTGCCTCTCGAGGGCAAAAACACCCTCTACATATGGATTAGACACCATCTTACTTTGTGTGGTTTTTCATTTCCATACTTTATTTTCTAGTTTCCAGGCCAATATTCTTTCTAGAAAGAGAATTCCCTTGCTATGTGTACTTTGGGTAGCCATGTAGAGATGACACGAAAANCCACGCTTTCTTACCCTCTCACTTCTTTCTCACTTCCTTCTTAAGCAGTCATACCTGCTACATACACAAAACAACACAACTTTTTTCTGTAATAACATGGCATTTCTTAAAAAAACAAAAAACAATTAGCAAAGGTTCTGGTATCAGTGTGGAAAAATAAATAAATAAAATACCATATCTAAGAAAATTCTCCCATCTCAGGGCCCCACATTTAGTTTCTCAAACTCAGTTAAACTTGAATTTCAATCATTTCTTCCAATGACAATAGANGAGCAGGAATTTGAACTAGCCCTCCTTTGCAAAAACTAGCANGCATGTCCAATTCCTGCCATGCAAGGAAAGCCAGAGTACATTGGAAAGTGATATCAACTGGGTAGGCCACAGGTGACCCACAGCACACTGGTGGCACCATCACAGTCAAGTCACCCTTGCATTTAGTTCCTCATTTGAGATTGAAAGCCACTCACTGTTGTAGCCACTGCTGCCGCTAGCCTCTGCCGGCGCCGAGTTGTGTTGAACTGGCCCTTCGCAGGTGGCCCTTCCTGACAGTGAATGGGAGAAGAAAAGGGGGTAAAAACATGGGGTAGGGATGAAGAGGAGGGGATTTATGGGGGAATAAAAGATAATCAGACAAAGGAAAAGGGCAGTTTTAACTGTAATTGACTTTTCTTTAAAAAAAAAAAAAATCTTAGCATTGAAACAGGTCAAAGGGACATTCATGCCACAAGGAATGTTCTTTATTCTCACTGCAGACTACTCAAATGTTGTGAGTCCACTTCCTGAATATATTCCTTACCCCCAAAGGAGATGGAGAGCTATGAATCAGCACATTAATGGGGAGCCTGTGATTCTAAGGTAAAATGAATGTGCACACCACTTTTTAAAAATGTGATGGCACCTTGTATTAAGTCAAAAGGCATCCAGTAAATGGCAGTGAAGAAAACAGGCAAGCTTGGGGGAAAACAATTATATAAAATGTAATAGGTGAAAAAAATTGTATTCAGAGAAAAGAATAAGGGGAAGAAGAGAAACAGGATTCTTCAACCCCTTACTCAACTTCCCACCAAAAAGCCTCCTGGCAGGAACTCAGTGTGAGCAACAGTACTGGAGAGTGCTCGGGTCTTCAACCTGAAGAATTTCCCAAGGTGGAGGCCAGGACTACTAGATCGGGGTTTGGAAGAGCTAGAGAGCCTTCAAGTGCTTCAGTGTGTAGGGCCGATGCCTAAAAACACCAGTTATGAAAGGTTTCATTTGGTAGTGTGCACCTATGCACAAACCTAAAGAAGCCTAGAGGTAACGGCATTTCCTTCTCATGTTACCTCACTGTTACAAACCCTGACTCTCCAAGATTGGGAACAACACTTCTACTTCCAGTTAGCCAAAGTGAAGTTTCTTAGACTAACCTAACAATTCACATAAAACAACAACAACAAAAACACAATTACTTTCATTTGTTTGGAATGACAAATGTTTTGAATTCTCACATCTCCAATTCTCTTTTAAATTTTCCAAATTACTTTCATATTTTACTTCACAGATCTTTTGCATATTTGTGTGTGTCATACATATATAATCTATTTTCTATACAAAATCTCTACATTTAACATAATAAAAGGAAGGACTCATCTTCGCATCTCAGTATCATTTTGGAATGTGAGACTAGGTCAGCTTCACATGGATGATGGGTAACTTCATAATTACTATTATGTACTTCTTCCTACTCTACCTGATTCCTCCAGTATCTAGGACCTATTATCTAATTTATTCTATTACTAACATAGGGCCATAGTACTTAATCTTCTATANCACTTTTGACTAAATAGTGTTATTGAGATTTTTATTAGAACCAGAAACTGAAGTTTTGGGAGACATGGGTGCCCATTTTCTTAAAAGACAATCCCCACAGAACCTTCGAGACAAATGCTGACTCCATGAGTTACACAACAGATTTCTTAGGGCAACAATTCAATGGCATCTAGTACAAATATGAGCAAACAGGGCTAGCATTTAACTTCTATGTTCAAGTAAGGTGAGCCATCTACCCTACCAAGAATAAGCTATTATCAAATATCCGGTATAACACATTTCATTTTCTACTTCCTGGAGTCAATTAAAAAAATAATCTATCTTATAATTCTTTCAAGATGACAACTACTATAGAATGATGGATGCAAAGTTCAATGACACAATGTCAACACCAATAACGATCACCACCGAACCACCACTGCCACATAGCCTGGGCTCCATCACAACTGGCTAATGACCTAAGTTACAAACAATAGAAAATGAGTTTGTCAAGATCCAAGAATCTCTCAAGTCAGCTGCAATAGTGGTCACCTGGGAAAGTGCCATGCTAATGAACTCAAAACAAATACTTGGCATTGTTAGATAGGATTCTCTTAATCAAAAAGTTTTGGGAATAGGAAGGGGAAAACAGATAGGGTAAGGAGAAAATGGGAGCAGGAGTCCTTAATCTGCCATGGTAAAAATAAATGTTATGCCTTTCTGTAGGAGAAAGACTGCTAAGTCAAGATGTTCCTGCTGGTGACAGACACTGCTGGGTGAACTGTTGAGTTCACCAATGGGTGGTGCATGTTGAAGGAGCTCCAGTCCTGTTTTAGTTACAGAGAGAGACTNCTGACAGCTCTGAGAAGACCTGTTGCCTTGGGCAAGCAGAAAACGTTCGAGGGGGATGATAGCAAATTCTGCAGCACCCCAGATGATACATACTTGAAGTCCAAGTGGAAGTAAACGCTCCCTGGGAGGGATTAATAGCTTACTCTCATTCAAAGTCTATGTTTCTACTGAAAACTACATGTGCTCCTCTTGAAGAGGCAAAGTCAGTGTAGGGATGAGGTAACCTCAAATTCCTCATCTAAACAAGAATCATAAGGGTTATTTGTGTCACTCCTTAGTTAAACAAAGCAAGANAGCATCAGCGAAAAATTCAAAGAAGTCACTCAAAGATTTGCCTGCTTTTGCACCAATTTCTTCTGATGACTCAAACAATCCTTGTGACTTCTTAGCACATGTATTAACCAGAACTACATTCTGTTTCCTCCAGGTGGGGAAATGGATCAAATGGATTTGTGGTGGGAGTCCTGGCCCCACAGACAGCCAGGGGCAGGGTGCTCAGACTCGCTGAGAGCCAGTCCACTCAAGACAATGGTGTAAGGGAATCTGTCCAGTGGTATGCATTACAGAAACAGATTGAAACAGTAGCTCTCACAAACAGGAATGTTCCTTGGATGCTAGCACTCTTCAATTCTCTTATTTAAAGAAAGGGTTCTTTAGGTTGCAAAAACGACTTTACCCCCTTGGACACCAGAACACAAAGACTAAAAACAAGACAAATCATAAGCTCAAAACAAATGACAATTTTGCAAGTTTCTTGTGAAATCATTTGGCATATTTTCCCTTTAGCACTAATTTTATGAACAGAATGGGAAACACATTAAAGTATATTGCTCAAAGGAACACACAGGATTATATTCATGGGATGCAGATATTCTAAATGGAAATATTGATGTTTAGTGCTTGTGAAAATTTATTATGAATTACACCAGATTAGAAAACACACCAGCAGTTTGTTATTGACACATTCAGAGTGACAATACAAAGAATGTTATTAACGCAGTCTGAGTAGAGAAGAATTACATTTGTTAATTACTCAGAAGAAAAAGAAGAACACTGAAAAGTAGTTACTTTCACTTTTGTGTTAGGATCTAAATTCATCAATATAATTTAAAAAAAAAAACAAAACCTGGAGTCTAATTTTAACTGCGAATGTTAGTAATCATCTTACACAACTAAGGTAAGAATAGTAGAGACTTTTGTCAAGATTTGAAAGTAATAACATTTATGACATAAGGGGTTTTAGGCATTTCCCATATTCTGTATCAATGAAATGCAATAACATAAGAGGATCATATTTGAAAATTTATAACTATTCATTGCCATTAAAATTTTTATTTCAAGTAAATTTATTATGAGCTATGGAGATTTTAGTTCCAATTTTAGAGTGGCCATTGTAGGTCAGATATGTTCTACCTTTGTAACTACAGAATTTCAGAGTTAAGACAGAATTCAGAATCAGAATCAGAATTCAGTAATCATTAAGTTAATTCTATAACTTGAGCAGAGCAAATTAAAGTCCAGAAAGTTGAACAGAAATGCATAAATTATGAGGCCAGAGAATCCCAGTGGTCACACTAACACCCGCTGTGTTGATTTTTAACCTACAGCACCTCCTACAAGGCCTTGATAAAACTGTGGGCAAAGTTCACTCATAAAAGAGCTTCTAACCCTGAGACTACATAAAGGAACATACATACAGTCCACCGGCTTTCCAATTTGATTTTAAAGTGGCTTTCTGTCTGAGTTTGAATGCTTCAAAGGCTGTGACTAAGGATGGACATCCTACCGTGTGGCCAAATTGGTTCAATCCTTACCTTCCAAGGTTTGGGGATTTACGTCCAACTAACTAAAACAAATAATTCCATGTTTAGGTAACACAAGTCTGTCTGCAAAGCACAGGTTTTAAAGCAGCTGAGCTATTCCTTCAACCTCACNGGAGCCCAGGGGCTGACACAGAACGCATACAGAGACAACGCTTTACAGGTGANCGGCAACGCAAAGGAATGGGAAGAAAAAGCTGTACCTGCAGTTGCATTTTTGTATCTTTGCTGACACTTTTTGTTCTCCAGCGTCTTGTGACCCGCTTGTCTTTCTTTGAAATATCTACACAGTTAGCCTACATTACACAAATAGTTAAAAGCAACAAAGGATTATTAAGTTCACACAGATGATAACACATACAAAGAGCCCAGAGAGTTAGTAAGGAATCGTTAGAACCCCAAAGCAAGCCAGCCAAGGAAGAAAGACATTATACTAAAACCAAAGACTTCTCTACACCTTACTTGTAGAAGTTATATTTCTAGTGTGTAAAAATGAAAACATGATTAGAGATTGTGAGCATCTTTCTACATTAAAAGATGTTCATACTTCTGAAAGTTCTACAACTTAAACTTCAAAGCCATACAAAAGTGACATGAGAGTGACACAAATATGTATGTCTACGAAAGTCTAAAATATATTTAAATGTAAAACACTGATAAAATGCTTCTTAATTAACACAATGACACCAAACTCGAAAGTAGTAGGAATAACTCCAGAGGGGCTGGAGACCTGGCTCAGCAGTTGTTCTTATGGGTTTGGCTCCCAGCACTCACACAGCAGCTCACAACTATCTATTATTATTCCAGATCTAGGGGATCTGATGTTTTCTTCAGGACTCCACAGCCACTGCACACATATGGTGCACAGATATGCATGTAGGTAAAACACACATATACATTAACTAAAGAAAGAAAGAAAAGAATAACTCCAGAATATAAATCATATATTGCTATTATTATAAATATCATACTGTTAGTCTGATTGTCGTCATTTCCTTTGGAGTGTCACCTTGCATAGCCATAGAACAGTCCAGTAAGGGTTAAGTTAGGACCTTAGATCTTGTTACTGGGACAGTCACGTTTACCTGCATGTCAGTGAAGTTAGGTGCTGACTGAGTCCTCTGAAGGATCTCCAGATTTTGCAGGAGCTTGCTAAGTTCCACAAGGTTTGACTGACAGTGTGCAAGATCTAGGAAAGACAAAAATGTTAGGACTGGGTAGAAAGGGTGGTGACAATATTCAAGGGGACTCAGTCCACACTGTGGTAGATAAGATGTGGTAGATGGATGGGAAGATCTATGGTTACATAATGGTGATACTCACAGGGAATCCAAAGCATTACCTCTCTCTGGGTCAGAACCATGGGAGCCACTGTCGTGAGAAGGTTTCAAAGCCCACTCTTACCAACTGTGACTCTGAAGCAGATGGCTTTGACATATCAAGTTGTGTGTGAATGCTTTCCTGTCCTCACAGCTTTTGTTTCATGGGCACTCTGGAGACTACAGCAGTTTTGTGGTTTTATTCCTATGGGCCTGTCTACTTGTTCCTCTAAAATGGTTTACTAGATGGCTGAGTGGAATTTGGGTGGAACCAAAGTCAAGTTTAGAAAAACAGAACAGTAAAAATCAGTTAAACACATCTGTCTTCAGCTCACTAATAACATGGCAGGGAATGGTTCCTTTAAAATCTATTGTAGACGTTTACTAATTTGAATTTCATCTCTATGGAAGAAATATGTTCTAGGAGTGAAGCAATTTCCCCATATATTTGAGGCCTGGATTCATACAAGTCCAGAAGAGCCAATTACCTTTACTGTTAGAGCTATAAATCAGACATATAATGGGTCCCATAAAATGANATGTCTTTTGAAATTCAACCAATGAAATAAGTATGAAATGTTCCCTTTTGGAACTGAAACCCATCTCAGGAGTAAGCTTGTTCTACAACAAATGTTCAGTATAGATTTTTTTTTAAGTGCAGCAAGAGATTAGGAGAAAGGAGAGTGTTCATGGTTTCATGGCTTGAGAGCAGATTTACAAGAGACCCCACCTCATCCCCAAAGGGGCTAGAAGACAGAAAAGTTTTAGCCAAACAGAAATGTGGAGGAGGGTAAAGAGGCTGGGAAGAATGACCTAGCCAAAGGCACACAGTAGGACACATGTACATACATGCAAGTGAAAAAAAAATCAAAAACCAAAAAACCCAACAGCAGTTGTTGAGTCTACAGAAGAAGGCAAGGTTGAAGGGGTAGGTAGGGCCACAATGCTGAATGCACTGGCTGCTACATGCTGAGATAAGTACTTTGGAGTAACACGCTAGGGCCAGTGAAGAGCCGAGGGAGGGTGTTTGCACAGTTATTTTAAGGACTACCAGGCTTGAGGGGGCTTTATGTAGTGAACAAAATACTGACTTTGGGATTAGTCAAATGTGGGTGGCTGCACTCGTAACTTCCCTTCCAAGGCAGCTCTACAATCTTGGGCAGATGTCTGAACCATTACAAATTTCAGTCTCCTCATCCACGAAGTGCAGAAAGTGAACAGTACCTATGCCTCATGGTTGAATACAAATGAATATTAGCTGCTAAGTAGAGACTAGGTGACAAGTCAGGAGGCTGTATGACCACCAGGNACAAGAAGAATGGTGGGTCTGTGTCATGAAGATAGGAATGGATCACAGCAAAAGGTTGATAAAGATAAGGACAAGACTTAAGGACAAGAATTGGCTGTGTGAACAGGGAGGTGAGTTCATTGCAACAGTCACTGACATACATGGGGTCAGGTGCTGATACAGCCCCTTGGGGGAAACCCAACAGGGCTGGCAGGGCATCACATTCAGATACATGCCTTGCAGGGAGAATGTCTGAGTTTGAATCCTGGGCACTCTTTTGTAGCCATTGGAGCTGGGCTAAGCAGGGAAGCACCTTGTAGATGACCTTTGCACAGGCGAAGCTGGGCGGTCTCTAAACATCGCAGGAATCTACAGGGATGTCTGAAAGTGGTCTGCCTCTTTCCATAACTGGAAGTTGTGTGTGGTGAATTTATCCAAGAAAACACTTTAATGAGATGTCATATGAACATGATTATGAACAGAAAATCCCTTTTAAATCATAATTTCACATGCGGATTAAGTTTGGGTGGTTGGTGTCTCAGAGAGTTGAAGAAAGGCAAATTTGGAATTTTAAAATTGTAAGGGTGCAGGAGGATTAACAGATTGTCCAATTTTTTTTCTTTCTAAGTGAAAATATCAAAAAGTTACATAATATCTGTTTTTATTATAATTTCATAAAAGAACAAAATTAATACAGTATCTCAAGTGCATCTAAAAATTAAATCAGTCGAGACTTATTAAATACTCTCTACATGGCCCTTGTTTTTGTCAGTTTTGGGGGTCAAATGAAAACTGTTTCACAATGGAAATGGTCTGTGGATAAAGCGTGGGCCCAAGGGTTCTGCAGAGGAAGGAGAGAGTAAAAGATTAAACAGCCCAGGATAGAATGGACTAGTTAGAATGCTCCAAGGCCTCTCTCCAGTGAAACCTCACTCACAGGTAACTCCAGACATGCAACCCTGGAGCCTATAGTTTACATCTGTGCTAACAGGGAACAGAACTATTCCATGGGCAATGCAACGGCAGAGAAAGAGCCATGGAAGGGACCTAGAGAGGAGGGCAGTGCAGAGTCCAGGTGTAAGAATGGAAGGTTCTGCAAGGCCCCAAGGGACAGGTAAAGGCGGTGAGAAGGAACTGGTAAAAAGATGAAAAGGTTGAGAGGGAGGAAGCTAAGGCAGGAGGAGAGAAACCAGATCCACTTGTGAGAAGGTAGGAGAATTGGCAGGAAGGAAGCCTGGGTCACAGAACAGAGAAGGATCTAGAAAGGTATAAAACAAAGAAAAAGGAAAGGCCAGGTCACTCAGGAGGGTGAGGGTGGTAGCTGCAATGTTTTCATTTCCATCAGCTTTGGGTTTGGGGGGGTTCACTCTGAGAGCCCCCCCAAGGCAGGAACTAACCTTCCGCACACCTGTCCATTTCTTCTGAGTCCTGCAGCCAGGCCGCCACTTTGCTCTGCCCTGTTGTGCAGGTGGCAGGGAGGCTGTTACTGCACGGTAAGGGGGACTGCCATGGAAAACTGTTGGGCTGCATCTACAAAGAGATGAAGTGCATAATTTACACAAGTGAAGGCTGAATTCATGCATGCTAACAACACCCCATCAATGCTACCTCCACCATCCCATGAAGAAAACAGTGTTCAAAAAAAATAATGGCCCATACTCACAAGGACCCAACAGCTCAGATACTCACTCACTTGAAATTACTCAGAAAATTGTATTTGATACAGGGTCCTCACTACAGTCTTCTTAGTTCCTGGTTAAAAGTCTCTCCTCTCCAAAGCTCTCTGTACCCTAATGATCAGCTAAAAATCTTGTCACCCTTGTGTGAGTCCTACCAACCAGCCTTAGAATGCTTAGAAAACAGTCTGAAGATTACACAAAAGGCCTTCTTGTCAAGTTATGTATAGCTGATAACTTTTTCATTTAAAGGATTTTTATGTGGTATAAAGTTGAACAAAATATGTAGATACTAATGTATACAGTAAACAGCAAAAATACACAGAAATTGACTTCCCAAGGAGCTGAAGTGACTTTAAAACTTCACAGTTGCCTCTAATACTCACTTGCAACTGATTATGCCTCTTCTAGATTATTAAGACATAAATAATGCACACAGTTAGCAAACCCAGTCTTGTTTATTACCCACACAGGGACACAAATCATTAACACTCAGGAGTCTCATAACTCGATATGTGGAAGGCAAGAAGAGGGACAAAAGGCTCTTTGCTGCATTTTGATAAATGGAATGGAAATCACCCAGGGAATTTGAGCCCTGAGCTGTGCCACTTGCAACTGGAGAAATGGAGCTTCTGTGGAAACCAGAGCTGGAAAGTTTTCCTATTCCAGAGCAAACAGTGCGGGGAAGGATTTGGTTTCAGTCCACCAATCTCAGATATCACACAAGTTATTTAATAAATTAGACAAGGGACAGAAATAATGCATCTTTTATCAATGCTTTGTGCCAAAGATACTGACAGAAGCTGGAAAAACCTAAGAATGAAAAATTAATGTTTTCTTTTTAAAGATCTGTTTGGGATACAGTTCTTATTCAGTTTGGACTAACCCAGATTCATTCTACCCTGTGAGGAAAACTCACGAGACCCAGAGAAATACAGGGGACTATCTTGGGGACCTCTGAGTTCCCAAATCCCAATCTCTCTGGCTCTTGGCTTGTTCTCCTTATTCCCAGAACTGGTTAGTATTTCAGCCAACCCTATTACTAGAAGAAAGATAATCAAACAGTCTTTAGCAAGAATGTAACCTCAATGAAGTCATAGATCGGGGTGTCTTGTGAAATATAATTAGTAGGGTTTAACTTATACGCTAGTAAGCACTTTCCATCAAATAAAAACTGAGCATGGTAACATTCCACTAAGTTTCATAGGTTAGGTTTGGTGTTCTCAATGTTTTCCAGTGCTACGCAGGGAGGAAACTACATAATCTAGGTATTACGTAGACTCCTATGGAAGCGAAGAGAAAGCAGACTCTCCACTGAAACCTTTTTGAACCCAATCAACTTCTCTGACCTCAGTTTGGGGTACCAAGCATAAAGCCACAACACCCCTGTGCAATGCAACCTAATTACTGAATCAAACACTGAAACAGCTGCTTCCTTGCCTGTTGTCCTAACTTTGACTTTCAGACAAGAAATACCTCCAGCTTTTCTTCAACACAGACCATGAATCTTACTACATCCCAGGGAACTGCAGCCTCTCTTGTCTGGCACTTGGGTTAATGAAAGAAGGCACTGACTTTGCAAACAGCTGTGGTCACATCCTGGGATGGCTATGTCACTTGTACACATACAAACACAGTCTCTGTGACAGATTAGAGACGAATGACTGTCATATACATAATGTACTTGCTCACAGAAACGCTATTGATGCCACTGCACCTCTCCAGCTGACTTGCATTAACTCTGGGGGGAACTGAGTAACCTCTCTCTGGGTCATGTATACATCATAGCTCAAAGTAATAAATAAGTTTCACTTTCAGGACTTTGGGGTCCCTTTATTACTACCCAAGAATTTCCAGATGCTAATTAAACCAATGTTTGCTGTACCTCCCAATATTCCTAAAAAGCCACACAAAACTGGAAGCTCTCTTGGTGATTCACACATCTAGCTCATCTTCGTTTGTGATTAACTCTAGTGCCAACGTCACTTGTCTTCTCGGTGACAGCTTAGAACCTTTCTGGTGTTTTCAAAGGACACACAGTACTGTGTATGTATAAATTTCTAAGTGATTTCCAGGCTGATTTCTTACAGCACAAAGTCATACCTTTCCATCCACAACAGAAACATTAGCAGCTGGGGAGGACTCTGCTGTCGAAGTTGCAGGGAAGATGTGGAAACTTGCATCTCTGGGTGATCGCACAATTTCATTCTGACGGTACAAGCGGTGATGGCGCAGTTTGGAGACCCAAGCATCAAACCAGTCCTGGGATTTCACCTGAAACAGGGAGCAAGGAGAGACAGCTGCCAAAACAGTCTCCTGTCTGTCAGTGGTGCACGCAAATCGCATCCCCTGCTAATGGCAGATGCTGAAAGCAATTTCACCTTCAAATGATAGATGTGCTCCTCCGTGTCAAGGTCTATTCTCCGAGCTTTCTTTTTAATGGACATGACAGACAGTCCGACATCTATGCTCCCGTGGACCTTCCCCTTTTGGATCTGAAATCAAAAGATGAGTGAATATGCTGGAAGGGTATATGGGCTGGTGTGTTTCTGTTCTGAACTACGGTGAGGTCAAGGAAAATTTTAACTCACTTATGGGGGTAACTACATTCTTTTTAATTGAGAGAAAATGGCTAAAGTCTAAGGTCTAAGTTGGAGTTGTCATGACTTGACATCCATTTCAGCATACAACACTACTCATCTTCATCTATTTTGGGCACAACTAGTAATGTCAGCTCTTCATAATTCCAGATTGCTTAGCTTCTAGCTCCTCAATAAGGCAACGTCAATGATTCCCAAAATAACTGAAGTCAACTTTTGAACCATGACCCAGAACACCCATGAATCAGCTGGATGGCAGCTGCTAGGGCAGAATTGAGCAGCTGAGACCAGAGATCAGGGAACAGCCAGCCCCTTCTTCTGGCTGTCCTCGGCTGACCGGCTGACCAAGGACATAGCTGATTCCATGGCAGAGGGGCAGACAAAACTAATTCTAAGTCTTTAGTTAATTCCCTGCACTACATGGGAGGAAGGAAGGAACTTGGAGATATGCATGCAAAGTACTACATCGACATTAAGAAAAAGCAGTTTGGAATAATCTTAATGAGTTGGGGTTCTCAAGATAAAAGGATGAATGAAACACAAATTAAGTACAAAAGACAGTTTTTTTAAAGAACTTTGACATGAACAAGGAGGGCTTTAAATCTCAAAAAGCAAAGAACATGGAATTCATTTCAAAGTGCAAAGAAAAAAATACTTTCATAATCTTCTCTCTAGGAGAGAAAGGGTTATATTATTAATGTGTCACTTTTAGGTTTAAACTTCTGCTTAAAAATAGTTAAATATTCATGCACTAGTTTGAGATTTTTATGCTATCTTGAGTATAAGCATAAAACATACCTTCTCTAGAACATGCAGAGTTGGTAGCTTGTTAAATATTACAGGCACAGACATGCAGAAAGCTGGTAACTATGGCACAGAGCTTGCACAGTTACAGTATTTACTCACTTCAAGCAGAATTCTAAATCAATCTGCAAAACATGTCCTTCAAGCTACTTACATCAAGTGGTGCCTTTGAATACTTTAACATTCCATTATCCAGGACAAAAAAGCGCTGCAAGAACCAAACACCCCTAGTTACTGTTTGTACTCTGAATTATATAAAGCATTCATAAGCCCAGGTCGCTGGTTGCTTGGCATTCAGCAGTTAAACATATTTGATGACTTTGATACATGGATTCAGTGCATCTGGCCACAGTCAGTCACAGGAAGTGAGGCAAGTGGGTCTGAATTCTAGTAGAGTGCTTTTACACATGCTAGGGATGGAGTCTTTTCTCCATGGTTTATCTTCAACAGGAGGAGGTCTGAGGACCTGCAGCTTTGGCGTCCTAAACGAACTGCGTTAGGATGTTATAAAAGTAAGGAAAAAATAACCTGGAGAGATCATGGCAATGCTGTAAAGATTGCTATACTATTCTGTAGGGAAGTATTCCCCCAGGAGCAAAACTCCTGAATTTCCCCTGGACACCATGGACACTTTTTAAAAACTCTCAGGGCTATTACAGAAGCCATTACACCAGATCCATCAGATCTCATGGCTGTTACAGAAGCCATTACAGAAGCCATTACACCAGATCCATCAGATCCATTGTTAACAAATTACCTACAATGCTTTAGTGACCTTGGCAATATGCACGTATTTTCTCCTTGGCAATACGCTTGTGTTCTACTATTAGTAAAAGAGATTAAACATTATTTCCAAGCTACATTAAGAATAAAAAGAAGGCTCCCCGCTAGCTGGTAGTTGATGGTTACAAGAGAAGGAAGCATCACTTTTTCCTTGGAGATATAGCTGCTGGTCGGTTGCTCGTGCTCCAGGGAACGGCCCCAGTGAATACACATGGGCAACACTAAGTGAGCCCAGTGAAATATGCATATATTAAATATAACAAAAAGGGACATAAAGTTGGTAAGAAGATGTGTTGAGGTGCTCTAGGGGCGAATGAGGTGCTCTCGGGGGAACTGGGTAGGAAATGGGTGGATATAATCAAAATACATTGTATACACATGTGAAATTCTCAAAGAATAAATTAAAAAATGATTTTAAATGAAAGAATTAAAAGAGACGATGGGCAGGCAATTGTCTGCCCTGAGGTCTGCCTGGTATAGTGGGAGTGGATTTGCCACTTTTTAACTGCAAACACTGAAGGACTCTCTAATGTTGGTTTCCTTTCTGTGGGCCATTCAGAAAAAGTCAAACAGCTCTCAGGAGCCAGCTACACTGTGGGCCTCTTCCAGCTCTGCACATGTAGGGCATCCTTCTGTTGCTGGAATTTACTCGGCTGGCACATTTTCATGGGATGCATGAACTCACAGCTGCTGAGACAGCAGAACATCAGGACCCAAAAGTCACCCTGCCTAGAACTCACAAAGGACCACTGTAATCCCTTTGTTTGGGATACTTGAAAACAACGGGTACCAGAATAAAAAAGTTCCACACTTAAAAAAAAACAAAAAACAAAAAAACAAAAAACCAATTTAATTGCCTATAATTTAGGCATTCAAATGGGCTGATGCTTAATCAATACATAGTGGTATTAGGGAGAGGAGAAAAATCACTATGGGATGCCCTCTTAGTCTTTATGTGGAATATTCAAATACACAGTCCAGAAGGAATCCAGAAAGATGTCAGTCCACAGCCACTTTGCTGAGTCAGGAATCAGAATGTTAAACTGAACCTAGCAATTCATTTTTTTTTTTTTTAAATGTAGTTTTGGCCTGTTTTCCCAATTTCAAGTTTCTAAGTTTAGCCAGGAATAATTTACAGGATGTCACAAGAAAGAGCTAAATAAGACTATCAATGAGGAGATAGATAAAAGCTGACGGAAGGCAGAGGCAGGCCAAAAGGAATCACTTGCTGGCCAAATTCAAGTTCAAAGAATGGCAAATGAAGGGAGGGAAGTTCCTTGGTATTGGGGTAATATTATGGGCTGGAGGGAGACAGTTTCTGACAAGGGAAAGCTGTATTAGATGGAAGCCCCTGGGCTGGCTTTCATCCTATTCTAGAGACAGGTTGGGATGGCATTTCTCATCTGTCCATTTCTTTAAGGAAATTGTAATCCATACNTCTCTGCTTTGAGCCAGCTCAAGCGTTTGCTTAGCAAACCTGTCTACTCTGAGATGAAATCCATCAGCAGAGGTGCTGAATGTGTGAAGTTGCTCTTGCAGCGAGGTGAGAGTCACCAAGGCGCCTAACCAAAGGGGTTCTACTGAGAACGGAAGAGAGCTTTCTCCCCAGTGCCATGGAATTCATTTTCTTTTCTCCTCCTCTCCTCTCCCCTCTTCGGAGTCTTTGTCTCCCCCTTCTCTTCTCCTCTCCTTTCAGGGTTTTTCTTTGCTGGTTTTATTTGTTTTCAAGATTTCATACTCTAAGCTCCAGCGACCTTTGTTTCCCACCTAATAACGGCTAAGGTCTCTTGATGACGTTCTCGGCTTCAATCCGATTGGGTGGTTACCTTGTGCCAGCCCTTTAAAGGCCATTTTCTTTTCTTCAGCATAAATCCCTCATGCCTGTCTGGTTTCTGGACATTGGTTTGGCCTATTTTCAGCCCTTCTATAATTTCCCAGCTGTCAGCTTCCTGAGAGAAAAGGAAAACAAATCATTTACGTTCTGTGCTTAACGATACACATTTACGGAGACTCCTAGGCAGAAAGTCACCTGTGATGCCGCCCTCAACCCAACGATAGGATGAGTGACACACTGGAGCTAATTGTAGCATCAAAACAAGTCATGCACTTTCAAGTGAAGCTCCTATGAGTTTCCCAGGTAAACAAACCTGGAGGCATGCAGACTCGATGACAGGCGCATTGGCGACACTCTGCTTGGACATAGAAAGGAATTTTGACTTCCTGCACTCAGAATGTTTAAGATGTGTTTCCCCCGCTGATAATCCTGGGCCACAGAGGAACTTTAAAGTTTTAAAATTAGATATCTGATGACAAATGTCCAGTCAGTGTGTAGAGCAGGCTTTCTGTGTGGAAATGGGAAGGTTGCAGGGCTCCAGTGTGATACACAACCTGCTGTTAACACTGAGCAGTGCTGTGGTCCTCCTAAGACCCACTGCAGCCCTGTGCGCCTCCAAGTGTGCATCAATGTTTCACTCAACAGCACATACCAAGAAGTCCAGGCTTCCCAAGAGGCTAGTTCCCCTGGGAGCCTATGGAGAGAGTGCAGCTACAAGGCTAAGAAACTGGACCCTAGATCACTGGTAAAGCATATGCTTAGCATACACAAAGGCCTAGGTTCAATCTCTCCACCAGCAAGAATAAAACCCCATAATAAACAAATTAAAAAAAAGCACTTTGTCTCTAGAGTCTCCCTCTTC
>LZPO01088876.1:5955-16201 GCA_001675575.1 Neotoma lepida
CTGTATCTTGAATTAACTAAGACAGAAAAATGGGGCACACCTGTGAGGGATTTTTGCTTAATTTGAAGTGGAAAAACCCACTACTAATATGGATCTTTGAAATGGGAAGACACACCTTTAATTGATATCTTTTGAGGTAGGAAGACCTACTTCTAACCTGGGATATCCCTTTTGCTGGAAGCCTATATAAGGACATGAAAGAAGGAAGTTTTTGCTCTTTGCCTGCTTGTTAGCAAGTCTATTTCTTCACTAGCATTAGAGCCTACTTCTTCCAGATTGCAGCATATATTGAAGACAAGCTGAGACATCCAGCCTCTGGAATGAACTACCACTAGATACTTGGACTTTCCATTCATAGACAGCCGTTGTTGGGTTAGTTGGACCACAATCTCCAAGTCATTCTAATAAATCTCTTTCTATGTAGAGAGATTCATTCCTTAAGTTCCATTACTATAGAGAACCCTGACTAACACAATGAGTAATAATTTTGAGATGTTATTTAGAAATAGCTTATTGTTTAGTATAAAATATATAATATGTGCATATATTAGAAGTTATAAAGCTTAGCTTAAATAGGGCCATTGAAAATTATTTTAAACCAAATAATAAAGTATATGTACAAGGCTATCATATATGAACAATATTTTGTGAGCAGGAAAACTTTCAAATCAAGTTATTTCAGTAGAAAAATTTGTTTTATAGGATATATTGTTAAATACCTGTTGATATATATATATATATTATATTTCTTAAAAGGATAAAACTGAAAAATCTTAATGTTGCAAGNAAATCTAAATAATTACTTGAGAAATATTGTTAAAATTTAAAAGGATTGTAATTATATAGGCAAGATATATAAAACTAGTAGAGAACATGAAAAATATTATTTTAGTTACTTTCTCGCGTGCTTGCACACTGTTGTAACGGAATGCATATTCACTCTTTCATTCTCTTTCCAGTTTGAAAGAGAGTTCATTAGACATTAATACATTCGGATTCTACTCTCCTACCATGCTTCTTTCCCACAACCTAATCTTATTTCCTTTGTGTTCCATCCACCTTTCCCTTGCTTTTTTTCCCTCTTCTCCTTCTTGTGAGTTATTTTTTTGATCAAGAAAATCTTAATGAAAATATTAGAATTATTTCCTGTTACTCTATAAATACATTTTTCAAATTTAATATAATTCTACCATTTAATTTTTCCATAAAACTTTATACTTTATTAAATTAAATGCAAACAAATATCTATACATTAATCATTTATTCATGTTTTATAGTCCAATTTAGCTAATCAGTTTTCATTTCTAGCTTAATGCAAAAATTTTCATCTTAAATGAATAACCATTTTTCTTTCTGTATTTTTGCCAAATTCATCCATGTTTTACTAGTCCACAAAACACATCAATTAGAAAATATCAGAATATCTGTTGAGACTAATAAAACTTGCAACAAGTTAATCACTAAAGAAACAAACATTTTGGAGACAACCCTTTGAAAATTTGCTAAAAAGTATTTTTGCATAAAAATAAAAATAAAAAGTGTCATTAAACTGGATGCTTAAAAATACCATCATTAAATCTAACTACAAAATCCACCTAGGAACTTGAGGACTCAGCCAAGGTAGCATTAAGTAGAAGACTTCTTAAATGTTTCTTGAATTGACATTTTATGTGTAAATGATCTTTTTGACATAAATTAGTAATGCTGAGAAAAACAGTATTTTAAAGGGATAAGTTTGCAGTGATTTTATGGTGTGTACTGTGACATCTAGGCATAAAGTGATGTAAATATCTCCTCTGATGACAAAATTACAAATTACAGGATAGATGTACCATGGCTACTGGATGAAAGTAACTTCCTTGCGATTTTATGAAGGTCCAGTTCACACACATTGTAATCAGAAGATGCCAGTAAATCAGACAACTACAATATATTGTTGTTCATTGATGATANGCCTAAAATAATAAAGTAATTCTCTCATATAGCTTACCACCAAGGGGTATCTTATGAAGATGTTAAGATCATGCAAACTGCTGAATTTTCTTCTAAGGCAAAACATCTTAGTGAGTTCTCATTTACAAGATGGTATTGTGTAGCTCATTTTAGAATTGAATGTGGTTGAAAGAGTTAAAGATTTTACCTTAGAAGCCTGAGGCTATTGCATTAAAGTCTGCATTTTTCCAAATTCAGGTGACAGTTCACATTGGTGAATATTTGTGATGGTTACTGTGACTACTGTCATGTGCCAGCACAGGGGCAGATTTCAATGTTTTCTTATACCTAGAAATTTTTGATCACCTAGTGAGTTGAGTTCTTAGACGGAATTCCATGTTGATTAGTGTAAAAGAGAACATACACAGATGTACAGAGGAATCATCAGCTCAAACAGGCCTGTATACCTTCCTCTCCAACATTTACATTTTATAATTCCAACACACAACTTGAAAATAAATGTGTTTTGAGTATTTCTAGCACCTAAAATTTATTCTATTTTTTATAACTGGATTTGGCAAAAAAAAAAAAGACCATTATAACTTGCAAAGAAAATCCAACTTTGGTGTAAAGCAAGAAGTAAAACAGCAAAAAATGCATGCTATACAAATTAATTTTAAAATTATTAACAAAACAAAAAATGTAGATTTACAACATGAAACATACTATATATACATATATCATATATATGATAATTGTTAGTTATAAAATGAATTACTCCAGAAATGTATGTTTAATGAAATAATTAATTAAAACATATCTCTCCTATCTCTTGCCAATGGATGTTTGTACTAAGAAAGCCTTAACTGCTCTTTAAGGTAAAATATATTTTCAGATATAGTTTCTTTTAATGTACTCTCTCATAAGACTTCATCTGTTAAGTCCTCAGCTGTTGATTTAATTGGCAGAACTAAGTTAAAAATACATAGTTTGGTTGGGCATGACACTTACCTGCTTGATTCGTGGTTACATTTACTGACACATACTGCCGGGTCTCTGGGCTCAAGTCGGAAACTCCATTCACTGCCTCAATTTCAAAGGTATAGTTTGTGTGAGCAAGTAGGTCCACCATCATGACAGAGGTATTTTTCAGGCCGATTTGCTGGGGGAGGTACCTGACATGACCTCCACACTCCTCACACACCCCTGCATGGGAGTTGCACTTCTTGCATGCAATATAATATGACACATCTTTCCGTCCACCAGTGTCAGCAGGCGGAATCCACTCCAGAAAGACACTAGTTTCATTAACATTTGAGATGGCATTCCGAGGAGCTGAGGGGGGTCCTGGTTTGCAAAGTAAAGTGAGAAAAACATATTTAAGATGATATTAATTCCTGTCTTTGACCATACTAATCCCTGGCCTGAGGAAAATCTAAATTTTTAATTAATTTTTATGTGATATTTTATAATAATTAAAAAATTAAGGTTTTATGAATCGGTGTTTATATACCATAAAAATCATTTAATTTTTGACTGTTATAAACTTTTTAATAGAATAAGATGCGTTTATTAATATATATGTTCATAGTTATGGAATAAACCTATGTATTGACAGAAATGTTATATAAACTTTTATGTTTAAATCATAGTAAATTCGATTCTTTGTACATTGAATAATANGCTTCCTCTGTGAGAGTTGTAAGTAAATATGAATTCTCTGTTAAACAACAGCATAGTAAAAGGAGAACTTTTCTGGATGGCTCTTGACAATGAATTCTATTAGAGGGTAATTGAATGTGTAGAAAGTGAACAGAATTTGAAGCTCTCCTTTGAGAACACAGCTCAGGAATAAAAGCTGAAGGTCAAGACCACTGTTTATAAACCAGGTCCTTTCACTTACAGCAACTCAACTTCAGAATTTTAACTGAGGTTGGAAATTCCAGTAAAGATCATGTAAGACGAGTGAGTGCAAAGGGCTCAGTTTTACAGAATATTTTCAATTTCGTTGCCTACTACAGTAAGGAAAGAAATTCATGCAATTAAAATACTTTCATAGACACTTATCATCTTAGAATAATAATACTTTGACAGTTTTTCTAATCTCATGTACTTTTATTACACACTTCATTTTTATACATACACAGATTTGATTGCTTAAAAGCTTTTTTGACTAAATGATGACAACAGTCCATATCATTTTAACTGTTTCAGAACCTAATTATTTATGTACAAAGAGGAAATAAAATAAATTTCTATAAATTCAATTTTAAATATTAAATAAATTTTAGTCAGCTTTAAATGTTATGTGATCACCTGTTCTTAAACAAGCTTGCACTTATGTTTGCTTGAAATCTAATGTTTGCCTTAGTATCAAAGTGAGTATCTCTTCCTGTCAAAGAACTAATTAGTACCTCTTTCTAATTGTGATGGAGTCTTCTTGTATTTGAATAGATTATAAGCATGAATTAAGCTCCTCAAAAATAATCTTGCTAAGTTAGCCTAATATGTGTGTGTTCCAAATATAAGTCTCAATGTTTATTCAATCCAATATTAATCCATCATCTTTGATGGACATATTGAAAAGTAATTTAAAAAGGAAANTCGTATTTAAGAAATTCTTACAAAGACATTTAAATAGAACAACTCTATATCTAAGGACTTGACTTGTTTCCCTCAAATGCTCCCCAAAATGCCCATCACTGAACATTAGGAAGTTTTATAGGCAATCAGTCTTCCACATTTCTATTTGAACAGTCACTTTTAATACACAAATACTTCTAGAGATATAAGTAGAAGTATTATTATTTATTACAAACTTTTGATTATTTAATAAAGATAGGGAGTATTTTAATTTCAGGTAACAAAAAATAATGGGCTTAACATTTGAGAAAGAGGATGAAATGCACTTGACTGTGTCAAGTTCCATTTTATTGATACCAGCTGAATTGTTCTTGCATTTNTTTCTTTGGCCTAAATCAGCAAAAGTGTACCTGTCTGGCTTCTTTTACTTATATCTCTGGTAATAGCAGCCATAACTGTAGGTCACATGTTACCAAGAAAGCAAAACTCAAGTGATACTATGAAACAGAAATAAAATTAAAGGATTGGACTTAACCTACATCTAAAACATGCCACTGCCCGAACAGTAGATATGATGTGTGGACCATGATATAGCTGAGAAAAAGATTTCTGGCTTAAGTATATTCATCAGATTGTTGGCTTTTTATTTGCTTTGATTTTTTTCCTATAGATACATAAAACTCTGTTCCCAGAGTTTGTATATTAAAAGGAATTAAAATCATAAATACAAGTCCAAAGAACAAAGTTCAAGATCTTTCTCTGAACATCAAACAAGCGATGAAGGATCATGAGCGATTATGGTACTCTGAATCAAANTGAAAACAGACACACACACTCAAAGTGGTATTTTGTGAGAAACAACTATGGATTGTTCCTTTGAACACAATAGTAGAAATTCACAGAGCTTAAGATGGAGAAACTGTGAGTCTGTGAGCTTTAGTTCCAAAGGAGTGTTAAGCAGTTCTTACCACCAAATCATAGCCTTCCCCTTGAGTCTCAAAATAAATAAATAAACAGAAATGTACATTCATATTACATAAAAGATGTGAACTATGGCTGGATTCATTAAATAAGTCTACTAATATACAATTTTGTGAAATATGTGAGATGATTCGTTGCCATATTTTTAGTGAGCCCCTCTTTACTGATCCACCCATTTCCTGTTGTTTGATAATTCTTACATCTTACATATTAAACACTGTTTGAATTCCACTATAACAAAACATGATATCATTCTAGTAGAGTATCATGACAAAACTGTGTATAGTACTGTAATTTATTGAGAAGACATTTTCTTATTAGTAATCATTTGGTCAACAAAATCATTAGCCTTGAATTACAGAGTGATTTTTCAGTTGTGTATGAAATTCAGCCACTGAAATTTGTTTAAGATCAACTTGTGATTATTTTATAAAAAATCATTTATACTGTTTTCTGTCTATAGATCAATGACAAAATTCATAGTTCTTGTGAACATTATTGAGTGTACATACCGTTAACTGGGAACTAACAAGTAAAGTGAATGCATGCCACGAGTGGTGCACNTTGTGACAAAAGATATATTCACTTTTCTTCTTTTTNCTTACTTTTTTCCACTTATTACAGACCCTTTGCTAGTGAAAAATATCTGCAAGTATAGTCACAAGCAAGCAAATGTGTAAATAGCCACATTAGGTCTTCTGAAATATGTTAATATTNGAAAAAATACAGTTTGGCTAAATGTGCATCTATGCACTAGAAATACTGAAAATAATGCTTAGTATCTATCTATGTACTGATTATTCGATCATGAGTACACCTTTGATAATGGTTTAATAATTCTGACTAAAAAGACTCATTGCAGTTGCATGAAAGCCTAAATTGAAAGTTGGGTTTTATATATTATTCTAATCTGATTTGCCACCTTGATTGTCATGCTCTCAACACTGCTTGCATATTTTGGCAATTGGCCTCTGGATCGCCCTACAGCTTAGTTACGTAGGCTAGAACTTGATGACGTTGTTGAAGTTCAGAAAACTGTCTTCCAAGGAAGTAGATAGCAAATCTGATGTGAAGAGACAAAGAGACTCACTGAAGCCAAGAATACTACATTAAACCACAAACTAAGAGGAATCATTATTAGTGCCTCAGATGCTGAATTTGTAGTGAGTGGAAAGGATGCTTCTGATAGTCAGTCATAAGAGGACATTTGTTTTTCAATGCATTTGAAAGGAATTTGAAATGTGGAAAAAGACCTGCACTGTGAAGGGAAAACATGCCTGTTTTAGAGGGACATATTAATAAAGCTCAACAGGCTCCATCATGCTCTTTCTCCAAACTGGTGAAAGGAAATATCACCAAATAGCCACGGGGTTCCTTACTTGTGCATGCCATTGTGGGCGGATCAGATTCCCTCCTGAAATAATCCTTTTCACAGACACAAGAGGTGGAAGCTTCCTCATGGGTGTAACTGTGAGGTGGACATTTGCTGCAGCTCTGGCTGTGAGGAGAAGCTTTGAAGAACCCAGGTCTGCACACTGTCAAGAGAAATGAGAGACTAAGCTTTTCCTGGGAACAGAGGCAGTGCTTGTTTGTGAATAATGTATTATATTGACTAGCATATACACACAGTACAGAGAAGACAGTCTTTGCATCAATTTCAGAATTTTCCAAAAGTTTCCTGATCATGCCTATCAGACCATCCAGATAATCAAATGTTCAAATTAACATGTATGGAATGCACATATTTTAATGGCCCTTATGCTACTGGAGCTTGCAAAACATTACTTTTTATAAAAGACACATACATGTATGTGTTTACAATGGAAGCAGTCCAATAAGTACAATTTTTACTCTTTATTAGTGAAATCATATTAAAAAATGCAACTATTGCCGGTGGTGATGGTGCATGCCTTTAATCCTAGCACTCGGGAGGCAGAGGCAGGTGGATCTCTGTGAGTGTGAGGCCAGCCTGCGCTACTGGGTGAATTCCAGGAAAGGCGCCAAAGCTATACAGAGAAACCCTGTCTCGAAAAACAAAACAAACAAACAAACAAANAAAGTATAACTATTATATATAATTCTAGGCTGGTATGGCACATAAAAGTTTCCAACTTTTATTACTAAAATTGTAAATTAAGGGATAGGGAGCTGCCTCAGCGGTAATGAACTTGTCATACAAATGTGAGGACCNTAGTAANAGTTTCAGTCAGCACTTACAGGCTTGGTGGGCATAGAGTTGTGCTGGTAATCATTGTGGCTTTGAGGAGATATGGGTAAAACTCAGAACAAACTGGGTAGCTAGACTAGCCAAAAGTGTGAGCTCTGGAGCCCTTCTTTGACATACAAAATAGAAAATAAATAAGGAAGACAGCCTACTTCAACCTTCAGCCTCCTCATTCAGGAACACAACCACAAGAATGAGTCATACATATGCAAACACACACACACACACACACACACACCCCACATACAAATACACAAAATGTTTGAAAACTTGATTAATGAGTATTTTCCAAAAGGTTCTCAAGTTTTATTATAATGCATAATTATCTGGGATATTTTCTATAACATATAGAGGTTTCAAGAGTATTATATTTTTGGCATTTTACTGCATTTTAAAGATGTCTTTTGAGTTACATACTAACAGGATTTATGTATTCTAATATAATACCTACTCACTACAAAACTGTAATAATTACAAAAATGCAAAGTATGTCTTATTACTCAATTTTGTCTCAGGGCAATTATCTCAGTGTTTCATCATGACTGGTGTCAGTTACTGCAAGGGATACTTAAGTGAATTGGTGATACACCCTGAAGACTACTACACTACACTATATAGAATCAGATAGAAAGTATTTGCTGGTATTCCTTTTTACCTATTTTGGCCATGTAAGCAAGGTCCCATGAAGTGGGAATGCCATTGAAGTTCTATGAATGCCATTGAAGTACTTGTACTCNTCCCCCCGCCCCGGCCCAGTGGCTTATAAACCCNAATATCAATATTCCTATTGCTCAGACTTTGGTTAATTTTAAACGACTNTACTGAAGCTTTGAATAATTGGTTTATTTTACTTGTAGCTAATATATTGTTTTCCATTTTCAAGATTCTCTACATACACTGAAGAATGTTTATTAGAGTATCAGTGCAATTTTATTGAAGCTCATAGATGCACTAATATTTCAGTGGGATAGACATAATGAGCTCAGGGTAATTTTCATCTACTCTGAATGACCTCAGGTTTTAGTAATCCATCCTGAGTCTTTCTGCCCTCACTCTGAATAATCAGGAATTGGCAAAATAAGGAGGTACTATTTTTTTAGTCCATCTAATTATGGTGATAGTGAAGCCTTAATGCTCTTACAAATGCATAGCACATGTGAAGGCATTTGGGAGATAAGAAAGGCTTTTTGATAGTATTAGGAAATTCAAGTAGTTAAATGATTAGAAGATTTAAATATTATTTTACTTATAATAGGATTGCTGTAGCTGCCAATAGCATACTTAGCTGTTATCCAATTTTTCTTCTTTTATCCTTTTAGTACAACTATTCTCAGTTTAAACCATTTGCTTTCAAAGGCATGAAGTGCAAATCCACATATCCTCCATATCTGATCCTTGTTTTATTGAAGAAACCCTCTTTAAATTTTAAAAAAGNAAGTATATTTTTTTGTTGAATTATATATATTTTTAATTTTTAGAAGATATTTTTCTTTTCTTTTCTTTAATTCATTCTTCTCTTATATTATTACACCCTGACCACAGTTTGCCCTCTGTCCACTCTTTCTAGTCTTCCCTCCCCTCAACCAGATCAGCTCTTCCATTTCCCTTCAGAAAAGAGCAGACCTTCAGTGATACGATCCAAACATGGCATATCAAGTTACAATGAGACTAGACACACATACTCATATCAAGGCTGGTTGAGGGTCCCATGAGCAGGCGAAAGAGTCAGAGATAGCCCCTGCTTACACTTTTAGGAATTCTACAAGAACACCAAACTACAAAAACTTAACATATATGCTAGAACCTAGCTCAGACCTATATAGGCTTCCTGACTGTTGGTTCAGTCTGTGAGCCCCCATGGGCCCTGGTTNGTTGAATCTGTGGGCCTTGCTCCTGTGGTGCCCTACCCTNCTCCTCCCACTTCCTTAAGATTCCGAGTTCTGCCTAATGTTGGCTATTGGTCACTACATCTGCTGCNTCCAGTTTCAGTNGCTATATGAAACCACTCTCATGATGATTATGCTAGCTAAAGTCTATAAGTATAGCAGAGTATTATTAAGAATCATTTCATTGACTTTTTGTTTTTTTGGTTTGTTTGTTTGTTTGTTTTGTTTTTTCCATTCATGTCTGGTTCTATCCTAGCTCTCTGGGCTATCCAGGTCTGGTTCCTGGCCATTCCGTGTCAGGCATAGGAGCCCTCTTCTGGCATGGACCTCAAGTTGGACCAACCATTGATTGGCCACTCCCACCCGTTCTGTGCCATCATTATCCCTGCACATCTAGCAGGCAGGACACGTTGTTGACGAAGGTTTTGTGGCTGAGTTGATGTCCCAGTCCCACCACTGGAAGACTTGCCTGGTTAGAGAAGATAGGCAGCTCAGGCTCTGTATCCCCCATTATTAGGAGTCTTTTTAGGGTCACCTTAGTAGAGTCCAGGCAGTTTCCATTGCACTAGGTTTACACATCTCCCCAGTAATGCCCCCCATTCCAGTCATCTTTCCTATGACTCTTTCCCTCCATCCCCTC
>LZPO01088878.1:4430-16164 GCA_001675575.1 Neotoma lepida
TATAATACAGGAGAATAAAAAAAAAAAAATGGGCTGTCTAGGTGAGTTCTGCTGCCTCCCTATCTTGTCCTGTTTGTCAAAGGAAGAAAGCACCTGTTGAGGTGGAAGCCCTGCTGTGAGCTCCAAACAGCCCGATGGTCCGGATGATGTAACCCTGAGCAGCACTGTTAGCAGAACATTATCATAATAGCTTGAACCCCTGAGTTCTTCCTGATTACCTGGATCTTACCTCCCAAAGGGAAAATGACTTCAAAGACTGAACCTCTTGTCTGCATTTTCAAAGATTCAGCAACTTGAGGCTGCATCCTCTCCAGGCTTGTTTTGAACATGTGCAATAATGCCAAGAAATGAAGCTGAGTTCCCCTAAGAGCCCAGGAGAGCATGGAAGCGACACCCTTGCGGCTGGTATTTTCTCCTGGTGCTATGCTGCAGGCTTTGTTATCCTAGAGACCCTGCCAGTTGTTTTAAACTCACCACTCCAAAAACAGTCTTTGCTTCCTAAGTCCATTTTGAAAGTCAAACAAATTGAAAAGAGTTTCAAAACAGTGCTAGCCCAAATCCGGTTGGAACTTTTAATTAGTCTGATGTTATTTTTAGACTCTCTCAAAGCTCCATAATTGAGCCCTTTGCAGTTGTACAAACAAATAGAAACCTTGTAAGATCTTGAAATTCATGATAGTTTACTAATGAAGTCAGCTTGGAAAACTCTTCATTGAATATTGTAATTTGATTGCCATCTTATTCTGATTGGACCCTGGTTTTGCATTTAAATGAATATATATTATTTGAAATGCAAAACACTATGTTATCTGGGGTATTTTGCAGGAATAGACAAGATTAAAAACATCTAATGTTCCATTTTACAAAAACATTACAAAATGGAAGTGCAGAGCTGACTTTTAAAATTTATTAGTAACAGCTTACAATAATTGGACATTAATTAATCCTAAATTACAAGACATTTTTCTGGAAATGCATATTGCATCCTTCCCATCAGTGCTTGGCAGATTCATTAGTAGTATTATTTTTGTTTGGTATTGATGACATTAACAACAATTTCTTAGTTAGTAAAGCAGTCATTGTTAAGGAATTGACTGCTACTACTGTGAATTTAGCACAATACATCATCAATTACTGATGCTGCAACAACTGACCTTGAATATCTAATTTAAAAAAAAAAAAAACAAGAACACTGCAGTGGTTTGTAAGCTAAGGCAAACTCAATTCCTGAATTAGGGTCTGTGTCTGCCTGCTCCAAGCTTTGGTTTATGCCAGCCTTTGTATTTTCAGGTGGATAGAAAAGTTATTTCTGATTCTGTAACCTTTTATTATTATTTCTCAACTGTGGTTTTTATGTCTTACATAGAAAATTGTTTTCAATCGAATCACCCAAAAAAGATTTCTGTTTGAGAGGAGCATGGAAACAGCCATCCAGCTATTTGATTGTTTGGCTCACTGAAGTTTCTATTACATCTGTTCTCAGACACATACAGTAACTCACAATCTATTATTCTAGATTTTTCTCTTCTTTAGGATTTTTATGACAAAAGATTGTCAAAGCAGGACCTTGGATTTATATGTGTATCATCTAGGCCTCTAGAATAACATTTAATCATTTAGGTGTTGTATAGAGTGAGTTGAGATCTGCAAATGAATACTTCATGTGAGATTTGTGCAGTGAGGCAGACACAGCTTCACTGATTTCATGTTTCTCAACTCAGATCCAAGGACACATTCTTTGGATGGAGGAAGATGGGCTCATAACACTCTACAGAAGCAGAGGAACGGAAGACAGCAGCAACAATATCTAAAACAGTGTGCGTGTGTTTGGGGGGCGAATAGAGGGACAGCATGACTTTGCAGCCCTCCTCTGCAGGCTTGACTCTCTGTTCAACAGCTTTCCCTTACTGTAAGTAAGAAACACAAGAAATAAAGAAAAGGAAAAGATTTTGTTGTTTTATTCTGGTTTGTGGTTTTGAAGATTTTTGCCTATATCTACCAGTTCTTGTTTATTTGGGTCAATGAAGAGGTAGCACAATACCAGAAGACTCCCACCTGGGTCTTTCCAATTGGTTTCACTGTTTTNCCCATGTCTCNAAACCCCCAGAGNCCACCAAGGAGACAGTTTCCTATGCAAGCACACAAGGGTCTTTTTATTGTCAGGTTCGAACCTGGGCCACCGCCCAACAGATGGAGGGAAATATGGTGGCCCGGAGCTTAGAGGTTAGAGGGTTTTAAAGGAAAAAAACCACAAGCCAGGAATTACATGCCTTGGTGGTTTTTGGGATTGGGTAGAAGGGATATGGGGCAAGGTGATTTTTTTGAAACCATCGGTCTAGAGTTTCAGCATGAAACCACATTAGAAGCTATTGGGTTAAACTTTTGGTGAGGAACCACAACCTGGTGACAGAATTATTTGGAGATCTTCAAGGGCCATAAACCTCAGACAGAATTTCTGCAGGAGCATCTGGATCTTGTTAAATTTTACTTCCCTGTATCTGTTCATGTTGTCATGGCACAGTCTTGAGATTCTTCCTGGAACTGGGTACAGGCTCCAAACACCAGGTGGTCTAAGATGGTGGCCCTTCCCTAAGATGGAGTCTGTAAAGTCAAGCCTAGGCCGTCATATTGCTTTCACATTCACACCTTTAAATAGTGCTATGGGCTGGGCACCAAGCATTCTAAGACTGTGGAAGATACAAAACAGAAAAGTAGTAGACTCCACCTACTATACTAATTCAACCTTAGTTCAGTTTAGCTAGATGTGTCCAAAATTTTCCTTAAAGTACTATTACATGGTGTAAAATGTGTGCAAGTACCATCTACNTATAACCCATTGGATGAATTCTTCAAAATTCATTTCTAGGATTCTGAGATTAGAGGAGGTGTTATCTAACAATCCAATCTGAATGGAAATATTCCATCTTGATGGGAATCTTATGAAGACTTGGTCATAGTGTACCCTGTCTCATTGATGAATGAGGTCCTTTTTATGGGCACAAGGATGCCCTTCCAACAACTAATGGATTAAACAATGTATTACAGTTCCTGAAAGCAGCATGCATGAGACAGAATCTTAAACAGGCAACAGCATCTGGTGCATTGCCTTTGTTTTAACTGTATAGGGAATGATTACAATGTGCAGAGAACCTGCGCTTTTTAGACTCCATATTTGCCTCTGATTTGGAAAAGAATGTCTATAAAACGGAATTTAAGATAGAGGTGTTGGATTTCCATCTCTTACAATTGGCAAGATGCAAGGGGAAGAGAGTAGCACAAGTTAGATCTATGCTAAATGCACTTCCTGGGAACNAAAAACCTGAAATCTACAAGAATCAGATAATGAGAAAGAAAAGAGAAGTATGAATGTGATAGAAGATATACTCAGATTCAACCTTTGGTACAGAGCAGGGGGAAGTCTATGATTCAAGATATAGATGGGGACATTAAAAATGGCCAAATGTAGTGGGGATTTCTATGGACCACGTGGAAGCAATCTGTTAAATTGAGCTGTTCAGTAATTTGCCTCATCTGCCATGGCAGGAAAACTGAGGGCAATTCATTCTTCCTGCAGGATGTGATCACGAAATAGAAATTCCTTAGTGATGCAGGTTTTGCCATGGTGAGTAGCACTGCCAACCTGAAAATTAGCTTGTGCTGTAAGAACAAGATTGAATTAGAGATTACTAGGCCAGCTTCCCATGAAAAGGAAGAAACAATGTATATGGAAAATGATAAGAAATTTGAGACACCCCAAAGAACTACAGGCCAGTTTGGATGACTTGAGCAAAACACAAATGAAAATGGAAACCATGTCTTCAGCTGGCAAAGGAATTTGTGAACTAGAAAGTTACCATTCAGGGAAGAAAGTAAGTGCCAAGCTCTGTCTTACAAGTGGCCCACCACCTACTTTTTTGGTGTCTCTAGTCTGCTCTGTGGTGCATATAGGAAGGAGATGTGCCTGAAGCAAACCATATTACAGAGAGCNGGTGCATATTACAGACCAGGACCTTATGCTGAGCTAACTGTCCATGTGGCTGCATAGAGCTTACATGGAGAGTGACAGCAAGCTGCAGCTGGAAAGCATGCTGCTGGAAACAATGCACTGAGCCCTGTGACTCCCCAGATGCCAGATTCTAGACCACTGGTTGAACAGATACTTAAATAGGACTTTTTGGGCTCTAGGATCAGACTGTTTTAGGGTTCAGGAATCATTCCTCTAGCCCCCCACAGTCTCTCTAGGCACTCAGGTACTGCTATGGTTGTCATTCTCTCCTATCTCACTTCACTTGTCATGAAGCTGCCATTCTTGAGCACAACTGAGTGAAATAAATGAGTTCCTGAAGGGAGAGGATGGCTAAATGCAAGAGATCATGGTGGGGGCTGGGAGGCAGAGCAGCAGAAATGACATGATGCAGGTATGGCAATTTAAAATTGAGACTGCTTGCTCATATCTGCAGACTCGGAAGAACAGATAGGATAGAAAATGGGGCTGACTTAAGGTCCATCCACAAGAGATCTATTTCTTCTATATCTTGATACTGGGGGATGTCTTTNTGTATGCTGTGAATATATGTTGTTCCCGTTGGTTAATAAATAAGCTTCTTTGGCCTATGGCAAGGCAGCTTAGAGGCAGGTGGGAAATCAAAGCAGATATACAAAGAGAAGAAAGAAGAGGAGAGGGAGATGCCAGCCACCACTGAAGAAACAGCAAGAAGCCAGCAGACAGGTAAAGCCACAGAATACATGGTAAAACACAGATTANTAGGAATGGGTTAATTTAAGATACAAGAGCTAGCTAGCAAGACCCCTGCCATAGGCCATATAGTTTGTAAATAATATTAAGCCTCTGAATGATTATTTTATAAGTGGCTGCGGGACCTCGGGGCTGGGCAAAACATAGGGAAACTTCTGATTGCATCTTGAAGTTTCCACAACCCCCCCCAAAACCAAGCCAGTAACTAGAGAACAAGTATTGAAACACATGGATGTATAGGAAACATTTTTTGTGTCCAAATCAAAATATTCCACCCCAGGACTCATAGGCTCATGACCATCTCACAATATCAAATGTGTTCTGTCCAACTTCAAAGTCCCCATAATCTTATAGTCTCAACACTGTTCAAAAGTCCAAAGCCTCTTCTGAGATGCAAGACTATCTTTAGGGGGAATGTAGGGGAAGGGATATGGGGATGGACAGCAAAAACTAACAGCCATTTGAAGAGTCATGTAGAAACCTTATACAGTATAAGCTTCTTAAAGTATATCTGAAAGAAATTTAACTGGAACCACCACAAAACAGTCGAGACAAAGACCCAGCTAGACATTTCTCACTACCAAATGAAAGGTCTGGTTCTGGGAATGGGTTACATGTATGTAAGTTGTTACTTAAAGTGACCCTGTAGAAACTCCTTAAGTCTCCCTAGACTATTGTCAAAGCTATTGGTTGCTCTCCACAAACTAATGGTAAGACACTATTGGTGATGACCACACCTACGCCTGTCTCTTATACACATCTAGATGTGTATAAGAGACAACCCTTGTAGACTCGTGTTAATGGTACTGGAAGGTACTCTGCACAATATCAAAGGATAAAGGTAACCACCAAGTGAGATATAAAACCTGCCATCTACAATGGTGATGACATGCCATCTACAATGGTAAAATATGCTGGTGCAATAATGTCACAGAAGTTGAGCGACTAACCAATCACTCTATGATTAGAATTAAGGGCCACTCCATGAGCCTGACACTGCATTAGACGAGATAGACCACAGACCAAGGGGAAACACATACTCCCTTCCTGTTCTGCTAAAGGAATGTAGCAGTGAAATGACTTCTAATGATGTTCTGCTATACTTATAGACAAGTNTCTTGCTCCATCAATAACAGAGAGGCTTCCTCCTGCACTAGATGGGAACAAGTACAGAGACCCACAACTGGACAATGTACAGAGAGTCAGAGACCTTGGAACACTCAATCTTAAATAGGATATATCCATCAAATCCATCCCTTTGGGGCTCAGGGAGCCCTACAGAAGAGGAGATAGAAAGATTGTAAGAGCCAGTGGGAATGTGAACATGAAGAAAAGAAGATTTTCTAAGTACAGAAGGACTGGCCACATATAAATTCAAAAAGGCTATGGCAGAACACACATGGTCTGCACAAGTCTCAGCTACATGGGGTCCCAATTGTGAGAGGGAAGTAGACACAAGCCCCCATTCCCAACCCGGAAGCTGTCTCCAATTGATAACTGCCCACAAAGGAAAAATTAATGTTCTTCAACTGAGTCTCACTGTGTTTACAAATCACACTTCAGGNCAGGCCTAATGCCTTGTGTGTGGAGGCCCCAAAACAGCTTGACCACACAGCTGCCATGACAGGCTTAGACNCCCAGAGACAGCTTCTGGCAGGCAACACCTGGACCCAGGAAAAGCCATAAGCTGACCCCACCCAGTGAGGCCTGCATCTATGAGGAAATACATGACATTCCAAACATTCCCTATACCTCTAGACAAATGTCAGCCAATTAGGGTCTGGAAATCCCCTCACCCCAATCTCTGCTATGATAAAAACCCCACTCTGCCTGGGCTCTGGGCTCTCTGCTCTCACCACTGTGGCAGAGAAAGAGTTCAAGCTCTGAGCTTGAAAATAAAGGCTCTTTGCTTTTACATATGGGATTCAGTCTCCGTGGTGGTCTTTTGGGGGTCCCCACAATCTGGGCATAACACTGATACTGTTGTACCCAGAGTCCACCAAAGACCACAAAGAGACTGAATCCAATGCAAAAGCAAAGAGTCTTTACTATGAGTTAACTCAGGATTCTCTGTCCATCTGACACAACAGCAGAGCAGGAAAGACCCCGAGTAGCAACGGGGCAGGGTTTTTAAAGCAAGGGGGGTTGGGGTCTACAGACTACATAGGAAGAGACTCAGGATTGGTTTATACTAGTGGCAATCATGTTAGTAACTTTTAATTGACTAGGGCTAGTTGGAGGTTACAATTATCCATTTTTGGGCAGTCCTGGACAAGTCCCAGGCTTTATCCTTGAGCTGACATGGAGGCTGGCTGGCCTAGCACGTACTGATTGTGGGGACTGACTCAGTGGCCCAGGCTCTGTCCTTGACTCATGCATGTAGCTCGAAGTTGGTGAAGGGTCCCAGACAGTAAACAATTGGCTGAACCTTGAGCTGTCAGAGTGCATGCAGAAATGGAACTACTGCAAGGACTATGTCTTTTGTTCATGGCCCTCCCAGAAACTGCTTGTTCAAGTCTCAGGAAACTGAAATTGAGGCCTGATCTCTGAGAGAAGACTGAGCAGCCTGTTATGGTATCTGCTTGGTCCTTTCAATACCAGATAGAGATGTAGCCTGGATCCCTTAAACCACCCCTGGACCAGCATCTGTGTGCCTTCATGGCTCATACTGGAAAACAACTTCCCTAGGAGGCAATGTTGCAGCAGAGCACCCTGGGGGCTTTTTAGCCTGTTAACAATCCTCCTTTCAGATGAATATGCACTGCTAAACCTTGGAGTTCTCCATGAGTGGGATCTTGTCCTGAAGATACATTTCTTATCTTCCTAGTGGATCATGTGATTATGTTAATCTGTCAATATTCATCACTAATTTTTCCAAACCCATCTTATGTACCCTTACCTACAACTTCATTTACAATCATATCTTCACTAAATTATATGCTTTCCCCTTTAAATTTTCTATGTAAACCTCGTTAAATATAAAGGATATCATAATGTCCTGACAGCTCTTCTACCAAACAACCTACCCCACTACTATTTTATTCATCCTTATGCATATTTTCAAGACACGAAATGAATGAATTCAGAGTCTGACCAACTCTAGCATAAATAGTCTCTAGCCCAATTCCTGATAGACTCCATTTTGCCCTCTGAACCCTCTTGAGCATAGTCTTCCCTGTCCACACTTCCATCTGCATTGTTTTTTCAAGCTTATATCAGAATGTTCCGTTAAGGTCTGCTCACAGCCTTCTAGTGCTTTCCTCTCATGCAGTTCCAAACTCTTTCACATTCCTCATTCAAATCAGTCATAAAGGCCTATGAGCAGCGTAATTAGGGAGTGACAGCAATGACCTTACCTCTGGGTACCTATTTTCAATATTAGTGAAAAGTTTCTGCACCTCCAATAAGCCTCTCTGCAGATGCAGCAATCCAAATTTGACCAAATCAAACTGAATTAGAAAAAGCCCAGGTTTAATGGGCAAAGCACTCTCGGATGATTTTCCAGCCCCTCCAGAGAGGAGATAGGGAAAAGAGACCAAAAAACCATGTGTCTGTTTTCTGGGATGCAGTTTAAATACCCTGTGGGAGTGGTCTTGACCATCTCTGCAGGAGGAGTGGTTTCTGGTGGGTTTGAAACAGGGCAGGGTTTGGGGAGAGAGAGANGNGGGAAGTGAGTTGAGGTGGAGCTTCCACCAGAACATTCCAGAATCTTTGGGTATACGGGTCCCAGGGGCTGAAGGGAGCTTCTACCAGAACAATTAGTAACTTTTCTTATTGTCATAACTAAAGGGGGGAAATTAATAGAAACAATTGTGGGAGGAAAATGTTCATTTTATCTCACNCTTTCAGACTATAGCCCATCATTGTAGGAAAGTATGGTTGTGGAAGTAGCTCAAGCCTAGAGCATCAGGAATATGAAGCTGCTTGGTCATACCTTCATTATCAGGAATCACACAGGGCAGGAAGCAGGGCTAGATATTAAAGCTTGTGCTGCCATCCTCATGCCAGAGATATCAAAGTTTCCACAACCTTCTCAACCACTGCCACCAACTTTGGACCAAGTTTTCAAACATTGAAGCCCACGGAGGACGTTTTATACCCAAATCATACAGGTGGAATCTCACTATAGCCTTGACTGTTTTTCCCTTATTGTGCACATCAACCATATTACATGTCTCTTTTGAGGACTGTCCATTCTTTACTTGTCTAATTTTTGATTGGATGACTTTTATTTATTTTTTAGTTATTTTTTTATATGATGTTGATTTAATTCTTTGTCAGATGTATAGTTGTCCATTCTGTGTATTATGTTTTCCTTTTGTTGATTATTGTCTTTGAATATTTCTCTTCCAAATTAGTATCTATAGATCTGTAATATCTTAATATTTGTAGTTAGAGAAAAGCTAAGTTTTCTGAACTGAAATAAAGCTAAAAATCAAACTATCTTGATTGAAAGAAAAACTGTAGAAAATCTGAGAACAAATCATAGGTTGAGTGTCACTTCACTAATGTGGCAGCTACATACTGCCTCAGAGATGGTTCTGCACTGAAGGGACACTGCATAGGTCCATATTTTGGTCCATATTTTATGAGCCTTGTTTTGTGCNACTGAGAGCTGGATATTTCCTGTGTGAACAATTTGTCCATGCTACTTGATTAATGTGGAAGTTATTCTATCATCCCAACTAATCAAAAAAACTTTTTATTTCCTATTTTTTCATTAACAATACAGTTTACAAGAGACCTTCCTTCCTATGGGAGAAAATAAGAATATACATACTCAGAATTTCATTTGTTATGATTAAGCATCAATTTTAAAGATAACCATATAATTTGGATAAGCATCTTCCCAAGGTCCGTGTGTAGAAACCTCACTATTAAGACTATTGTGTGGGAGGTAGTAGGTTATTCCTTCCTCTCTTCCATACTGGGCATACCAGGTAGTGAAGTAAGTGGACTTTCTGTGTCAAACACCCCCACCTTGATGTGCTGCATTGCCATTGGCTCAAATACAACAGGAATGACTGGTTTTTGTCTATGGACAAAAGCTTTCCAACACTGTGAATCAAAATGAACATTTCCTCTTTTAAAGTTAATTATCTCAGGTTCTCACAGTAATGAAAAACTTAACAATATACTGAACACTGAAAATACAGCTGAAGTGAAAGAAAAGTATAGGGAAGCAATAAAGAGCAATTGATTGCTCTAGGTGTCCTGGAGTCAGTGCTCTCACACCCCAATTTTAATTACAGCTGTCCAGATAGCCTTTATTTATTTATTTATTTCTGACCTAAACTTACTTGAGTTAGACTTTTCTTACTTGCAACCAAAATTGATCCTCATTATTAGGCAGAATTAATTTTCTTCCATACTCTTCCTCAATAAGAAGTGAATGAAGGGGTTACTGGACAAGAGGATTGTCCATGAAAAAAGCAGANTCAGGCTTCACCCCTCACCCATCATATGTCAAATACTGAACTGTGTTTCTGAGTTTATAGCTTTAGTCTAATATGATTGTTTACTTTTAGTGAAGTTTTTCAGAGTGTACTTTTAGAACATCTTAAGCTATTAAAAAGACACTGAGATGTTCATACTGAGTACTAGATGGCACCGTTGCAAGGTAAGAAAATATAGATATATTAATTTCCCTTCTCACTTTGAATCAATAGGAAAGTAATGAAGAGGTGACTAGACATGAAGATTTCATGAGGGTTTCTTCTAAAACCAAATCCCCATACAGAAGTAGAGTCAGGCTCTACTTCTCATCATCACATGTCAAATGTGTCATAAATAATATATTATATTATATATATGTATTATATAAGCATAATATGTGAGGTATATATATGTATATATGTATATATACATATATATATATATACATGTATATATTATGACTATGGAACTGATTATACCCAAGGGCTGCTAAGAAAAAGGAAGATTAAGATCAAAATTGATGAGTCCTGTGATTAATAGTGTGGGACAAGGAGAGGCCAAAGCAATGAGCAGTAGATAAGGAATAATTGAAAGGTGATTGTACCAAAATGTCACAGTTTCACAAAAGTTACAGTCATAATTTATAAAGAGAGTATTAAAATGAAAAATGCAAAGTTCAGAAGAATCAAGTTTGGAAAAAGTTTGCTTTTGGGAACTCTATATCCATCATTCTCTTTCATAGAGTTATTTGAGACATGAGCAATACATAAATGAATGTAATGAACAATAGAGAGAGATCATAAAAATGAAGATAGATAAAATATGGATTGTAAACAGAGATAAAGGGAAGGAGCCAGAGAAAGGTCCTAGGGCTTGTGAGGCAACAGAGAACAGAAGAACAGCTGTATTACTTAGATGGCAGGTCCTAGGGCTTGTGAGGCAACAGAGAACAGAAGAACAGCTGTATTACTTAGATGGCAATGAGGACCAGAAAATAATGAGGAAGCAGAAGCAACAGAGCACTGATAGTTTGAAAAGGGAAATTGAGGATGATGTCCATAAGATACAGAGGCACCAAAGTCTCTGAGGTAAGTAGACAGCTGGAATTCTGACCCTGTAGAGTATGAAGGAAATNAGAGTAGAGAAGTTAGAAGATGCTGCTTTCATGCCCCCTANTATCTGAAATTATATATTTCTTTGAAAGACCAATTACTATTTTATAAGAAATGCTTATTTTAGAACAAATACTAATTTTTTTTTAATTTTATAGTCACTCGTAACACTCTGAGAACTTAATGAAGGCAGATGTAAGAAACTGAAATGTGATAGTTCATGAATATGGCTGAATGTGGGGAATAAGTCTGCAGCAAAATAAATGCAAACACAGAGAGACAGATATCCTGGAATCGGAGCATGGGCTCCAGGTACTAAAGGCCATCCATTATTTATGTTACTTAAATGGATTTTGAGCTACTACAGTGCTTATTGCATGCTTAGGAATTGGAAGAACAATGATAAATAAGGTGGGTTTTTACCCTGGCA
>LZPO01088879.1:0-16140 GCA_001675575.1 Neotoma lepida
ATGGGAACTAGATTTTCTTTATGATTTTGAAATATAATGAATCTTAACAAAGAAAAGAAACTGCTTTATTGTCCTTGCCTGTGTGAAAGGAGTCAGGAAAGACATGGAGAAAAGGAGATTTTATAGAGTCCAAGGCACACTGAATTTATTCCTCTTAATTGTGTTTCATATTCCTCTTTTATGAGTATTCCCATATAAAATGGTACATAATATTTAATGAAAACAGGCCTATAAGATCTTTTAGATTTAAATTCTAAGTATGCACATGAATAGAGCTCAATAAAATTATTTTATTGGTGCAAAAGAATGCACCCACAGATGCTTTCCTACTTCTTTGCAGCTTAATTTTTTTCAAAAAAAACACAGAATCTGCAAAGGGAATGGAGTAATTAATGTTGCCTGTCTCACAGGCAAAGAATACTCAACAAATTTACAGCTAAAAACACAGCTCCAATCAATTCTTACTGTGTCTTAACATCATGTTTTTCATCCCTATCTCATTCTTTTGTTAATTAAATAAGATTTGTTATTTTCTAGCTTGCGGTTCAAGGAGTTTGCAGAACTTTACTAGTTCACAATTCAAAAGCTGCTTGCTATTTTTATGTAGAAGGAAGAGCCCATTTAATTTAGTAAGAGATTATGTGCATGAAGCAGGGGTAGAACCAGAGACATGAAGGTGTTCAAATATTGTTTCTTTCCTGTTTCAAGTGATTTTTCTTATCACCTTCCTCCATTAAAATGAGATCAAGTAGAGAATACCTGTTATGAATTACTTGAATGCCAGGAGATGGCCACTAAGGAAAAACAATTTGATAAACAACATTTATACAGAAGCGCTAACCTCCAAGTAAATGCCAATTGTTGCATTTCAAATATATATTCAAGAGTAACTCACCTGGAACAGACTACCTACTCATTAAATGACAATAATGTGTGGACTTGGTAAGATAACAGACATCACACATGTCCCCTTTAACTGTTTTATTCAAAGGACAAGATGCAATCTTACGCTGAAGCAGGTTTGGAAGTTCTCTTACAAGGTCCAAGTTACTCAACCTTGTTGACCTCCAGTATTTTCTCCAAAAGTTCTTGCTAGAGCTTAAAAATTTCAAATGTATTTCATTGACAGAAGCCAATTTTCAGTGCCGTGAATCAAGACTCAAATTCTAAAATGCAATACTGACTGAAGGTATAGAAGTGAAATGAAAATAAATGCTCCTTGAAACTTGAAGATGCAGTTCTTAAGTATTTTGTGGGGAGAAAATACATTTCCTATATCATTCACATGTAGCTAAAAGCATTTTGCTTAAATGTCTTGAAAGTGTCTCAGGCGAAAAGAAAGAAAACCTTCCCAGGAACACTAGTAACAGAAAACTGGAAAAATCAAGTAATAATAAAATCTCCTTTACCTGTTTGAACCATCAGAACAGGTGAACACACACCCTGTAATGTGGACATCCAACCATTCTGCTTCGAGAAGAGATGTGCGTTAGTTACCTCTGCATCTCTGTGACCAACTACCTGAGAGAAACAATTTGNAGAAGGAAGAATTTATTGGGCTCACAGTTTCAGGGTATCCATTCAGTGGCTGCTTGGCTTCGTTCACTTAGGCCGAGCATCATATGTGGAAAGAAGATGTTCACCTCATGGTAGACAGAAAGAAGAGAAAAGTGAAGGAATTAGGGACCAGGTGCAACCTTAAAAGACAATCGCCCAGTGGCCTGCTTCTACCTATGCCCCAGGTCCTAAGATTCCAGAACTCTCCTCAGTAGCACCAACTGTTCAACACATGAACCTAACCTATGGGAGAATTTCATATTGCAACCATAGCAAGATGTTTCCCACCAAGACAAGAGAGCTTAGAGTAGGACAATCCTTGAGGAGCCAAGCAAGCCAGATCTGACTAGTACATCAAGTGCTATGTGACTATGAACTGTAACACAAACATCTCTAAGTGGAACTTATGCAAAAAAAATTAAAACATGGAATTTTCCTGTTTCTTTGAAACTGCAAGCCTTATATTTGAGCTACCACCCTTTAATTGCTAGCTTCTTTTGACAGAAGAAAAATTAAAAATGATTTTATATCCTAATACTAGGAAATGGAAACTGTTTTGGTCCTTGTCAAGAAAGTTGGGCTCCTTTCTTGTTATTACTGAACATGAGCTTAAATATTTTCTTCTGCCACATCCATTCCTACGTCAACAACTGTTTCCTTTGTGCATTTGTTCAGTTATTGGTGCCTTTGTTCTTTTCCTCTGTTATGTACAAAGGACAGATTTGGTGCCTTTGATTTTCATCTGTACTCTCCTTCAGATGAAATTAGTTTTCTTCGTGCAATTTAAACACTTTCCAGCCTCAGGACCAGCCCCTTTTAAAAGAACTTAACTAGATCTGGTGCTGAGGTATACTCACCTTCCATTAGAATAAGGATCCCCAAACTACAGTCCTTGGGCTAAAAGTGGGCCATATCTTCTTTGTTAACAAAATATTATAGGAATACATGTATGCAAATATCAGGAGGTGGGAATTACATATACAAAGCAAAGCAATAGGACCCACTCAGAAATACACTCAAGATTAACAGTGGGCCATATGAGTGGAAGTGTTGAAGGGTTCCAGGTTATTGTGGCATCTAAAGTAAAGGGATGTTTAATTTGGATGGTCCTCTATTTTGATTGACAGATTAAATTCTATAACCATTTCTCTACTACATATGTCCTGCTCACAATGCACCTGAGTCAACTGCATGCCCAATTATGTGTAGGCATAAGATGGTAAATAAATCATTTTCTCTAAAATCTCACTTGGAGATATAGTTTCGCCTTACAGTGCCTACACCCCACACCAGTCTAGGCTGATTAGTTCCCTCCTGTTTTTGTGTCTGGAGACAACCCAAATATGACCGAGTAGAATCTGTCTAATAACGGTCATTTAGGGGAATATAATGTTCAGAATGGGGTGTGCATGCACCTTAATGGGGTCCAAGGTTGCTAATAAGTTGCTACACTTTTCAGGGTGAGGTGTGTATGCAGGTAGTAAGTATCTAAGACTGCTGTATTATGAAGATGAAAAGGTGCATGGCCCAAACCAAGTGGAGTCTTATAAACTATAGTCTCTTCTTGCCTGCCTCTTTTCCTCCCTTCTTCCTTTTAAAGAAAATCTGTGTTTGTTTCTGCTCTCAGGTATATTACTATTACTACTATAGCTATACTATGGCATCCTATTATCTGAAGTGACTTTTTCCACTCCCTTGTCTTCTATTTTATAATTGTACTGTGCAGCCATGTATAGTTTATGCTGTACAAAAACCCTAGAATAAAGAATAAAATGCTACATGATGTAATCTATGTAATAAAATATAATGAGTAAAATAATTAGCTGTAGATAATACCAACAGGAAAGATTTCCCATATTCATTCTGACTATCTGCACGCAAAATTGACTCAAAGAAAACTAAGCACAGGGGTGGAATGTCACAAAGGGAAAGGTGACAGGTCTGGGTTGTTCTCACATTTGAAATTAGCTCATGGAGGAGAAAGAAGCTGAAAACACTTCTGTAAAGAGGAAAAAACCACATGACTTGTATCATACAAGACATGAAAATGTTTCATGAAAGGAATGTTAAACACTGACTCGTGCTGAAAGATTACAAAAGGACAGAAATTTGGCAAANTGTGAGTTGCTGATGGCCCCTGTAAAGACAGTATCAGTAACATAATTGTTTTATGAACTTTACCAGAATGGACACTAGCACTTAGTGTTTATATCAGAGTGTGATGTGGGTCACGAAACTAGAAAAAGGACCATGAGAAGGGAAAAGAGATTTACAGGGATGGGAAGAGTACTAGATTAAATGTGATATGAAGATGGAAAGGGAACCACTGGGGTGCGATGGGATCGGGGGGAGAGGGGCAAGAGGGGCAGAGAATCAACACACGCAAGGAAGGTGTACAAACATAAAAGTAGAACTGTTAACTTGTACGCTGATTAAAAATTACATTTTAAAAATGAAATTGTGTCGAGAAAGGCAGCAGGATGATAGAGCAAGAGGAACAAAAGCTTGAGGGTTTTCATTCCATCATGGAAATTGCAAGAACAGCTTTGTCTATTGAAGGGAACGGACCATTAGACAGACGTTAATAATGCCTCAGTCTGGTTACGGCCATTGGATAAAAAGAGTCTTGTGAAGGAAGGTGTGTGGACTTCAGAAGAAATGTAAAGGAATTGACCTTGACGGAAGATAAGACAATTGCTGTAATTGAAGGAAGGTCAGAGCAAACAGACATGGAGGTAAGCTGACAGACATGATATTCATCTCTTGCTTCTTTTGGAATAATGTATAAGAAAGATAAGAAGAAATTAAGGGTTTAAGAGACCTGAAATAATGATTTTAAGAAATGAACATCCCAGGTTTATTTTTGCAGATATGAAGAGCAATTTACAGTTAGTGGACATGAACATAAAGTCGGGCCTATTAGCAATGTTAACACCTTGAATCGGGCTGCAGGCAGAAATTAGGTTGATAATAGGTTTAACTAAATTTAGAAACTTACTTGTGAGGCACTTTCTTTTATTATTCCTTCTAGATACATGTCCCTTACCAGAAACAGCAGTTTTTGGAAAAGGTAAAACCGTAATGCTGGCAGGATAGTTGCAAAGAGGAATAAACCTACATGCAAGCTTGAGTGATTATGTTCACAGTGAGCCCTGCTTTTCAACATCAGGTTAGCTCTGCCATTTTAAAAGAAGGTTGGTTCTGGTCATAGGCTTTAGATATTCTATTCTTGTATACACTGACCTGGTGTTTATTTTCAGACTTAAAGAATAATATGCATGTCCATATCCCATGAGGGGAAATGAACAAAAGTAAAACTGGTATCAACGAAATCCAAAGATGTCATAAATGGTACGATTCTTAGAGCCTGTAAGTCAAGGATTGTTTATCCACAGAGGAAAATGACTGAGCCAAGAGTTGAACCATGCTTATACAACCTCTTGAGAATGTTGACTTTGTTTCCAAATGCAGTCATGGTTGGGAACGGAACTTCACCAGGAACTGGAGATGAAATACATTGATGTGTTGAGGATTCCTTTTGTTTTATGGTACCAGAGTAGATTAATGCTCCAGTGCCAGTTACCCATTCATCCAAGTTCACGGAATTTAGACTGCTATTTAAGTTCAATATATGCAAATGAGAAAGTGCAAAAGAATGCTTTAGTGAACTCAAGGTCTATGTGATGTATAGAGAAGCCTGCATGTTTAATGCTTCCTGTGATTTTGCTTTTCAGACAGGGTCCCATATATCCTAGGCTGGCCTTGAACTCACTAGGTAAATGAAGGTATTCTGAACTTTTAATTCTCCTGTGTTCACCTCTTAGTGCATCTACATGCCAGTTTACATGGTATTAGGGGTCCAATTTAAAACTTCTTGCATACTAGGTGAGAATTCTCCTAACTGTACTACATCCACAGGGTGCTCTTAAGTGCCTATCAACATATGTACATGTAATTGGATTTGACTTGTTAAATATATAAATGTCCTTGAGGGATATTGATTTTTGGTGGTCATATATTTTCTGTGTTTAGTTTAAATATCAAAATACTTTATACATGAATTGGTACATACTCTCTGCTCTTCGGTTTTCAGAAAAATTTGTGTAGAGTTAGTAATACCTTTTCCTTACACATTTATAGACTACATCCATGAAACTACCTGAATAAACTTAAAGAAAGTTTCTAAAAATATAAATTAAATTAATGGGCATAAAACTATTAATAAAATTATCCTTTCTTAACCCTAATGTTGGTAATTTGTGCTTTTTCTCTCTTTTTCTTGATCAATATTATTACAGATTTATTAATCAAATCGCCTTTCTCCAAAAATCAGGATTAGAGCTATTCATTATTTCTGTCATTCATCTTGTTACTTTATTTTCATTAATATCGGCTCTGATTTTTAATTGTTTCTTCTTTGTGCTAATAGCATGGTTTCTTGGTCTGTTTTCTCTAGGTTGGAACAAAAGTCACCTCAGTTAATTGCCAAAGTTCTCAGGCCAAACGTTCAAGTCTCTCTTGGCACCCTACCACCACCTTTCATCAATTTACTAGGAAATTCTCTTAATTTCTGTTCATATCTAATATTATCCAGTGTTTCACACTCATCCTCAGCATGCCAATCTTGGCCCATTTCATAGCTGACATTTGTCTGACTTATTGTAGTAGATTCCAGTTGACTTTGCTTATCTATTGCCTGCCCTGTGATATAATCTCAGTACACAACAAGGATTCTTTTAAGAAATGTAAGCCAGGTCACATTACACTTTTGCTCAAAATCCTCCAATGGCTTCTCATCACCTCAAGCCAAACACCTCATTATTGATCACTGCTAAACCGTAAGTCCCTCTGTTACTTCTCTGACCTATTACTTACCTTATCCTATATTGCTGGCCATCTCACACTCTGTTATTCACACACTGCAGCTGTCTCCTCTCCACATATGCCCTTCACACTATTTCCTCTGGAAAAGAGAATGTTTCTCAGCTCTGTCTGTGACTGTTACTCTTCATCTCTTCCAACTCTTTGCTCGGTTGACCATTTTCAATTGTCTTCTACCATTCGCAGGCCTCTTTCTCTCCCTTACAAAAATAAAACCCTTCTCCTCAGAGCTGCTGAGCTCTGTCATGCTCTGTTTTGTTTTCTGTATACTAAACCTTTTTTTCTTTGTGGTTTGTAACAATTTCCCATCTAGATTTACAGACTGTCTCACTAATATTGTCTGTTCTATTTCTCAGAGCCCAGAATATATCATCCTCAAAAGGATAATTCTTGATTAACTAATAAAAATCTGAAAATGTCTGTATAATATTCCATGCTGCGGATAAAGAAGTGCACCCTTTATCTGAATTCACAGGTAATTGTAACAAACCGTATCAGATGTAAACATATCCATACTTGCCTTGGTGTGTGTGTGTNTATATATATATATATGTATATATATATATGATGCTATTGTTCTCTGCTTAAATAAGTTTTTGTTGATATTTACCTAGCTTCAGTGGGCTTCTGCTTCTATTGTCAGCATTTGGTTCTTCTGGGGTCTCTCCCAGGCCTCCTAAAACGGTTTGATTACAGAAACCAACAGATAGAAGGGGCATTAGCTAACACTGATCTGAGTATGCAGATCTGGGACTATGAAAGCATCACTCTGTGCCTCCCATTAGTGCAAATTCTGAGGCCTACTTTCTTTTTTTTTTTTTTAGTTTATTTATTTATTTTTAAATTAAAAAGATCTTCCGCTCCTTTTACATACCAACCTCAGATCCCCCTCTCCTCCCTCCTCCCGCCCCGCCAGCTCCCCCCCTCAACCCCCCCCCCATTCCCACCTCTTTCAAAACAAGGTGTCCCATGGTGAGTCCCCAGATTCTGGCATTCTCAGCCAAGGCAGGGCAAGCCCCTCCTCCCTGCGCCAAGACTGTGCCAGGTGTCCCACCTCAGGCACTGGGCTCCAAAATGTCAGCCCCTGCACCAGGGACAGATCCTGATCCTACTGCCTGGGGGCCCTCATACACTTCAAGCCAAATAACTGTCTCAAGCCTCCAGAGGGCCCAGTTCACTTTCTACTGCAGCACTGCTGTGCATATAACCACAGTGAAGCTTTGTGGAACTTTACCCTCATGCTTGGATTCTTTCTCTCTTAAAATCTTCTTTATTCTATTCAATCTACTTTATTCTATAGGGCACTTTCTCAAATTTTTGCATCAGAAACTGATTCTGAAGACTGAGATAAAGTAGTCTACTTAAATTTTATTCCTAGGAGATGAATTCTTAAAGAAAACAGAGCTCACATTTGAAAGTTCTTGGTCAAACTTCTAATGAAGGTTCAGCCAGGAGGAAGGGAGACAAAATGAAGTGTATGGTGTTTATGTTTGCTTGAATGAGTATGGCATGTAGTAGTTAAAACAGTACAGATTACCAGTAATTTTAAGTCTCTCAGAAAGGAAATATTTTCTGATATTTTAATTTTTTCTATCTAAGCTTCTCTAATTTTACATTAAAAATAAGATATGAGCTATAATAACACAACAACAATCCCCTACTCCCTTTGCTTTCTCGACTTAATGGCTTATATGTGGACTTTATGGCTTATATGTGGAAATAAAATATACTCATGTGAACCTAGGCAGGCAAATAGTAATAACATGTTTCTGATGATTTTCTCTAGCCCTGATTAGTGACCACAGTAATGCTGTTGTGGACTGGGTTCTTGTTTCCAAGTACCTGTAAAGGAGACAAGCCAAAGGACAAATATGGAGACTATGGAAAAAATACTTATTCTTAGACTAAACAACTGGCCAGGAAGAAAAGTGGAAGAAATAGTAGGGCATTCACAACTTGCTACTTTTGGAGAGTGGAAATAAAGAGAGGATTATTGTTGCTTTTTGCAGAATGATGTCCCATTTTAAATTCTCTGAGGACTTCTGTAACTGCAATTATCACTACAGGTAAGTGAGATGACAGGGTGGTATTACAGATTTTTTTTTTTTTTACTAATCTAAGTAAGAGCGCTTACAGCATTTTTGTAACCAACTTCCTCACACACACTGTGTGAGAATAAAGCTGTTAACTGGAGCAAACAGGAACGCCTCAGCTCCATCAGTGAGAACACTTCCTTAAGGCTGAGGATCTCTCCTGTGTAGCAGGAGAGTAGCAGTCTACCTACTCACTTAGTATTAAGGGAAAAGATCTGTCTACAACCAAAATGAGAATTTTTTCTTTCTTCATGCTTTGGCAAGAAACACAGACTTCACGATCTATTTCTGCTTAATCATTTTTGATTTCTGTTCATTTATTATAACAAAGCAATTGAGAAATATTTAAGTAAAACTACCAAAATATTTGGCAATATATTTAACAGTGCTATTAATTCAACTCATTAATCCTTATTAAAGTTGTAATGCTGTAAATTAATTGACTCNAGGCCATAGCATATTAAGCAAATGTCTACTGGTGTACTTGTGCAATAGCCTAACAATGCTCTCTCTCTCTCTGTTTTCCTGTCTCTCTCTGTCCTCCTGTCTGTCTCCCTGTCTGCCTGTCTCCNATCTCTGTGGCTGTGTGACTTAGAGCAGGATAGTTTTATTTCCCTTGGCCTCAGTTTCCCCAGCCAAATGGGAGGCATAGAATAATATAATTACTATCAGACCCTCTATTTCAATGTGAATTCATTTACAAGGGCCTAGTTATTTGAAGAGTTTTCTGGGAAGCAGTGGTCCAGAGAGGCCAAGAGAGATTATGGAAGAAAGAGAAACTCCCAAGTTCTAACTTATTCCATTTTTCTCAGAAACAAGTGGAGAGGGTTTTTAAGTACTGATTTTGCCTATCTTTCAGCCCAACCTGCCCTTTCCCTGTGTTTCCTCTGATAATTATTTGCTGAAATTTTCAATACTGCTCTAACCCTGAGCATGTTCTTCTTGACCTTCTTTGACTTAAAATCTCATATTCAAATCTTACCCTGTACCTCCCCATCAGAATACAAAGCCTTTCCCCCCAGAATTTACACAATCTACATTCATTTCCTTCTTCTCTCCCATGTCCCAAACAAACACGAGTAAAGAAATCATGACCTCTTCATCAATTAAACTTCATAGTAATTTGTGCCTGTACCTCCTTGCCTGCCCTGACCATATCTCTGTAGTAATTATTTGTAGCCTTGTCATCTCTCAAGGGCTTTGAAATAAAAACCATGCTTCCTCATTGGTTTCTTTCCAAATGCCTACCACAAAGGACAGTTGTATAGATTGCACAACTAGAGTTTGATTATGAAGTTCTCAATGGTCGCTCAGAATCCAACACTTTTTCATACACCATCACCATCAATCTACTGACTTTGTAAACTGAAAACTTAATCCATTTCCCTTCCTCCTTGCCATTTGTTCCAGGATTCAGCATTAGGAGCCAGTTTGCAGTTTAAATTGCCAGGAGGGAATCAAGACTTTGATTACAGCTGTCACTTTCCTTCTTTGTTGGCTTCCACGGGGTTTGTTTCTTTATTGAGGCATTTTCCCAGGAGTCACATCCTCAGCTACTGTTTACACTTATAATTATTCATGTCATTAGAANATTTACTTCACCTCTCATTAGAATATACTAAAATGTTCAGACTGAAATAGAACAACAAAATCAATACAACATCACACCCAATATACTCAGATAGTCTGAGAAGAGCAGAGGGGATTTTACTTCAAAGGGGACAAGACAACTGAAGTGAGACAATTCTGCCAGGCTATCACCTTTGCTTTTGTAATTGGTTTGAAGAGAGTGAGTGTGGCTCTGAAGTTGAGGCGAAGGAAAGTGAAGTGAGAATTAACCATGGTGCTAGAGAAAGTAAAAGCCAAGAGGTAATTGACATTTTTTTTTCAAAGGGGCCTCAGATTAACTATACCCACAGGGAGTTTGTGAAATTATAACCAGGACCTAATAGTAATAGTGACATTTCTTTGAAAGATTTCATCCTGCTGTCTGAAGCCCAGGAGACATGTGCTTCCAGACCTTCCAGAAACTGTGGTCCTTCGAGGGGATAAAGAACTCAATTATTTTTTGAGATACTCATTAAGCCTTTCAGCAATGTAAAAAGATGATTTTTTTTCATTTATCTAATCTAAAAGTGTCTTATGATACTTTTATATATATTACTATATATTGTTGCTTTTCTAGGAACTTTGCACTAAACAATGAACAAAAGACAGAAATTCCCTTAATTGTATTCATACAAAAACTTGTATGGAAAGAAAAAGGTAGATTATTAAAGTGAAGTATATAATATGTTTGATTATTACCAGCACTGTAGAGAAGAAAAATATGAAAGTGGATTTCATTGGAAGAGAGTTAAGAGAACATTCTTTGTGAAAGCAGAAGGGAAGAATTTGCATACAGGCCTGTGGAGGGAATGTGGCTGGTTTGTAGAGGGAAGAGGTAGGAATGACCAGAAATAAAAAGAGCAAAATTAGAACCAGACAGGGACAGGTCTATATCAGACAGCTTCCTCTGGGTCACTGTTGGGACAGTGGGCTTAGAATGGCTGACATGGAGAGTGATAAACATTTTGGACTGAGTTATGACTTGGTGTGGTTTATATTTTAATAGATCATTGTCTGCTTTCTTGAAGGCAGACAGAAGGAGGAACAGACAGGAAGGACACAGAGACTGGGAAAGCTGCTGCAACAGTCTAGGCAGCAGAGGAAGCAATGAGTTGTAGTGAGAGGAGTCAATGCATTGACATATGGGTTTTGTTGGTTGATTCAATAGGTGGATGTATAAAGGGATTCTGTTATTGGCTGTTTTGGGCTCTTTTGGGGGGTCCATCACCCAGCTCCCAACTAAATCACACACAGAGGCTTATTTTTACTTATGAATGCCTGGCCTTAGCTTGGCATTTCCTTAACTTCAAATTAGCCCTGTCTATCTTTTGCCTCTGGCTTTTCCTATTCTCTTACTTCTGTAAATCTTACTCTTACTCTATGACTGGTTGTGTAGCTGGGTGGCTGGCTCCTGGAGTCCTCCTCCTTCTCTGGCTATTTCCTCTCTTTCCTCCCAGATATCTCCTTCCATATATTCTCTCTGCTTGCCAGCCTCACCTATCCTTTCTCCTGCCTTGCTATTGGACATTCAGTTCTTTATTAGACCATTAGGTGTTTTAGACAGGCACAGTAACATAGCTTCACAAAGTTAAACAAATGCAGCATAAACACAAGTAACACACCTTAAAATAATATTCCCCAACAAGATTTGTAGATGGTCACCAATTCTTAGCTTGATAAGTTATCAATGTTGTTAAATAGGGTTTCCATTTACTGAGATAAGCACCACTTGCAGAAATGAAACATGAGGAGTTTGAATGGAAGAAACATTTTGTGTCATTTCACTGGGGATAGGAATGCTTTGTCAGTCTACAGGAAAATACAAAGAGTTCAGGTTACACAAGACACAGGGAATGTGGTGCGAAATAGAGAAATGCATTGTAATAATAGGCGGGAGCACTGCTGTAGGAGCAGGGCCACGCTGTTCTCCATACATACTCTTGGGAGTCTTCTGTCGTCTCCATGATGTCAAGGTTGCTTTGCTTCAGCCTGAGTTCTGCGTGAGACTTGGATGTTAAAGCTCCTAATGCCACACAGCAAACTAAAGCAGAATCTTTGCATCTCATTTTAGAAGCTCCAAGAGTCTCAATCTGCTTTGCGTCTCTGCCCTTCTCTTCTTCCCTGGTGCCTGGTGTGGGGAATGAAGGTGACTGCTTCTTGTGTATACTGGATGGGAAAAAGTAACCTGTCCACCAATGTTCATCACTACGATAAAAAAAAAAACTGAAACAAAACAAAATTTCCTAAGTCAGGCCAGAGAAATCTTCTGAAGTCTGTCTAGGTCTGCTCTCTACCCTTTAGCTTTGGCGCCTTCATGTGATTGCCAGCATTTGGCAAAATGCTGAGGCAGATGATTTCTTTGCATAATTCCTAAGTTCTACAGTGACTTGAGAGGTTTGTATACAATGATGCCCTTTCATTGTTTGTGTACATAAAAACGAATAATTTGCCTGAATAAGGTGTTTTCTAAAAAGGGGTATACAAAAGATCTAGAATTTAGAACGCAGTCCTTATTGGCCAATTAGAGAAACAACTATGTGGTAAAATGTTGGGTACCCTAATAAAATTTACCTGAAGATCATAGAGACAAAGGAACAAGCCATAGCTACCTCTTACCTCTAGAACTCCTCAGCCTGAAAAGGCTCCAACAGATAAAAGCCTCTAGCTGAAACGGAAGCTTCTGCCGAAAAGCCTTTAGTTCCTGTCTCCTCACATCTTATATACCTTTCTCCACTGAGCCATCACTTACTGGGATTAAAGGTGTGTGCCACCACTGCCTGGCTCTGTTTCTTGTCTAGACTGAGTCAATCTCATGTAATCCAGGGTGGCTTTGAACTCACAGAGATCCAGACAGATCTCTGCCTCCCGAGTGTTAGGATTAAAGGTGTGTGCCACCACTGTCTAGCCTCTATGTTTAATCTAGAGGCTTGTTCTGTTCTCTGATCTTCAGGCAAATTTTATTAGGGTACACAATATATCACCACACAACTATCAGAGTGAGGCAGGCTGCTGAGATAATATGTACAGGTTCCGATTTAATGCCCTCTCATTTTAGAAGAAGCAGATTGACTAGAGTGACAAGATGACCCTTTAATAAATACCCTGAGCTGTCACTAAGGTTTACCCATAAATGAGGAAAAAAATGTGATTTTTAAATATCAATAGACAAAGTAGGTAGAACTCCATAAAGCTTGCTGTGTTCAAAAGCAGTTAAATGTACCTAAACTTTAAGCTGAGGCCGTGAAGGGTAATGGCCCTAGAATTGAAGTGCCACTGTTGNTGGGGGAAGAAACTGTTGACTTTTTCTTTTGAGTCTGTGTCTGCTATTGACTTAATATGTGACTTTAGTCCAGAAAACTCACCTCCTCCTGTCTCATCACCTTTTGAACTAGAATAACAGCAACCATCCCTTCGAAGGCACATTTGGGGCAGGGCTGCTTATTATAAAGAAGACTCGGTTACCGAAGCACTGCTTGCATAAGTANTTTTGAATTGTACAGCTGTGGAGTGGGCCTCAAGGTATCTCCACGGTTCAGGAGCTGAATCTGACTTAACTGCACCACCATCCAGGGGTTATTCATTTACTACTGTTTGTGGGTGGCAGATAACTGGATGGTGAAACAGGCTCACTGAGAGAGCAAGGACAGCACTGAATGCTGAAGGGGGACCTAGGTTTCCTACAGTTGCGAACTGTTTCTTTCAAATACCTGTCACAATGGAAACCTTCTCTGTAACCTCCCTATTTTCCCCAGTGGAGAGCTGTCCACCTCCCATCCATTACTGTGCGATAGCTTTCATGTAAGGATAATTGCTAAATAAGTAGCAATAGCATAAGTTTCACAATCACTGTAACCGAGGGCTTTATAAAGTGTCATGTCGTCAAAGCAATTACACTATTATTTTACTTGTTATAGAGTAAGGAAACTGACGTATTCAAGATAATTAACTAACTGGCACAAAGTCACATGGATAATAAATAACAGAGACTTCTAGTCCTTCCTCTCTCCATCTTCATTCATCCAAAGTCATACTAATTTAATTGGTATAATCCTTAATTCCTACATATATCTCTCTTTTAGTCTATATATTTTTGACCAATGTTTTCTGAACTTTACCACACAACAGGTCACAGGCTATGCCCCCTTTGCAAATTTTAATTTATTTAATCTTCACCACAATTCAGTTAAGCAGGATCTTCCATTTGTCTTCATTTTATAGACCAAAAAATAGACTTAGCAATGCTAAATAAATTGTTGAAGGACACAAAGCTACAGCATCATAGCAACTCCTCATGGAACAAAATTTGCCTTGTATTTTTGTAGTTTTAGGTATGTTCCTAGAGTAGATGTGCCATCACATATCATCATCATCACAACATTTTCATAGCTCAATTGATAATTGAGATAAGGAATCCCTCATCTATCATGGAATAATTATGGGCATCAATTTAATGATATGTTTCAGTAATTGCCACAGCATCTTAGAGGGTTAACCTAGTTTATTATCCAGACCACAATACTTCTAAAATAGGTCCCTCTTTACAGAAGTGACAGATTAACCAGGACTAATTTGACCTAATGCTGATGCAACATTACTGTATTTCCATCATCTAGTTAACTCATAGAGGAGTTTTCAGAAACTGAATGTATTACACAGCATGAAATAGAGAGGAAATATTACTTCAACACCTCTCATCATTTCTTCTCAATAGCACAGACTTTCCCTTTTCTCTTGGCAGACATGGGAACACAGGATGTTAAGCTCTTGGTGGAAGGTCTCAAATCTTTATCACTTAACCTTTACTAAAACCTGATGCCGACATATTATTGTTCAAATAATTGCTAGCGTTTAAAGAACAAAAGAAAATCTACAGTACCCTCTGGATTTCTAAGACATCAAGCATTTGATAAGATCCCATTGGTCTTCTGTAAGCCATTTCAATTTCATATTCTTCATTGTTACACTATATAGACATATACTTTATGTATACATTCATAGCTAGCTAGGGAATTCTAAATCTGAGTGTGCATTGGAAAGTCTTCAAATTAAGTAAGCCTGGAGTCATTTGTAAAGTTGTTTAAGCCATAGACACAGTATATAACATAACACTATAATACATAAGACCGCAGGAAATTGATCCTGCACACACAAGATCAGATTTTGTTTTGAAACAATAAATATGTAAGAGATGTTAGAATAATTTCCCTGAACATCAATTGTGCTCCAATGGCTTTACAGTGTGGAGAAAGCTGATCTAATTGTGGCTTAACAGCAGCTAATGACTGCTAAGGGCTTCATTCAATAACAAATGTTCCTGGTATTCATGGTGCAGAAATGACTGCAGGCATAGCTTATTAGGGAATTAAACTCAGACTAACCAAGCAATGGGAGCTTAATCATTGTATGATGGAAGGGTTATTTCAATGTAGCTGTAGAAAAATCCAGTAAACCTAAAAAAACAAAAACAGCAGCAACAACAGTAACAAAACAAAACAAAACTGGAAGTGATATGTGAACATCTAATGCATTTAAACTGATAATTTGAGATAAATGTTGTCCAGTGGGAATCCACAAAGCTCAGAAATAGGTATATTGTTAGTGAGATCAAGAGCAACATCCCTGGTTTAGCTTTCTCTTTAACAATTTGGTTGGATTCAAGGAGAGATTTATAAAGTATGCCCATGACTGCCCAACTTGAATTTACGCACTGAATGGCTCTTAAGCTTAAGCATTGATCCTACAAACACCCCCTGTACAGACACACCCTTATAAATGTTTTGAATCTTAATAATATTTTAAGAAGTAGGGAAGAAATAGGGTGTGGGTACTTTATTTATGTTACCTGACTCTTAGTCTTGGTAAAATACCAAGACACGGCAACATTGGGCAGCTTATGAGGTTTAATGATGATATAAAAGCTTAAATCTTTCTTTCTTCTAAATTCTACTTCTATGAAATAGTAATCTCTTTTGTGAAAAGTTGTGGCAAAAAATAAGTGACA
>LZPO01088880.1:6119-16125 GCA_001675575.1 Neotoma lepida
TTTGTCTCATCTTGATCAACAGAGGCCTTGTCATCACACTGGCTGTTAGTGCCACAGAGTTCTTCATTGTCGAGGCTTCACATGGACATCTTCTTTCTCCAAAGGAGTATTCAGTTTTNATGAATGGGAACCAGGGCATCTTACATCACAGCCATTTGCTCATGATTTAAAAGTAGGCTGCCTGATAAGGCCCTACTCCCAACAGTCTATAAACTACATCTTCTCTTGATAGTCCATGTGTGTGAACTCTCAGCCTCTGTCCATTCCCTCCACTATAACCCGGCTACTACTGAGCACTGTATGATACTCTAGAGTAAACATAAACTTCCAGTCTCTTGTGCCAGCCTGGTGTGATGGAAGGAAGAATCTAGAAGCTACAATTGAAGAACTTCACTAATAGTTTGTGCTGATCTCCCACCCCACCTTTTTTGGAAATAACTCTGGCTTGTTAAAGTCTAGGGCTCTCACTCTATTCTTCAAGCTTTTAAAGGCCACAAGCAATTGATACTTGTGAGTCAAAAGTGAAGAATGTTCCATGAAGGCGTTATCTAGCTTTGGCCATATCATCTGGAATCTCCCCTGGGTGACTGGCATTATCAGAATCATTGCCCTATTATCAAATAAACTTGTTTGTTTTTAGTAACATTTTCACTTAGGCTATAGGTATTAATCAAACCTAATTTTTCCCTTACCCCTGCCAATATGGCCAGCAGAACAAGCCCACCAGTGAGTCTGCAGTGAGCAGCACCGGCGATCCTATGCATAATAAGAGGTCCAAGATCAAACCTGATGAAGACCTCCCCAGCCCAGGGTCACGGGGACAGCAGGTAAGGCATCTAGGCTTTACAACCAGCTATTACTACTCTTTCTAGAGACTTTGGGTCAGTTCCCCCTCCTCCAGACTCATACTCAACATTTTCTTACCCACTGTGTTCTTGACATTGGCCATGTGTTTGAAAATAAGCTAGTTAAGGATTGATTGAATTCATTTCTCTAGTTCAAAAATAAATACCACCAAGGAAGGAAGTTGTGTGGGGTACAAGTTCTTGATAGTGAGACAGCTTAGAAGTTTAACATCACAGTTCATTGAGTTGCTGGTCAGACTTCATCTGTTACTGACCCTAGGGATGACTAGGCTTCTCATCCCTGACCTTGGGCCATAATTACTGAGCTTTTGACCTCATGCTTAAGCTGAGGCAGAGCTTGTGATGGCCCCTTTGTTGATCATGTTCTCCGCTTTTCTTATTTTGCTGCTTCTCACGGGGCCCAGAGAACCAAGAGAGATTGAAGCACAGCCAGATAGATTCTGGACTGTTATTGCTGATCACATAGGTCTGGTTCCACTGAAGAATATGTAGGNTATATCCAAACTGCCATGTCATATGCTCTTGAGCCAGACATGATGAGTTTAATTAGTGCTGTTTTCCCCAAATCAGAGCTGAATGGGAGCCTAAAGGGTCATAGAATCTGAACCTTGCCATCATCAGTCTGCTTTAACCCAAGCTTTACTGAAGTGAGACCCAGACTTACTTGGTGAGAACTTAGAGGGTGGAATAAGGTTGTGATAGGGCGTTCTGAAACCATCCTTCTTACAGTTTGCTAGACAACAAACAGCCTTGCTGGTTACACCATAGTGTGTACATAAACAGTTTATCATATAGCCCTAGATCAGGACTCAAATCTACACGTCTAGATATTGCATAGAATCCTGGAGATTATTTGAATTTCATTTACTGTGAAGCTGTCATAGAGGACTAGAAAAGTCTGTATCCAAAGCATCAGGCACTGTCTTTCCCTGGCCTCAACCAATGAGGCACACAAGCATTTCCCTGAAGACCAGAGGCTAAATCCAGAAGGCATGATCCCTGAAAGGAAAGTCCACAAAGTGCCTCTCACATTAGGGAAAATACAAAAAGTATTTGAAAGTCATCTCTCTGCATTGTAAGATATAACAATAGACAAAAATATTGAAGGGAATCAAAACAGTCAAACAAAATAGAGCCAGTTTGGGGGAGGGTAAATACTTGTTACTTTTATGGTTTTTGTTGTTTATTTTTTGCCTCAAATTTGTTTTTTATTGTTGTTTTTTGTTTTGTTTTGTGTTTTAAGATGTCAGTTTGGCTTATATTCCAGGAGCAGGGCCTGGTTTTCAGCTTTTTGTCTTTGTTACAATTGGGCTAAGGTCTTACATAACAAGTTAAAATAATATCAGGTATATTCAGGATATCAGGGAAAAAAATACATGGGAATGCTAGACTTCTTCATTCCACAAGACCCAGCTAGTAGTCCTGGCTTCCTTTTATTTTCCTGAAAAGTAGAGTTCACAGGAAAACAGATCTAAATCCAGTGTCTGCTTTCTTGTGTCTTCCTTCCCACTGTGCCTGATTTCCCCTCTCTGCTTCTTGCCTTTCCCCACAACAGGAACAGCCTGAAGGAACAACCCTAGTCAAGGAGGAAGGGGACAAAGATGAAAGCAAGCAGGAGCCTGAAGTCATCTATGAGACAAACTGCCACTGGGAAGGCTGCACAAGAGAGTTCGACACCCAGGATCAGCTTGTGCATGTAAGTGACTGGTGTTCAGGGACGCGGCTTCCCAACTCGGTGACCTTTGCATGAGGTCAGCTTCTCTGACCCTGCACGGAGTCAAGTTTCTTAGCTGGCAGCACTGAAAACTGGAGAAGGCTTTATGATTTTTCTGAGAATAAAGAAAACTCTGAGCCACAGTGCTTGACCTGTTCAGTCAGCTAAAGCTTAGTGTAAAATTCAATAAAGTCTTCAATAGAGAGTGTAATGACTCTGATCCTGTAAGCCAGAAAACACTATTTTGAGTTAGAGGCTTTGATGGTTATTGAGTAATAGTAAGCTGGACATGAATTATTATTAACCTTTTAACTAAGTTTGATTCCCCTTCCAAGACCTAGTAACAATATAAAAAATTACAGAAACAGATGGTTCCTTTTTTTCCTCTTGCAGACTTCAAAGTTCAAAGAGCCTCCTATTATTATATGTAGCAATTAGTGCTTTTTTTTTTGATCCAAAGGCAACATTGTGGGTTAAAACTTGCATGGAAAAGAATTGCGTCTAATGATGAAACCCCCATAGTAGTCATATTGGGGTACCTTTCCTTCTCTTGCCAAAGCAAGGCCAGATGTCTTTGGCTCACTTTCTAGTGTTGTTTCAGGTAACATGGTATACCCGCAGCTCCTTTGCCAAGGCTTCATGCTTGGCATCGTCTCAAAGGCCAGTAGAGCCTTCTTGAGAAATGGGACCAAAAACAACTGACATGGAACTGCATTTAGAGTGTCTGGAATATGAAGACACNGGCTNAGATGATTTCTCTACATCCGGTTAAGGCCCTAAGGATCATTTTACCAAATAGGACAGTTTCTTGTACTTCTGCTGTGATACAAAGTCTGACCAAGCATCCCTGGAGGGCTCGCTCCTTTCTCTTGAGCACATACATGAAAGAGATACTAATGTGAATCTGTTATCTTGCCTTGTAGATGACCTGTGCTTATTGTAGCCTTCTATTTTGACAAAACACTAAAATTATAGAATCTCTGTGCTTTATATGTTGTGTGAGCTTTTAAATTGTTGTTTTTGCAGCTTAGATCGTTCTATGTCATGTATCCTGCACAGTTACCTAGTAGAGTTAAGTTCAGCACTACAGATTATGAGAAATCTGATATACAGAATGTTAGATTTCACATCTCACCATCAGGACCTCCTCTCTCCTTTTCTTTTTAAATTATATCACTTTGTATTTGTATAAGTACTTGTATTTTTAGTTCTATAAGTAGAATTAGAGATTTCTCAAGTATAGCCAGAAAAGTAAGTGAAATGTTTTTTAATTTAAGGTATATTTTCAGATTTTTCCACACATGTCATTTGATGGGATTTTTTTCCTCTTTAGTTTTATTCAAGTATTAATTTTAAACTAAGTCTGTCTTAATGACTCTTTATTCGTGCTGACTCCTTTAGTGGAAAGCACAAAGGCCTTGTATTACTAAGAGGGAAGAAGTTAGGAATTTAGTTTTCATGAGGAATTATTCTCAAAGAGTAGCATATGCCGGGAGCATTCCCAGGGTAGATGAGGGGGTATGGCAGCGCCTTAACCTCTTCACTGCCTCACTCATGCAAGGCTGGTTTAGGTTTGGGTGTTTCCCTTTTTATGTTGTAAAGGCAGTGACTATTGTAGTTACTTTATGTAATCTTGATGCCAAGTTTCCCCTGATGGCCTCATAGGTCGGAATAGTTTTAAGAGAAGGCTACTGAAGCTGCAGCTTGAATGGCCATAGTATTTATGGTTACATGGAACCTATCTTTATGTGCCACAACTGCACATACACACAATGGAGCTTTAAAAATCTAAATCAGATTGAAGAGATTGGTGTCAGGATTTAGTCAGATTCCAGTGTGTTACCTTTATGATAATAATTTTAGTCTAAGCTAAATTACAAGAGTAAGCAAACTGAGTCAAGTGAATTTAAAGTTACAACTTACAACACAAAACCTCTCGTTCAGATCACTTATATTCCATCTAAAGTGCCGAAATTCNACATTTCCATTGCTGTTTCATTGCCTTTACACATGTATACATTCCTGCTCTGGGTGCTACCGGAAGCATTAGTGGTGGCCAAGTGCAGAATAGGTGTTTTATATTTTATTGATTAAAATAACAGGTACTTCAAGTCTACCTAATTACTTTGGTGACAGATGGAATATACCCCAGTTGCAAAGCCTGTATTTTAGGGACAGAGGTGGGCATTAACCATTTTGGTTCTTGCCACTTTCCTTGGAGAGCAGACATTTTCTGATTAGTTGGATTTTCGTGCCACATACAACCAAGCGGCAAGGTGTTAAACCATTCTGTTGCTCTGCCTTATTTATAGCCATGACCCATTCTTTCCCCCCTCTTACAGTTAATAGAAAGATTCATGATTCTTCATGGTTGTCTATCTAGTGTCTGACAGTCCCGACTGCCTGCTAAAGCAAGTCACTATCTATAATTGATATCCTGCCGTGGAATAGGGTGCTGGTTGCAATTGAAGAGCTTTGCTGAAAGCCCTTAAATCCTGACAACTTCTCCCCTTGTTCTGCTTCAGTCGCTGAGCTGCAAGGTTGGAATTCCAGAGCTATTTGAACTTGGTGCAAAAGAGAGACATGTGTTTCACATTAGCAAATCGCAAAGTTGAAGAAGAGAATTAGGAACTGGCAGACTTTGCCAGCCGGTAGTCTCACTTCCCGTGCAGTCACTCCATGTCCTAAGGACCAGATTACTTCGTCTATTACTGTCTGAACAGATAGACAGAATATTGCCTTTTCCTTTTCTGCCCTTTTATTTCAAGCCCCCTCCTCTCTCAAATGGATGTTATTCTAGATGTGCTGCTGAGGGAATCTGTTATCACAGTGATGTGTAATTAATTTCATTTCTCAGCAAAATGATTATAGCTGGGCCTCATTGCTTTCTAGCTGGTATTAAATTTGCGATAAATTTACTTTTATTACCAGAAGCTAGGAAAATAGACTTGTATTTTTGTTCACCAGGTTTTTGTTATACTTTGTCCCTTTCTTGGTGTCAGTTAAAATAGAAAGCAACAAAAGCACAAGAAGAATATATAGTAAAAAGTTAATTACAAGTACTTTTGACTGATGGTATTTCTTATTGATTTGTCAAATTCCAAGCCTGACTTGTAAAAGGCACATATTCTAATGTTTCAGGGTAAGTTAAGACCACATTTCTCTTCAGTTTTGAATTAGCCAGACTCTGCTATTGTGCATTATATTACAAAGAAGCCACATTTTAAATGTACATGCGTTTCTTAAGTTGGGCAGTGTCAGTTCTCAGTGTTTGCTCTTGCTTTTGCTGTTTCTTACTTACTTGATATAGCTTGTGTTGTGGGAAGACGCTCAGCCTGGCTTCCAGACTTTTCTGAGCTCTACTTCTTTGTTTGAATTTTGTTCTAGAAGTAAGTTGTTTTTCACTTCAGTGGTGGAGACATTTGAAATTCTCATAGCATAAAGTTCAAGGTCATCTTGTGGTCTCTGAAACCTGCATATTTCAGTGGCAAATGACAGTTTCCACCAATGCACTGCAAGGGTATTTATAAAAATAAAAAGGGAATAAATGTGAAAATTGTATAATTCAGAGTAGTGTTGCCACTGCCACATGGCCACCTATGCTTGAAAACACCATTGTTGAGGTCTGAATGAAGAAAAATGGTGTAGTCACTGTACCTCTTGTCTACCTGTTACTATGACACTGCCACTCATCGCCCTCAGTTTGAACAACTCAACTCTAGTCTCGTTCAGTAATTGATACATATAAGAAATTTCCCAACAGTCTACAGAGAGTAAAAGTATTTCTTAGCAGTTTTATTCTTTAGTGTAATCCCAAACAGTATGACCTAAGACAAAGATTCCTTGGCAACTCCAAATGGGGATGGTGTCTTTAAGACTGAACATCAGAGACTGTGAGCTATATTTATGATAACATCCAATTTCAACTGGGTGGCATTTAAGTCAATGTAATCCTCCGTTTGGATCTTTTAAGCATGGTGTCAATTTTTTTTCTTTTTGTCGAGTGATTAACCACGTACCTGGATTATAAATGCTTTCATATGCTGCAAATTTTGATTTTCAAAAGAATGGTGAAGTTCCCTTGTAATCACTTTTGCTGCCAGTTGGAAATATTCTGTACATGTGCAGCATAAAAATCAAGGGCTTTCATTTTAATATCAGAGGGTTGGATGTAACTAGAGTTAGAGGTCATCTAACTTGAGAAGAATTGTATCTGTCAAAACACAGGAAAGGTTTGATGTGAATATATTGTTTTCATATTAATACTCTAATCCTAAATTTGCATTTTATGCTTTCTGCCTAATTTTTATCACTATACTAGAGTTGCATTGTACATCCTTACCTAAGAGAAAATTGGGTTTATGATGTGAGAATAGTCTCAGACATGAGTCAAAGATTAGTTTCATGTGCACAAAAAACAAACAAACAAAAAAACTTCTAAAATGAACAAGTAAAGATTTTGATCTAATTTCCTTCTATGTGGAGTTACTAGTTAATTTTCTTACTCTAATTATTTGGAAACATGGCATGTAAAATACAGACTAAAAAACTACAAACTTCAAAGTCACTCTGTAATGATTTTACCCTAAGCGTCATATTCTTTGTGAAGCTGCTGACTAAATTTCACCTGCAGAAAGCATTTCCATGAAAATATATCCAAGAGATTGTTCTGAAAGGTCAAGCAACAAGGGCTTTGTGGCTCACTGCTAAAGCACCCCTCAGGCCCAGCTAGATTCTGAGTGGCAGCCTCATCCCTGCCCTGACTCTCGGGATGCCCTCCCAGGCACCATTTGACCCTTTCAGACATTATTTTCTCACTTATCAGACTGTGAAACAGTCATGAAAATAAATACTGTCCCCAATATCCAAGGCCAAGCAGATACACATACAGTGGGCCTAGTGAGAAACACGTCAGGTCTAAATGATGTAATTCCAGCTTGTGTTTGTTTTTTGAAGACTGGGATGGGGAGAAGAATGGTGTGCTGAGACTGGTGGTCTTTGGGGGTTCTGTGTCAGTTCTAATTTTATGTTGGTTGTTGCTAGACTGGCAAGTATGTTCAACTGGAGCCAGTCAAATGCTGTATGGGCTAGAGAGTGACGTGTACTTACTACTCAGTCCTGGCACTGGCATAAGCACAGTTAAAAATAAGCACTTAGACTCTTAAGGAATGGGCAACCCAATTAGAAGAAGTAGATAAGGGAACATAAGACTTTTTAGCTTCCCTTATCATACAAATCATCCTCAATATAATGTTAGTGATTCTCCTTATAAAAGAGAAAAATATAAGGCTATTTAGAGGTTGTTATACCCATGCAGGCTGCTTTAGACTGCAGTCAGGTGGTGTCCCAGTAGGGATATCAGCATGAAATCAATATCTAAAAGTTGGTGCCCAGACCCTCAGTTCACAAAGCCTCCTCAGAGAACAGGAGAGAGCTCTGGGCCCCTCTTCCCTCTTGCTTGTGTAATGCTGACCTTTAGAGACTCTTTGTATGTTCAGTGTCCTGGAATGCTTTTGAAGACTCTCTGTAAGGTAACCCTAAACCAAAGTGCCTCATCCTCAGCTCTGGAGTAGATCATTCTCTGTTGTAGACACTATCTTACATGCTATAAGATGTTGAAAAGCATTCCTCCCATTGAGTGCCTGTAACACCTCATCCCTCACTGGGATAACCAGAATTGTCTACACATATTATCAGCTGTACCCTGGAAGGCAAAATGGCCTCTATTTGTCCCCAAACTGTTCCACTTCCAGTGGTGATTAAAGAAAAGTCCCTCCTACTTTGTAATGCTCTGTTTAAAAAATAAGGATGGCCTGACCTGTTTTGAAAAATCTTCAACCAAAAAACCAAATCTATGTGTGGGCAAGTGGGGAGCAAGGTAAGGGTTCCTATGTATACAATGACAGAGCTTCTTGGAAATTACACTTGCTGAGGTTGGTCACTCAGTAGTTCTGAGCAAGATCCACTGCCAGCCAGGCCTCTCTTCTCTGTGAAAAAAAAAAATGCCAGCATTTTTTCTGCAGACCCAAGGAAGTGGCTCAGACTCCGGCCTCTGAAATCACAGTAAGTGGGGTTGGACATCATGTGCCTGCTTTGACATAAACCAGTTCCAGGAGCAGGAAGCCATTTCTAATGTAAAGACTTTGAAGATTCAGGGACATTTATGTTTTTCTGAGGTTAGCCAAATGCTGCCATGGATAAATTATTTTTTCTACAACAATTAATGTCAGCAGGAAAATGTAAAAGAGCCTTATCCTCAAAAGACTATATATAGACCAAGGCCTTAATATATAGCCATCCTATTCCACCCTACCTTGCCCAGTCACCAGAGATAAGTTCTGAGAACCCAAGATAGTGTGGTGGAGATATTGTCCCTAAAGCTGCCCCAAACAGGTTTATCCCATTACCCACAGCTTCAGTTCCTGTTTCTCATCTGTAAAGTGGTGATAGTATTCAACCTATTTTATTGCTTTTCAAGTTTGACTTTGTTTGGGAGGTTAGGATAAAGTAGAATAATTCAAATACCATGGGTAGTAGATTTTATTTAGACAAGGAAAACTGAATCTGTTAGAAATAGAGTTAAAAAAATCAAGTAAAGTGAATGGCAAGGCCAAAGAAACTTTTGACTTTTGTTTCATTGAACAAAAATACCAAGTAGTCCATTGATTTGGTAGCACATGCTTCCTGCATAGGCTGCTGATCCACCACCTGGTGTCCACTATGCAAATTGTAGGCACAGTCTGTAGTAGGAAAAGCTACATGAGTATCAGACTGTAATTCTGGGACTGAGGACATGCTAGAGAGCCAGACCTGACACACTCATCTTGGTGTCTATATTTTCAGGTAAGGAGCCTCAGGGCAGGTTGTTTGGAAATATTATTGATATACAATCAGGATGAATGGAAAACAAGGTAAAGGTGCCTAGGAAGAAATGGAAGGTCCTGATGGGGATTGGGTCTAAACATCGTCTTGAACAAACAGACTCAAACAGGGAAAGATTGATAGATACAGTAAGGTGTTTAGTATTCTATGTTAACAGAGCAGGAGGGAATTAATAGTGTAGTAGAATTTTATCCATAAATATACCTAATGTACTAATAGGCCGGGCTCTTTGACATTCCCTTGGTTTTGAAATAAAATCAGAGTGGTTCATCTTATGTGTTTTGGACAGAGTAGCAAGCATCAGTCTTCATGAAGAATAGAAAGGAGTTAAGAGAGGAGACTGAGGAACAGTTGGATGGGATTGCAGGGCTAGGAGTCTTGTCTTCTGTTCCAGATGGAGTAATGAGGGGAATCGCTTTCATCCAGAGGTCTTTAGGAAGTCTTCAGTTGAGCTTAGCTCTGCAGAGCCCTGGTCACTGTGAGTCTCCCTGTATAGAAGAGGGCAGGGTTGTCGGTTGTTGTAGGACAGAATCAGAAGTGAGGC
>LZPO01088881.1:0-16103 GCA_001675575.1 Neotoma lepida
ACACACACACACACACACACACACACACACACACACACACGTATATATGAAGTAAAACTATAAAAGGATTTCATTATCTCCCAAAAGAATTTTCCACGTTAAAATGAAGTTTTTCTTGATTCCTACCATTTTTTCATGTAATTTTTTTCTGTATTTTGGTAGCAATGCAAACACAGATAATGAAACAAACTGAAGGGTTTTTTGTTTGTTTGTTTTGTTTTGTTTTGTTTTTTAAGTCCTATAACTTACCTTTCTTTAACTGGAATGGATATGACTGGGTATGGGCATCTTCTTGTGATGCACTGCACTTCTGGGGATGAGTTATGCCACAGTTGAGTGAAGCACGAGAGAAGAAATGAGTCTGAGGCATCATCCTTTGTTTCAGTACTCCTCCTCAGAAGAGTTAAATTGAATTTATTACACTGGCACCTGGAAGATTTTTCCTGCATGTGCTTGAATAAGAATTACTGGATTCTAAATGTAATGGCTGATGTTCATCCAGCTTGGGTGGATGATTAGAACAGATTCCCTGTCAGGCTAACATCTGAATCCTGTAGCTGAGAGCAATGTGCAGAAGATATATAACCAGGACTGGAGGCACTGGTAGAAGTTCACTTAAGTGATGGTTTGGGGAAAGAGTCCAGATTACAAAACAACGTAATTCATATAAATGAAAATTTCTTTACAATCCAAGTCTGATTGGAGTAATTTCTCTGGCTTAGAGACTGGAATATATTTAGGCAATAACTGTGCCACAGGCATGATACACAATAGCCTTCTGAAACCCAGGGTCTTCTGAGAGACTCACCAGCAAGTGGAGTAAAAGCTCATGTGTCCCATTGCTTCTAGAGCATTACCCTGGTCTTCCCATCACCCATCTATGATTGTCAGGATCCAACTTATCTGTGATGCCAAACATGAAACCAAAGTTTCATTATTTTATGTACTACAAAGTATCTGAAACTAAACTTTGTAGTGACTTATTGATTCATATTGTATCAGACAAAATATAACAAATATTATAGCACTAGTTCTAGTGTTAATGTAAATGAGTAATTACCTGTTAGACTGGTTTGTGAGTACCAGATAATAGACTTTCAGCTAACAGCTCTCCTATGGTCTTAGCAGAAGGAGAACAAGCAGTAATTCTCATGAGGTATCTACAGAGTGTGCCAAAGATTGAGGATGTCTGGAGTAACAAATAGAAACTCAGTGAGTAAAGACTGTGTTTAAAATAAGTCTTTGACTAGATTAACATGTAGCAATACGGCCCCAGGGGAAAAATAATTTGGCATTCCATTATAGTTCAAATCATAGAGAAATTCAAAATGGAAAATACAGAAATGATTTTAAGAGAAAAATCTGAACCCACTTTCCTCATGCAACAGGCTTTATGTATTGTGTTATCTGCATTTCCCTAAAGAACTGGAGAACATATTGATGCAACTGTCAGTTGCAGCTCATCTCTGTTGTTGACTCAACAAGACTTACAATCACCTAAAAGACAAACCTCTGGACCTGTCTGTGTGTCTGTGAGTGCACTTCCAGAGAACCTTACCTGAAGAAAGACCCACCCTAACTAGGCATGACTCTATCCCATGGGCTGGGGTCCAGGAATAAAGAGAAAGGAGACCTGAGTGGAGTACAAATATTTATCTATCTTAATTTTGTGTCAGAGACAAAATGACTAGTGTGGCATGCTCCTGCCACTGTTCATCCACTGGCATGACAGGTTGTACCGTTAAATAGTGATTTTAAAATCCACCCATTCTTAAGTTTCTTTTGGCCTGGCATTTTGTCATAGCAGTCAGAAAAATTACTATCTATACTTTTCAATGGTCTAGAGTTTACAATCCAATTGTAGTTTCCTTGTCATCATCCTTACAAACTTAGTTTCTGGTTATTAAACAGTATTTCTAATTGTAGTATACAGTGTTCAGAGAACCATGAAGGATATTTTTTTTTCTGTCTGGATTTCATTTATCTAATTAATGCTCTTTCTCACATATGTGAAAGATTGAACTCCTAGGGGATTTACTTATTTATTCCTTTACTTAAAGACATAAGAAGAATTCATTTTATCCTTGTGGAAAAATTTTAGAAAAGAAATGGTTTTACACTGGGCTTCAAAAATTTAATAGGGGAATCTTAAGAGAATTGTATGGCATACCTCTGCCCTCAGGAAGCCTGTGGGACCATCTTTATCTGGCAGGTATCCCCTACTCCACAGCAACTGCCCCAGCTGTGTTGCTCCCTGATCTCTTTTTCCCTGTTCAGTTGAAGAAGAGAATGTGAGGTACTGTGCCCTGACCCAGCAATCCACCTGTTTCTTTAAGAGCAATTTCTTGTATTTCAGTATCTTGTCCAACCTATTATTATATTGATTTTATGAGCTCTTTCAATTTCTACTTCATACTCCCACTCTTTTAAACCCCAGGTTCGGGTGAACAAATGCCTCTGAGAATATCACTGGCAGATATCGTTAATCTGGGCATACGTGCCAACTAAGACTTCTTAGTCCAGGGAATGTGTTTTTCAGCTGTCTTCAATTGTTACCTAAACATTGCTCTGAAGGACAACTGCCTTTTAGGAGCAACCATTAGATCAGAAACAGGAATAGAATCAAGAAATTAATATAATTACACTCCAGTTATTTTTAAAGAGTACAGGATTGTTTTAGTATTAACCAATAAATAGTAATGCTATTTTAAAGTGAAAGGAAGTATCAAAGTGGACCATGAGTAGCAGATACTTGGCTTCAGTGGCTTAATTAATAATACCCATTTCATTCTTAANGAAAAACTACACCCAAGCATAAAGTGGTAACTACACCTTTTCAAAAGAGTTCATAGTTCAGTCTTCCAGTTTTCAATTTCCTCTAATTTGAGCTCATGGATTCACCCTCAAGGTCACAATACACCTGAGAAATATCAGGCAGCAAACTGCATTTTAGACTGAAAAACAGATAAAGGACTAAAGGCAAAAGTAGCTTTTATCCTTTCTAAATTAATTTTTAATCTTATAAACAGGGGCTTTTGGGAAACTGAATAAACTTTCACTCATATTATTTGTTAGAGGCATGTCAAATAGTGACAGCTTTTAGGAATGTGACAAATTCAAGTTTCTAGTGAGGATTACTGACATCTCTCAGAATTAATCCCAGTTTACCAGTAAGGAGAGAGGATAGAATAGATACTAAGGAAGTGTTGGGAAGTCTCTTCCCAATGTTAACGGCTTGGCTTCATTTAGCCTTCAACCAATGGTAATTTGTCTTTGATTATGTAATTCTCCTTCCCAACTCTAAACAATTCAGCTTCAAATTAGAGAAGAGACATATTTCCAGACCAGTTTACTCTACAGCATCAATTAAAAATTAGAAAATTGGGGTTGGAGAGATATCTCAGCAGGTAAGAGCATGGACTGCTTGTTGTGGATTATTTTAACTATGTGAAGATGTATTACATTTGTCTATGCTGTGGAACATACTTTAGCTGTATAAAGGTGTGTTGCACTTGTTTCTGTTGCCTTTGTTAATGATGTAAAGATGTGTTACTTTTGTCTACATTGAATTTATTTAATTACGTAAAAATTTTACATTTTTTCACCTTGCCTACCTAAGGCACCTGGTTGGTCTAAGAAAGAGCTGAATGGCTGACAGCTAGGCAGAGAAAGGATAAGTGAGCCTGGCTGGCAGAGCAAATAAATAGGAAGAGAAATCTAGGCTCCAGAGGAGAGAGAAAGAAATGAATGAAATAAGAGACAAGGAGAAACAGGACACACCCAGGGCAAGAAGCCAGGCAGCTGCCAGATAGACAGACAGGAGAAGCAGTGAAAGTAAGATATACAGAAGGAAAGAAAAGTAAAAAGCTCCCAAGCAGAAGTTAGATAAAGAGAAACAGGTTAATTAATGTAAGTTAAAAGAGCTGGCCAGAAATGAGCCTAAGCTAGGCTGAGCACTCATATCTAATAAGAAGTCTCCATGTCATGGATTGGGAGCNCATTGGTGACCCCAGAGAAAAAGCCTGGTACAGCTGCTCTTCCGGCCTACTGGGGTTTAAATCCCAGTGTCCAGATGTCAGCTCATAACTGTCTGTAACTCCAGTTCCAAAGGATCTGATGCTCAATTCTGGTCTCTATGGGCACCAGTCACAAATATGGTGCACAGACATACAAGCAGGTGCAACACTTACACACATAAAATATAATAAATTAAAAATATACTCTCTCAAAAATGTTCTGGAATTATTTTTCTTGTCAGGCATAGTGCTTTAGAACTAGGAGTCAATAAAAGTCCATGGGTAAAATCTGGTCCACTTTGTGAAAGTATTATTGAAACAGTTATTCCAAATTATTATATATGTCTATTTTCCAGCCATAATGGTATACATAGGTTCTTACAGATAGTCTGATCTACAAAGCCTCAAATGTTTATCATCTAACTCTCTCCACAAAGTTTGTCATCCTATTATAGAACATGCTCTGTTCCTGTTAGGATGAAGAACTTAACTAGCTCCACATTTTAGTACTTCAGAATTTGTCTTCCCTGCAAGAAATAGCCCTGCAAATGAAAATGTAGAAAAAACAAATGTTGATGGAAGAAAGAGGCAATGGTATTTGGAAGAAAATAATGCTTTTACTTAATTAATAGTAATAAATTTAAATCTTCCCACAAACATAACTACCGGTACTATGAGGAACAGATTTCCTATTAGAAAGTCGACTTAGAGTTAATATTCTTAACTTCCTGTGGGAATCTAACTGAATCAAACTAGGCTTTGTTAGTAAAATAAGCCTTGCATCATCTGTTGAATAGAATCCCACAGAGTTGCTAAATGAACAAGTAATTTCAGACCCAGACAGAGTCATTCATGTCTATTTAAAGCCTTTCACTAGCATTGTGTGCACACATGAGAGAGAGAGAGAGAGAGAGAGAGAGAGAGAGAGAGAGAGAGAGAGAGAGAGAGAGGGAGGATGCACAACCTTTTATAAAACCCTTGTCTATATTTGTATGAAGACGCTACTAAGGAAGAGTATTTCTGTGTCATTGGACAAAAATACCATACAAAAATAACTTGAGGAAGAAGACTGTGTTCTGGATCAGAGTTAGAAGGTACAGCACACTGTGGTAGGGAGGGTGAGGCATGGCTGTATGAACAAGAAGTAGGGAGTGGGTCACATTGCTTCCAAAGACAGGGGTTCTCTCTCAAAGAGGAAGAGATGAGTATTAATGCTCAAGTGACTTTCTCCTTTATATTCTGTTCAGGTCACAGCCTTTAGTTAAGCTTAGTCTCCTATCTCATTAATCTAATCTTCATCATCTGAAATAGGCATCCCCATAGGCTAAGCTAACCTAGATGGTACTCTGTTCTATGCTCAGAGGATTGTTCTTATAGGAATTCTAAGTCTTGTTGAGCTGACATGAAATATTAACCAATCATCACAGAAGGAAAATGAAGAAAATGTAATTAAGTCAATATATGTGTATTGAAGACTAAAGAACAATCTATCTGAATGAGACTAAAAGATTCTATTCCTCTTTTGTGACATTGGTGAGAAACCTTTTAAAATATTTTTATTTTTGTTCCTTTGATTACAAGAAACTCATGCCATGTCATGTTCTAAATGTAAGAAACTGTGGAACCAAGATTACAGTTGAATATACACTTGAGAAAAGAGGATATTACACCAGCAGTTGTACAAACAACTGCTTGAATTGCCTTTTTTGTCTATTTTCTTAACTAGTCAAAATATATTTTAGATAATTTATTTTTAAATTTCTCATTCTCTAGACTATAAAAACAAAATTTGCTGTTCTATTTTCTCAATAATTATTGCCTCCTTAATAAATAAATATTATTTTAAATGCATTATTTGTAACAATGAAACTTTTGAACAAAATCCCATCAACATTTATAAGTATTATTATTCAAAATATTATTTCACCTACTTTTTTAGTGACTCTAAAACTACATGGATAGATATTCTAAGTGAATAGTGATGACACTAATACTATTTAAACTTTAATTTGCATGTACTTAGTGGCAACTTGTTTCACATTGAGTTTCCAAATGGAATTGCATTGTTTCTGTTTTATTATATTCTGATTTCTCTGGAAAGAATGACATTAAAGCAACATAAAAATACAAATATACCTTTATGCAAATTTTTATTCTATAAAACTTTGTCAGTGTTAGTTTAAAATCCTGATGATGAAATTCTGAATGTTGAAAACAAAAGTGTAGTTATGGCTATACTTTTTCTAATAATTATGAATGACTTATTATATATTTTATATCTTTCTCTATTATGCACCATTTTTAGATATCATGCAGAACTATGAAAAATATCTAGATTCATTTTGGTTTTTAAAATAAACTGTTTACTCATACAAAAACAGTGTAAACATNAAAGCAAATTCAATTTTGCTGTAACAAACAAAGTCATAGTGTTTGGTAATGTCAGTATCATTGAGTATATTCAGAAACACATCCATTCACTTTTGATGTATGAGTAAACAGACACAATTGCTTTAGAAGGTAATTTGACAATAGCAATTACTTTTCTATGGGTATCATCCTCCTAACTCAGCAACTCCACTTCTAGAAATGCACGCTCAGATAAAATTACACATCAAAAGCAAAGCTGCTTCTTGTAATATTGGTAGAACTGAGCTTGGTGTAAAAGAAATCAGTCCTACTCCCTAGTCTTTTTTCTTAATTACTACTCAAATTGTCAATAATTACTTTTCGGGAAAGAATGATACACATTATAGCAATTTCAATTTCTCTAAGCTGTATTCTGCATTCTTTATTATGCCTAGATCTAAAATTAATTGAATTATTTTTATTGAAAATATATTTTTCATACAGTATATTCTGATTTTAGTTCCCCCTCCCAAGCTCCTCTCATGTACTCCCCACCTCTCCACTCACTCAACCCACACCCCACTCCTTTTCTTGCTTTTTCTCCCTCTCATTAGAAAACAAACAAGCATCTAAAAAATTAAATAAAAGCAAACAAACCTGAATAGACTAAAACAAACAAATGTACTGAAAAATGAGGGGCAAGGAAAAATCACAAGAAATGCATATATACACAGAGACACTCACAGTGACAAACACAGAAATCCCACAAAAACAAAAATCAGAAACCATAATATGTAAGCAAAAGATCTATAAGTTAAGAGAGAAAAGGAAAACATGGCCCAGACAAAGCGTTGAGACAACAACAACCACAACAACAACACACAAAAGCAAAAACAAAACAAATAAAAGAAACAAATAAAAAAGCCCAAAACACAAATCAAGAGAAAACCTCCCAAAATTCCACTGAGTTCTTTTTGTGCTGGCCATCTATTGATGGGTATGGATCCTGGCCTTACGAGTGGTTTGTATACCAGCGAGACTCAGTTGGACAAAACTAATTTTTCATTTGTAAGTGGCTATCAACTGGAGGTAGCTCCTGGGTTAGGACTATGGGCTTGTGTTTGCTTCNCCTCTCAGTTCTGAGACCCCATCAGGCCCAGATCCACGTAGGCTCTGTGCATGATGACTTAGTCTCTGTGAGTTCACATATGAGTCTGTCCCACTATGTTTAGAAGGCCTTTTTTTCTTGGTATCTTCCATCCCACCTGGTTCTTAGATTCTTTCTGCCCCCTCTTCTGGAGGGTTCCCTGTGCTGTGAGTGAAGGGAATTGATGGAGATGCCCAATTTATGACTGAGAATTTCAAAATCACTCACTGCCTGCATATTGTCTAGCTGTGGGTCTTTGTATTTATTCCCATCTACAACTGGAGGAAGCATCTCTGATGGTGGCTCACTCAGCAAGACACTGACCTATGAGTATGGCAGAGTGACATTAAGGGTTATTTTGTTAGTAAGTTCAGTTAGTACAAGTAGTATTTGGTTTTCTCCTAGATCNGTGGTCTATCTGGTATCAGGTTCTTGGCCACCAAGCAGTGTTAGGGATGGGTTCCATCTCATGAAGTGGATCTTAAATCCAATCAGGTATTGATTGGTTACTCCCACAAGCTATGTGCCACTATTGCACTAGCACTACTAGCACATTAAAAAAAAATGAAGTCTCACTCATCATTTTTGCTGGTTTTGTTGCTTTAAAGAAGAGTGAGACACACAAAAGAATTCATCAAACCTAATTCCTACACTGGCTGACCAGAGGCAAATTCAAATAACTTTTGTAAAATAAAGATATTCCATTTATATAACAACTGCTTTAACCAATAAAAATTTAAAATGAACTATGATTAATAATAAAACCAAAATAAGGATGGCAGGACTGGGATGGATTTGAAAGTGTTATTGGTGAGGTCAGGGTTGTTATTTCTGGCCTTGCCAAGTTTCTCCCTGAGTTTCTTCCCTTTGTTTTTGTGGAGTATTGGATGTGATTTCATATTCAAGTCTCAAACAATATCACAAAGAAAGAACTGGATGAGATGAGATGCGTGGTTAATGTGATTATACAATGAAATGAAATTTATAATTCAAGTAAAAATCATCTTCTTTGACATCTGAATTATTTGTGATTGGAGACAAATTAAGCCTGGAGATGGATCTATTTGGGTAACTCAGCTTTCNGTTGCTATTTAATTGTGCTCATTATTTATCCTTTATTTTGTTTAGCCTATATTTGAACAAATTCCCTATGGCCTATTAACTATGCTGATTCAAAAGCAAGACAAGTAATTATTAAACCTATTCTGAAGGTCACACATTTCAATTGTTCTAAACAAACTCATCTAACCTTTACTTGCTTTATGAAATATTAGGATGAAAATGAATGCTATAAAATATATTTTATTCAGATTTATTTCAGATATATGTAAAAAAACAAATGAATAAATGCCACACAAATCTTCACATTAATATATATGAATCAAAATATCACCCTTTAAAAATAGGCATGTCAGATATATAAGAAAGTGAATGTACAAAATTGCATGCTAATAGCTAAAGATTCATGAATAGATTTTATTTACTCCAGGTTGTTATTATTCATATTTACTCTACTATAATAACAAATGATTAGACGNCATCAGACTCNAGGACAATGGTTAAGTAAATCATTAATACATAGTATTACTAAGGTGCATGCTTCCAAAATAACTTTGCTGAGTAACATTAGGTTTGACATGACATTTACTTAAAATTGCACCCCAACCTCCTCCTTCCTTTGCAGCATCTCCCTATTGCATTATTTTCAGGTACTGCATAGAAGTTCTTGTCTCAGATGTGTATGTGACCTTAATTTTGCTTTGTCAACAGAAAATCTTAAAAGATAGTTTTCAGATTCCAATGAAATCACTTGGATGACTTTCTGCTCTTTCCAAAGTATCCTAATAATACTAAATTGGCTTTCTCTGTTCACAGATCCCACATCTATGGATTCAACCAATAGAAAATAAAAACTACTAGGAAAAAATTGTATCTCTACTGGATGTGAACAGAAAGTTTTGCTTGTTATTTCTTAAGAAGTATAGTTATAATAATATACACATTATATTAGATATTTCAAATAATACTGAACTTATTTAAGGTATATTGGAAGATACATGCTGATTACTTTCAAATATTATTTTATTTTTACAAGGGACTTAAGCGTCATTGGAATTTGGTTCCCACTGATCCTAACAGAGGGCAATAATGATGAAAAAATACAAAAGAAAATGCATGAAATGTCACCACATCCAAGTACTACATGCAAGTCACAGTTAAAAGTACAAGTGTGAGCCAGTGTCTAGCTGAGTGGTAGAGTGTTTGTCTAGCATCTCCAAGGCAAGGTTTCAGTCATCAGCTCTACAAACAAAATGTGTGCTTCACCTGTATTACCTTCGTTAACTTTACAATAAAATATAAAATAAATTCTGTTTTCATTATTCTTATTGCACAGATGATATGCAGACAGTAAAAGATGTTTTGCCTCAGTATATAGTCCAGTTTGGAGTGTGGCTCTAACCAGGTATAGTGTACTGTCTTTCCTCTATCTTGCATATTGATACAGGTAAAATGTTTCTTAGGTAAAAATATTTTTTTTGTTTTATTCCATTTCTAATTATTTTCTTCATTTAGTCTTTATCTTGGTGCATTTGCTTAAGTAGAATGAATTAAAATTTCCCCAACCTTATAAAGGACAGTTTGCATCCGTATTCCATTTCTTTAGAGAAAGAAATTGAAACTAAGAGATGCTGAGTAACTTGTTAGAATTATACAGCTAATTATCAGATTTATATAATTTATTTGAAATCCAAGCCTCCTGACTCTCAGGCCCCGGCTTATAACTTCTATTCTCACTCTTCTTTATTTTCTTCTTTCTGGGATTTAGAGCACACCTCTATTTTTTCCCTTGGAACCATTGCATTGCCTGCAAATTATATTTCAAATAGTTGCATTCTGCAATCTATATACACTGTAGTTTCTAAAAACATTAAAGCTTTGAGATATTCATTTGGGATTCAGGATTTGAAATTTAGTGGATCTCTGTGGTAGAACATGGAAACACCTGCCTTCCCTTCATTAACAAGTGGAACCTCGGAGACACACTCAGCTTCAAAGAAGCCGTTATTTCCCGAGAGATGGTCCTGATCCAGAAGTGATTTAGAGTTCCCTAAATGCACCGGGTGTACTATAAGAAAAGCCAATTATTCTACATGTATTTCAGTCTTCTATAGTAATTTTTTATTTCAGATTTGACACAAGCCAGGATCTTAGAAAAAAATCCAAGAGATCTTTTTTTGAGATATTATAAATTTTTAAAAGAAAATTAATTTAAAACCTTCCCCTTTTTTGAGACAAGATCTCAATATTTAGTACTGGTTTGTCTAGAACTTACTATGTAGACCAGGCTGGCTTTAAACTCAAGCAGATCTACCTCCTCCACCTCCCAAGTGATGGGTTAAAGTCTCTGCCACCATTTTCATCCTTTAAAACCACGTTTGAATCAGTTTGACTCTGTACTGGTATAGTATTGTTAAATCTATATCTACTATCTGCAAGAGTATAGACTCTAATAATTTCTTTTGTTAATATTACTTTGTGTGAGGCACTGAGCCAAGAGTTAGGGATGTGAGAGAGAAAGATGTTCACAGAGCTAAGAGTGTTGCAGGGAAGGAGAGAGACATATCATTTCCAACACTGACAGTTTATTTGTTAGGAGAATCTACTGAACCATGGAGTGATTTCATAGAAGGCTACAGTCCACCTCATCAAGAAACCCAGCAGGAAGCATAGCCAGAAATTAACTGTATTAATGTCAGGAACAAAAAGGCTATGAACTGAAATTATATTATATTCAATAAGTGACAAAATGACCTTCTATCTTTCCTCTCTCTACAGAATTAACATTCCCTATCTCTCTGTAGCATTCTTTTCTCTATTTTGGAGTATATCAGACTTTAACATGGTTTTTCCAAGTTCTAGTTTCACATTTCTCAAAGTATCAGATTCTTTTATTCATTTTCCAAGTCCATCCATTATATAATTATTATATGGGACTTGTGAGAACATTGGCTCAACTGCCATTTAGCAGGAGTCACATAGAGAGCAATGTGAAAAGATGTCATAGCCGATTCTATAGTAACTGGACCTGGGGGCTGGAGAATAGGTTCAGTCAACACATTATTGTGTATATAAATATATATAATATTTTTGCAAAAAAGAATGTGGTAAGAACTGCACAAGAGTAGACAAACTGATAGGACAATTACCATATGTGACATTATTTTGGAGTGCATATAAATTAAAACACAATAAGGTCCTATTCCCATAACAACAATGTGATTATATGACATGATATTCAAGATGATATGTCAAAATGATGTCATGAGTCTTCCAATTATAACATTTAAAGTGAAGTCAATAAAGAAATACATCAATATCAAATTTTTATCCAGTGCTTAATATATACTACATATAGTTTTTGAAATAATTTTACACCAACATTGTAAGACAGATACTATTGATTTCTCTGTACCCCCAAAAGAAAAAAATGACCAATAGAAAGCTTAAGGACTGGCCGGGGTCATGTATCTAGCCAGTTGACACATGTAGGTTTCTTTTATTTTTTTTATCTGAAAAGTTATATTAAACAGCACACATTACTTTCTTTCCAATCCCTGGGAATGGAAAAATGTTGTTCTGTAGAATAGATACTAATGTGTCCTCAGGGAGACTATAATGATGATTAACTTGGTAAGGAGTGTTTGAAGAACACAGATTAGTTATTTTTAGTGAAAACATGGTGTTTATGAAGACAACAAATCCAATTCTGAAAGTATACTGAATTCTGAATCTGGTGAGCCATATAAACTATATTAAAAGGGGNNGCAGAGAAGTTCTTAGGGGAGATTATGAGGGAAGTACATAGGGTTCACATGGTGGAGTGGGGACTAGGGTCAATGAAGCTGACAAGAAAATGCTTGTATTGTTGTCAAGGTCTTTANGTTTCTGGCTTGTCTTTCTTTTGTAATTTTGCTCTCCCCAACTCCTGCCCAGTGGTCATAAAGCACATGGGCAAATACCTTTAAACATCTTTTAGAAAAAAAATCTTTTTCACAATAAAAATCTTTCATGGCTTACAAGCAATTGCAGGTTAAAGACCATAATCTATGCACTCCATATCCTCCAGCATCAGTCAGGTTCATCTACTGTCACTCTCCTACTCTTCCTGGTTGGGAAGAATAATTAGCATCTTTCATCCATCAGTGAGTGAATGTGTATCCATGGGACCACTGAACTCTAAATAAGAAGAAAAGCTGTTAAAGTGAGTAATAAGCTTAAAGTATTTCTTTTTCATATTTGTTTATTTTGTTCTGGTCAATCTGTTGTCACTATTTCTGAAAAATAAACTTCAGAACAGACAAATAAGTTTCTAAAATTATCTACATGAATGTAAGACAATAGTTTCCAAAGCCTTATCTACAGGAAATCCAAACTGGCTCTTCTCACAAAAATATCATCTGTATGTCCAGTATGTGTCTCCTTCAGTTCTCCTACTCTAGCTCAAAGCTTCGCCATCCCTCTCCTGACTCACCTACCTGGGTAACAAACTCAAGGGAGGCAGACATACAGGCTGAGCCACTTTCAAGAGAAAAAAAAATAATAGTCCACATCTAGTTTTAAAATACCATTATTTTACTAAGACACTGCTAAGAGGCCTGGGCTGGGAAAGCTGGGACACATGAGTGGCATGTCACTCAGGTCCAGGTTGCCCCAGCAATAAGAGGTAGCAGGAGAGGAAGTGAGGATGTAGACTTGGGTGGGTGAGGAGGTAGGAAATCTGGGAGGAATTGAGGGAAGGAAAAAGCATGATCAGAATTTATTACACAATTTTTTTCCAATTGAAAGTAAAAACTAAAAGATATAAAATGTATTTACACTAAATGTAATAAAACATAAAAAAGTCAAGACAATTTTAACAGAGTAACTTAAACAGCTACAATGGAAGGATACATGCATGCATTTGGTATATAGAAATAATCAAATATGGACACTGATACATACAAAACAATGGGTACATCACAAAGTTATTATGGAAAGTAAAAGGCACAAAACACAAACTAGTATATGCTGCAGTGTTCCACAAATAATGAGAGGTGAGAAACCTGACATCTTGAGAGTGATGTCAATAATAGAAATTTATTTGCCAATTTTCTACATATTTTAGTCATGTAAATTTTAGCTAAAAGCCCCGTAAACAAGTGAAGCATTGCCTAGCAACATTTTAGATTAGGACAGGTGCACATACATATGATGTATGACTTGGATTGGATCCTAGATCCAGAAAACAGTGATGCAGAAGGAAATACTATTATAATATTTGAAATTTAAATCTCAGAATTATGAGATATTACTGCAGTCTTAAGTTTTCACTGGACATAAGTGATTATAAGCAATTATCATCTGTTAAAAAGCAGGACCACTTGCCTCTGGGAATAACTTGCAGTGCCTAAAGAGAAAATTATTTCATCAACATGAAGAAAGATATGCATTTCCTAGTTTCTGCTCCAGTACAGCAGGTGTCTAATTAAGTGAACTTAGTAGGAAGCCATTACAAATGAGTTGAAGAGGGAAATTAAAGCATACCTGTAGTATATACTGTTTGATATTGTGACCTGGTAGGCAGAACACATGTATATACTAGTTAAGAGAGTATTATGCAATTTAAATTCCATAAAAATATTAACAAGAGCTGTCTTAAGATTATGTTGTTTGCCTCATAGCCTGATTTTTTGTGAATAATTGTTCCTTAATAGAGAACAATTAAAGATACAAATAGTCATAATTGAATTGGCTGAGTTTCTAACAAACAATAATTCAGTAGTAAACAAATGTAGAACCCATGTTTCTTTTAATTTAAATCATTGGACTTGAGGATTTAGGCCTTCAATTAAAAAGGAGAAAGAGGGGAAATTTTACATGATATTGACTGTTAGCTTATTGTTTATACATTGCTTTATTTGGGGTTTGGTTTTATAGATGCTTGGTTGATGAGTGGTCCTGTGCATGCAGAGGCAGAACATCATGGTTGTGAGCATGAAGTAATGAAAAAATGGTTCAACTCATGACAGAAAGGTTGCAGAGAGTTCTGTACAGACTTATTTCTTCTAGTTAAGATAGTTTCTTATTATTCTGACATCCTACCTAATAGTGTCAAAACCAGAAATCAAACCATACAAATAAGTCAGTAGATATATTTCATACTAAAAACATGATATTTATCACTGGATCCCAAAGACTCATTGTTCACTCATAATGCAAGGGGCACTTAGTCCACCTAGTGCCCTTAGAGTCTAAATATTCCAAATATTGTTCAAATGTCTAAATGCATAATCTCCTCTTATGCATAAGCCAAATTCTTAGCAAAAGCTCCTTTAAAATCAAATATACATTTGCAACGTCAAACTCAGAGAGTAAACATTTCCATTCCAGAGTATTGATAAAAATTATAATAAGGAGAAGTTGGACATGATGGCACATGCCTTTAATCCCAGCACTAAGGAGGCAGAGGTAGGTGGTTCTCTGAGTTCTAGGTTAGCCTGGGGTACTCAGTAATTCCAGGATAGCCAGGGTTATGTAGGCAGCCTTTGTCTCAAAACACACACACACACACACACACACACACACACACACACACACACACACATTTATGTGTGTGTGCATGTTCATTTTATTATTGTTTAGATATTATCTCTCATACACACATACACATTCTAAGATCATCAGAGAACAAAAATACATTCTCTGGTGAACTTTATTCTTGCTTTGGTATATTAAGGAGAGGTCATACAAAAGAAAGAATAAAATGCAACAGGAAAAGTATTTTTAATATCTGTTTAATCATTTCTAACATCTGAGACATGTAGTGGTATTCATGAGCTCCCAGAGACTGCCAATCTCATCCCTGGAACTCTTCTAGCTGTAGTCCATATAGCTCCTCTCTTCAGCTAACCCCTTTCGTATAATTTTCCTTGCTCGGTGTTCCATGTTGTTGATGTCTATAACTTCCTCAGGTCCTCATTGCAGCTTAGATTTCACTCTCACAGATTTCTTTATTGATTTCCACTAGTTACATGTTTGGACTCTGAGTTGTACGTATTATCTGGACTCCAACCCTTTCTTTGAAATCTGAGTAGAGGTTTTCATGATGCTGCAGCACTATTTCTCATATCTGGTAACAAACAACATGTAGATGGTCACAGGGTCACTATAGTTTGAGAGGTAATTGGACATGTTCAAATCATGGCTGTGGTGATCTCTGAGCATGTGAGTGACTGAATCTAGGAGAAAACAGCCACAGTGACATTATGTTAGCAGGCACCTAAGTTTTCTTACCAAATAAATGGATTTCAAATAAGTTATGTCTTTCCATGTTTGAGGTAAGTTCCTGTTAATTCTTCAGATGCTCTTCCAACATCTGTTATATTGCCTTGGTATAAAATGTTTGGCTTATTTTTAATATAGTATTTCATTAATTATTTGAGAATTTCATAAAATGTATGATGATCAGTTCACCCCATGCTTCTTTCTAACTCTTCCTAACTTTATGTCCTCTTTAAAAAAAATAAACCACCAAGTCCAATTTGTGCTGT
>LZPO01088883.1:0-16070 GCA_001675575.1 Neotoma lepida
CTGATCTTTCTGCTTTCCATTATCCTGGAAAAACTCATTTGAAGATAAGATATGTACATCATGGAAGGGCCTCAAGGCACAGGCAAAGTGTCTGTGTCCCAGAGGAAGTGGCTGAATGGAACCCTGACATGTGGAATAACTGCCAAGTCAGAGTCAACATCAAGACTGCTTTCAGCACTGNGAGAATACCCACTTTTGAGGCAGCTGAAAATTATCCTCTGGGTCACACACCTTAATTCCTAACATATCAGTGGTGACTTAAATGTCACAGCTTACTACATGTACTATGGGTAATTAAGGGAGAGACCAGCTCTGAGTTCAGGAGAGAAGTGTTTGCTTTACAAGCGAAGCTGTCATAAGAGTGATTGACACATGGAAGCTTGAGCAGCAGGTACAATGGAGAGCTACTTGATGATGAAGCAATGAGGGGGTGAGAGGGCATCACAGCCTCCGGGGAAATGCAGAGAGAGAGTGGGCATCTGCTCTGAGGCTTCATCTTAGTTAGTTATTTAGAGACAGGACTTGTGATATAGCCCAGGCTGGCCTCGAACTTANAATCTCCCCGTNTTAGCCTCCTGAGCATGGCGACGGCANGTGTATGCCAGCACACTGGCTGTAATACTTAGTCTTGATTGATGTGGGTGGAAACTAGGCCAGCCTTTCAGCATAGACAAGCACTGTCTGCTTTCCAGCTGCCATGAGGCAAGCAGCTTTGCTCTGTTTCACCCTTCTGCTATGATGCTCTACTTCACCAGAGCCCAGAAACAACAGTTAGCTGACAACAGGCTCTGCAGCTGTGAATCCAAACCAATCTTTCCTCTCAAGTACTTGTCATGGCAACTTACAAAGGAACAGAAAATTGGTACTAGGAGAGGCGTTGTCTTTGGGACTACCTGACTACATGATCAGAAGTCTTCACAAGCAGTTTGTGGAAAGAGAAGTTTGGAAATACGTGTTAGAGTCGCCAGAATTCTCTCACCAGGGCCTTAAGGGGTGATGATGGTGAGAGCTCAAATCATACTCCACAGACAGTAAAAACTGCTCCTGGGGTTTCTAATGGAAATGAGTTTATCTGGAGTTGGACTAGAGGCCATGTGTGCTCTGTTTTGACAGATAACTTGTCTACATTTTGTCTCTATCCTGAGACTTTGTGTTAGGTTCTCTTTAAATCCGGNAGAGGGAATTTCAAGACAGCTATCGTTCAGGCTATTGCATGGACACTGCTATTGCTTTTGGTCAGGTTTACAGTTAGAACAGGGAGCAAAAGCAGGGGGGAAAGATGTGAAAACCTTGTAGTTTGGTTCAAAGTCCATGAAAAGTTGAGGTTATGGAAGGTGTGTGTTCTAAAAAGTACCCTCCAAAAGGAGAGAAGTACTTTGGTATAGGACAGAAAGATGTCTTGAAGGCACCTCAGGAATCAGCAAGATCTTACTCACTGCAGGCTTAGGGATATAAAAATGTAAATTGACTTGAAAGACTCTCCCTGGAAAGAGAAGGCTGCTGGGGCGCCTTGCGGGCATACAGATGCCTACAGATGCCTACAGATGCCTACAGATGCCTACAGATGCCTACAAATGCCTACAGATGCATACAGATGCCTACAAGTTATCATAGAAATCATTCTGCTTGCTCAGTGGCCCAGACATTCAGAGGTTCCTGTAGCCATGATCCAAGGAGGTCCAGCTACTGCTCGAGCTGCTGCCAGACACTGGTGTTTTCCATGTAGTAGTAGTTTGGGGGGAGCCCTCTAGGTACATTAAAAATATGAAGGTAAAGACAGAGATGAAATGGAGGTGCCAGTAAATCAGATGCAAGAACAGGAAGTATATGCCACTAAAGCTCCAGGCAGTGAGCACAGCCATCTGAGACAAACCATGTGGGCTATAATTGTCAAGGCTGCCCAGGACCTTTGAAGCTCATGTTACGCCACCACATTCCTCAGATGCTACATGATTCTGTTAGTGCTGAGTTTGTCATTTTTTTTTTAACTCTTCCTTTTTGGAATGAGGATGTTGGTCGTTAAATGTTGGAAGTGTTTAACTTGCTCTTCACAGGGGCTCACAGGTGAGAGTTTGTTTAGTGTGCCAGAGGAGATTTGGGAAAGTTACTAAGAAGCTATATTGTTATTGTTTTCTTCATTTGGAGATTAATTATGGCCTGAGCATATGTATTTAGGGTGTTGAGTTGAGTAGAGATGCATTTATGATGGTTACTCTTGTCAACCTGATTCNTGATTGATGTGAGAGACACTAAGTAGTAAGCATACGTCTGGGTGCTGGTGAGAGTTTGAAGAGAGGACCGGCATGCAGTTCTGTCTGTCTCCACGAGGTCAGCAGTGTTGCTCCCTATGCTCTTCCGCCTCACTGCCTGCTCCATTGCAGCCCCAGAAACCACACCCAACCAGCCAGGACCAAGACCCCTGCAACCGTGAGCCACAGGACCAAGACCCCTGCAACCGTGAGCCACAGGACCAAGACCCCTGCAACCGTGAGCCGCAGCAAATCTCAATTCCTTGTAAATCATTTCTCTCAGGTCAGGCACCTCCCTTCCCTTCGGCCTCTAGGATACTCCTGTGCTATTCCTCATCTGACATCCCTCTTCCTGACACACCTAGTGCCTCTACTGGCTGGTTGGTTTCCTCTGAGCTTGTTGAGGTTAGGGATANTGGACTCACTTCAAAGTTATCCTCCCCACAGTCCTACAGTACTCAAGGATTATCTCTTCTCAACAGATAAAGGCCTCTCACTGCCTTCCTGACCCTTTCTCACGCTATAGGACCACACCAGCACCAGGCTGTTGTATGGCACTAAAGGAGAGGGGCAGAGAGGATTCAGTTTTAAGTAGCTGAAATTAGAAAAATAAATTGGTGAGTCCTAACAGTTTAGCTTTCTGGTTCTAGGTTTAAGCAGTGATGCTGGCTCTCTGAGTGTGTTTCATCTGACAGCACAAGGGCATTTGGATAGCATGAATGCATAGTGTCCCTGCTGCTCTGGTTTTTCTATAATTCTAGGTAGTATTATGGTGGAGATTCTAGAGTTCCACATTTCCAGACTGATTTTGGGTGGCTCAATCTACTTGTAAATTATTGAAACTCGATGAAATTGTTTCTTGATGTATCCAATTGGCTTTTTCCTTTTAAGTCTTGATAAAACTAATTTAAATAGATTATGACTGTGTTCAAACTAGTTTAAACTGAGATTTGCTTGACTCCCTCAGAGTACTCAAGTAAGATTTGGTCATTCATTTTACCAGAATAGTTCATTTTACTGGAAGCAAGACAGTTTGACTGGAGTCTAACAGAAGACTGTTAGGCTCCAATCAGTGGCCTCTAGTTGTCAGCAGAAAGCCAGGACTGGAACCTCGCCTTAGAGGCATAAAGAGCAAAGTCCACGGCCATATGTATTTATTCTCAAGACCAACCTGAATAGTGTTTGTATATATAGACTTAGGCTTTTAGCTAGGCAGGAACAAGTTCTGCTTCAGCATCTAAGAGCTGTGGGTTGATGTTGTTGACTGCTCAGGTGCCTCCAGCCACCCACCACCCCTCAGACCGTGCAGACCCCTCACCTTGATGCGGCTTACTGCTTCCTGGGCCTGCATCATGCGCACATTTTTGGAGGGAGTTTTGTCTGAGAGCAGCTGAGTGGAGCCAAGGTAATTGGCAGCAAAAATAATTCCATCAATCAAGTCTTCAGGGTCACAAGGTCCAGGAACTGTAACAACATAGAGCCACATAGAATGAATGATGTCATGGGGGGTACCACATCCTGGATGCTGNATGCCAACCCCCATGCTCGCTGGTTACATATGTGGTCGACCTGCTAGTCTAAGATATCTTGGAGTCATTTACTATGAGAAATGATGTATTCACCTGAATATGAATCGAAGTCCAACAGTAAAACAATTATGTCTCTTAGCCAGGCCTAGAATCCTAGTTGCTTGGGAGGCTGAGGCAGGAAGCCAGTCCTATAGGGTACTTACTTGCCTGACATGTGTGAGGTCTTAGGTGAAACAATTCCCCACTCCCCCAACATAGTACTGGGGATTGGAGCACGAGCTTTTTGGCAACAAGGGCCATGTCATACTCATCTTTGACTTTCATGCCTGTCACATGCATCTATAAACTATATATCTGCTTAGGTAAATGGTTAGAAGAACAGAAAGCTATAATAATGGAAAACACCATTTCCTGATACTTCCTATTTCCTTTTTACCCACTCAAAATTTCCTCCCCCTTTTGGTCTGTGATGGAGGAATCACATTTCATACATGAGGAAAGTGAGATATTTCTTTCCTATAATGGCATCAGACTCCAACTCTGCAAATTGATAATGTCACTGCAAAGCCAAGGTCCCAGGCTGCCAATCTTGCCAATGGACAGATCTTAATGCTTCACACTGTGATCAATCCCAAGGAAAATCAGATTTTTCTGTTCTCACACACCAGTCCACTAAATAAAATCTCTGTTTTAAATAGAGGGACATCTGATTCTAATCACAATCACCTATAATCCACACTCCCAATTAAAGCATGTTTGCAACTGTTACNTATAACAGGTTCACTAAAGATAGACATTTGAATTGCAAGTAAAATACGTATTTTCTTTGACTTGAATGACAATTCTGAGGAGACTAAAATATAACCCACTGTGAAACCTCAGGTTCTAGAAATGAAATAACTTGAAGTAGAAACAATTTAGTTTCCCTCTTGTAGGGCTAATCTGAAGTGATTTTTATTTTCATTTTAATGGTCTAGTTCACCTTGAGTTGCTCCCCATGAGAAGCTGCTGGCCAGGGTACAAATTCAACTTACTCACTTTTCAACAACTAAGGTTGTAGTTAAAACACAGAAATGGCAGTTAGTCAGGACCTTCATGACATGCCTGGGGCATAGCTTTACAGCTTGGCTAGCCCCAGTCTCTACGCTTGGTCTGTGACAAGAACAAAGGATTCACAGTTATTATACTTTCAGTCTAAGACACTCAGAGTTAGCAGGTTTGTGATCTTTCCCCCTATTTTGTTTTCATCCAGTCCTCCCAATGCTAAAAGATTCATGAGTGACCCCAGCACTCAGTATTTTCTCTTCAGCTCTTACCTTCAACGTAGGTTGGGAATGAAGCCAAGCTTTTTCTTGACTGTAATTAAGACAAAGAGGTTTCAAAAAGGGCAGAGCATGATGAAATATGCATTAACACAAGNGTCCATGCAACATAAAAAAGAAATACATCACCAGTGGCGTTTGTTAACCAGTTAGTGACCATTTTTCTTTAGAAAGAGTGAAGTGCGGATAAATATATATGTGTATCCTGTTAAGGTTACCTGAAACCCAGAATTCCCCACTGAAGTTTGAAGTGATCAAAATCCCCCTACACTTCAGAGATGTATTTGTCAGCTTTACAAAAAGTATAATCTGCAACAAAGACTAGACTGTACATTTTAGGAATGAAAAACTATTGATTACTAAATGCACCAATAGCATGGCCGTGTACTGAGAGAAAGGATTCCCTGGAGAGTTTCCTTTAGNGCTCTGACACAAAGGTATCTATTAAAAGTAAAATAAACTCTTGCACCTTTGAATCTCTCGCTGATTCATTTAAGTTGAAAANTTCCATTCTGTAAATCATGAATTTGTGTTTCTTTCAAATGAGAATGAAAGGTTAAGTTTAAAACACTGGCATTTCTTCATGTGTCAGCTCACAGCAGAGGTCAGCCTCAACAGCACTATTGGATGGGGTGAGCTAAACACCTTCTAGAATCTGGCTGGAAGTTTATAAGCCAGCATGCTAAAGAGCAAAGCTTGCCATAGGATCCCTTCCTAAGCACATATGCTGGAAATGGCTCTTCATGAGAGACCAGCAGAGAATTCATTTCTGCTTTAAATGGTATCAGAACTTCTAGGTGAAATATGTGGGGCATCAGAAGACAGCTCAGGTTCAAATGTAAGCACCTAAAGTGGGCAAAAGAGGGTTTGCATGGCCAGAATTTACCAGAGGGGCATGTGAGCATTTAAACATGATTTTTGGAGAAGGACATCTGTTCAGGACACCGACCTATTAGATGACATCACACTCTGGGGTACCAGATGGGCTAGATTAGGAGGCTGTGAGTGAGGACTAGGGTGTCACTCTGTCAACATGCAGAGGATTCTGACTAGCATGCTAATTGTTTTATGTTGAAAATCGGAGCACCTCATCATTCAGGACAGTGACAGGAATTCCATACTAATTGCATGGTAGCCACATAGGGCAATGTTCAGTAGGCTCCCTGCAAGTGTGCTCACTGGGATGAAATGGCACCTTATGTCAAAGAAATTAGGCCTCTTGGGTACCAAGAACTGAAGCTCCTGGCTGCTAATGCATTTGTGGGAAACTGCACAGCATATGAGGCAAGGTATGGCTAGGAGAGCCCACAGCTATGCAGAAACAGCTGGCTTCTTCACAAGGGCCGAAGACCATTTCCCATCCATCTCCCTGCCATCGCTCTCAGTGTTTGGGGATTGGGGTGGGGTGGGGCCAGTAATGAGAAGTCACTTAGCATCATCAAAATGGCTTAGTCTCCAGGTACCTATAAAAAGCTGATTCAGTTTCTTGGGCTAATAGGACACTTCCCTGAATGCTAAAACCTGTTTTAGCAGGAGCTACAGAAGAATTACTCCAGAGCAGCAATGGTAGGCAATTGGTGCATTCACTACTCTCCATTTCTTAGCTCNTGATCAGATTTATTTCATTCTGGGGAAATACTTAAAAAATAATTTTGTGAAATGAAAGCATCTCTGTTGCATACAATGAGGATTTTCATCATTATTTCTAAAGCCATGCAGAGCCGTGTGCCAAGCCTTGCAGGAACCGGGAGACTAACACATCTACCTTCCCTATTACAGCTGATGTGCAATTGAAAGCTTAATATTCAGATACCTGATTAGACCTGCCTTCTCACACATGGACTGAGATGAAAATCAGCTGACCCTTAGCAAGAACTAAGGAGGTTTCATTTCAGACATTAAGGGCTAGGCTGGATGTGGAGGGGAACACCTGTCATTCCAGCACTGGCTGGGAAGAGGCAAGAGGATTGTGAATTCAAGTCAAGGGCAGCCTGGGCTCCACAGCAACATAAGAAATTAAAGCTGAGACTTCAAGAGTTGTCANGGGTCACATGAACTCNGTATAGAGTCCATAGGCATGACAATTGGAAGAAGTGTGACCTCACACACTTTCCACACTAGGTCCAGTAGACCCTGGCAGTTCAGAGCCTGGGCCGACAGGACTTGAGATTCAAACCATGGCCCCTTGTGAGCTGTGTAGCCTAAGGTANCCAAGCTCTGGCNTTCAGAACTAACACATGAGGACAGTGAGATCCATGCCCCAGAAGCACTGAAAGGCTTTAATGAGATTCTGTGATTTGCTCAGCCTGGTGCCCNGAATAGCACAAATGCTTAATAAACGATAATGTCCGTTACTGTTGTTGGTACTGGAGCAGTCACCCTTTCCTCCTCACCCATCCATGTGCTCTGAATAAAGAAAGTATCAAGCAATGGCAGAAGGGGCCAGTAGAAACTATGATCCTGTCACTTCCATTCCAGTGACACAGTCTGTGAACAGACCAGATGAGGAGAAAACATATTTCTAGAAAAACTTCATTTAATAAAAACTATACCCCCCTCTCATAAATAGGATACATCGTAGAAACAATCTGTTATTCAGGTGAAAACATTGCTTTTCTTTTCCTCNTTGANTTTAACATAAAACTGTCAGCATGGTGAGGGAGCATGAGATGTACCTCTTTACCACATCTCAGTGCTGATGAAGGAGCATCTTGTGCCCACACAATCACTGTGCAGGGAAATGGTCACCTGGTGTGGACCCCCAACAGGCAGCCCATCACCTTGGGATAAGAGAACATTGGGTGCTTAAGGAGGCAATGGCTCCACTCAGGGAAAACACCTGCCCATTTCAAGCCCCAGAATTCTTACCTACATCTTGTGACTTAAGAGCTCTGTCAAGAGTTCAGCGTATCCCCCATGAGTGAGGTAAACACAGAGCTTGTCCCCAAGGGACACCTTACAACCTCCCTGTTGAGTAGCTTCTAGCCTATAGTGAGAATAAGAATTTCAGTTCCCCAGTCCTACTGGCCATATTTCAAGAGCTCCATGGATATCGGAAGCTGGTGAGTACCCCTGACAATACATCCATCATCACATCATCCCTCATCCCAGAATGTTCTTCTGGAAAAGATTCTGGCAGGTAGCTTTTGAGGGTCAATGTCAAAAGTTCTGTAACCAGCTGCAGACAGCACTGAACACCTGGAATGCAGGTGGTATGCCTCAGGATGTGAATTCTCATATTTAATAACTACCAGACACCTGTGGCCAGTGACCACCAAACTTGACAGATTAATCATGGCTTTCACTGACAGTCTTCACATAACAGAGGAGAAGAAACATATCTCCTCGTGAAAACAATAAAGCATCATTGGCTGAAGCAAAACAGGCATTGGGAATGAAGATGGGGCCCTACCTCTTTATTTGTGGAGGCTTCCGTGGGGTCACCGGGATGAAGGGCTATGCTTGATGACTCAGCACCCAGGGGTGAGGAACTGCCAGGAGAAGGAGACTGGAACACAGCAAGAGGGACACAGCAGTGAGAACCCGAGGGATGTGGTACCAAGTGGCATAAAAACAGAACTGCCCTGAGGGACACTGCAGTGGGGGATGCTTCCTTGGCAAGAACTGCCAACCGCACTGAGCAGACCTGGCCATGGGAGCTTTCAACTCCATCTCTATAAAGGAGTTCTACAGCTTTGGGACTTTTTCTTCTGCTAGGCTAACATTTTAAAGAAAATTTGGACTTATGGTAGGCATCAAACTTAAAGGTGTATTATACAATGTTATTTTTTTCTTAGTAAAAGTTACAAATACTTAGGATGCAAATGTTTAAGTTACCTGCCTAAGACATCTGAATGGAAAACAGAACTACAACTGCCCATTGCATTTTCCATGTCAGCACAAATGGCTATATGTTGTCTTTCTTAATTCATAGGCCATGGAAAATTCAGAGACATTTCAACATTCAAGCCACACTGTTTTGGAACATGTCAATAGTTTAGAAATCCTTTGTCAAATGACAACCTTGAAAATAAGGTTTAGAAAAACAGGTTTGGGGAGCACGGTCCTTGTGTTAGTGTGCTGGTGCCTTGGTGGGTGGGCACAGGCAGGTGCTAGCTGTGAACACAAAACCGTGGTTCATGCACAGAACACAGCAAGTACCCCCTAAGTACACGGTAAACGAACGACCAAATAAGCAAGCAACGGGACAAANACAGGCCTGGAAACACTCCCATATGATACCAGAAAGTTCTGTGTGCTCCTGAAATCTTGGGAGATGAGGGACACCTATGGATGGGCCACGGAGATGGTTACCAATTCTGCAGTGATGGCAAGGGTGCGGTGCTTCCCAGATGTGGGTGGTAGATCTCAGAGCCCAGACACAACATGAGAGAAAGCAAGCAGGACATGTTCTCCCAGTGTGGGGATGAGAGCCAGGGTGGCAAATTCTGACCAAAGGAAAGTAACACCCGTGTAACCTGACTTTTTGCAGTTGGCCCCTTTGGGGGAAGTTAGGGCACAGGGCATTAGGAGAATGTCTTTGCACAGGAAAGGAGAGTGTTTCACAAACAGTGAAGTGGTGCTGGGGGAACAGGGCGTGTGAACAGACAAGAGAACCTCAGAGGGCGTCATTGAAAACTGGGGAGGGGGGAAACTTTTCCCAAAAGTCTGAATTACAAGAAATAAAGGGAACACCGAAGATGACACAGTGAAATGCACTATTTAGCTAGGAAGTTATGTGACCCCAGTCTCTGGGCATATTATTACTTGATTCTAAGCAGGGAGGTGAGGGCCCATGAGCCCCTTACCATGGTGAAGTGGAGACATCTGTTGCCACAGTCAAGGCAGGAGGGCAAGCATAAGTTGACAGGCCCCCATGGCCCTTGGCCACAATAAAGCAGCCTTGCAGGCCTTTCAAATGAAGCATGCAACATTTTCCAGTCATCGCCCAAGAGAGCTGCTGGTTGCAGTAAGATTTAGCACTGTTTGGCCAACTCAAAATTAATGTGGGAAAGGATGAGAACTTAATGCCTTAAATCTCCCCAGGTTTTCACACTGAAAAGGCTTCTTTTGATATTTGTGGCTTGATTTTTTTCCCCCAAAGTAATTTTCTCTGTCCCAAAGACTTTAAGGTTCCTCCTGAGCCTTAGAGAAGCTGCTGCAGTTGGGTTTTCTTGAATTGCTTGCTTTCAGGGTCATGGACATCTTCATATGGAACTATCTGACAGACAGGCCCTATTTCCCATTTCTTTATTTTCCACTCCAATATTCTACAAATAGATTTCTTACCACCCTGTGGGCACCGGACTGTCCTTCAGTGATGAGGGAAGACAGACTATCTGGGCAGTGGGCAGGGATGTGGGAGATGGAACCCAGACCCATAGTAAGAGAGGTGTGATTAGTGCTGGGTGCCCAACAGGGAATGCTGGGGAAGAGGAGAACACGGATCTGCTGGTCACTCCCTTGATAAAAGCTTTTACAGCCCCCACACTGACCTTCCCAGGGGCCCACCTCTCCCCAGACACCTGGTGCTGTAGCCTTCGGCCCATGCACAGGCTTGGGTGAGTTTCTTACATCCACAGGTTCCCTTCCTTCTCCCCACATTCAATGTTCAGTTCAGAAGCACACCCCTCACTGGGATTTCCTAGATGCCAATCATAGCTCATAGCTCCCCTATGGAATGTGCTGTGGTTTATATAAAAACTTCTTTATGTGTATGCCTAATCCCCAAGAGCTCTTAAGCAGTAGGGATCCTGTCTCCATTATCATACAGGTGCCTAGGCTTAGGTCTGCAAAGTAGTTAGGGGCTTATCAAAGGGAGGCATGGACACATGACTTCAGTGTGGTACCCTGGTTATACCNCTTCCAACCTTCACTGGAAGAAGCTATGTGACAACACTGCTCACTGCCTCCTTGGGATGATTTCTTTTAGTGGTCAGTAGTGAGGCTTCCTCTGCTGTAGTGTCCCTCTGCTTCGCTGTGTAGAACACTCATTGCTCATCCTGAGCTCTAGAAATCAATTTTTCCTGTGAGGGCTCTAACTTGGGCTCTAGTGAAGTTCTTTTAACACACAGAGATACAAATTGCCACTTGCCGACCAAGGTAAGCATGCACAGACACCTTTAAACAGACCTAGCCCTTACAAGGATGAAACAAAGGTATTTAAATGCCTGCTTCAAAATCTTCTGTTACCTTCAAACTCCCTTTTTGGACTATTATTAACTGGGCAAAGATGTGTTACATTTGTTTGTGCTGCAGAATATTACTTTAACTATGTGAAGGTGTGTTACATTGGTTTCTGCTGCCTTTGGTAATGATGTAAAGATGTGTTGCATTTATTTCATCTTGCCTGCCTAAGGCACCAGATTGGTCTAATAAAAAGCTGAACAGCCAATAGCTGGGCAGGAGAGGGAGGATAAACCTAGGCTGGAGAAGAAGGAGAAGAAACAGAGAGGAGAGAATGAGGGAGAAAGAAAGGGAGACACCTGGGGCCAGCCAGGTATCCGCCAGCTAGTAGACAAGAGTAGGACATCCAGAAAGAAAGGTAGTAAGCCCTGAGGCAAAAGGTAGATAAAGAGAAATAGGTTAGGTTAAGTTAAAAGGGCTAGCCAGAAAGGAGCCTAAGCTCGGCTGAGTGTTCATAACTAATATTAAGTCTCTGTGTCATAATTTGGGAGCTGGGTGTTGGCCCAAATGAGAAAGCCTGATATGCCTCTCCCTGGGTAAAAGAAATTAGTAATAGCTTTCACTTTCACTTTTAAGGAATATATCAGAGGCAGAAGTTTTCAGTAAGGGCACTGCTGGCTCTTCTAGAGATAGGTAACAATGGGTTAACATAGTCTATAATGCATAGATTAGGTGAGTATGAGGACCCCGTGTGTGTGTGTGTGTGTGTGTGTGTGTGTGTGTGTGTGTGTGTGTGTGTGTGTATAAAATCACTACAATGTAACCCACAAAGATATACAAATATAATATCTCAACAAGTTTATAAATAATATATCATATGCTTATCAGGAACAACCTTGAGTGTAAATTGATNACATTCACCNATCAAAACATGCATGGATGGGTTAAAAAGAAAAGACTACATACTTACTACAATAAACTCACTTCTCCAACAAAGAATCACAAGACTAAAAGTGCAGTCTTAGAAAATAATATATCACACACATGGAAACACGACAGGCAGGAGGAATAACTATAGTGATATTTGATAAAACAGAATTTAAATGAAAAAATGCAAAAAGAGACAAATATTGTCACCCTATATTGATAAAAAGATCAATTTACAAGAACATAAAAACTGTAAACATATACATCTAACACAGGATCAAACCAGAGGTACTTCAGTGGATAAGGAAAACGTGGTATATTTATACAGTGGGATAATATTGAGCCTTAAAAAGAACACAGATATAACATGGATGGAACTGGAGGTCATTATGTTAAGTAAAACAGATGAATACCACATCTTCTTAACTCATCTGTGGAAATTAATGGCGTTAATCTCAAGAAGAACAGAATGAATTTCTGGCCCCGAGAGACTGAGAAAGACAGGGGAAGAGGTGACAAGAAGTTTTCAGTAAGGGCTGTATAAGAAAGCCAGCTGAGAAGTGAGCAGCACTCCGCCATGTCTTCAGTTCCTGTTTTGGCCCTGACTTCCTCAGTGATGGAGTGTGACCTGGAAGTGCATGATAAATAACCCCTTTATCCTCTAAGATGCTTTTGATCATGGTGTTTATCATAGTGACAGAAATCAAATCAGGACAGAGTCTACCCTTCTCTTCTGCGCATGCTTGCCCCTCTACCACACCCCTACATGGCAGGCAGGTCCCTGGCAGATGAGGGAACTGTGCTCTAGGACTTAGCCTCCAGAACTATGAAGCAAATAAATTATTCTTTAGAAATCCCCAGTCTGTGATTTTTTTTATAGCATAAACCACACTAAGACAACCCCAGAGGTGGAAGGATGATGACAAGAATAGCAGTATCCTGAAAGAACAGGAGTGTCACAGGACTGAGGGAGGTCCTTAGGAAACGTTGTCACTGAGCAAGGGCAGTGGTGGCACATGCCTTTAATGTCAGCACTTGGGAGGCAGAGGTAGGTGAATCTCTGTGAGTTCGAGGCCAGCCTGGTCTACAGAGAGAGTTCCAAGTCAGCCAAGGCTGTTACACAGAAAAACTCTGTCTCAAAACCAAAAAGAAAAGAAAATGCTGTCACTGAAATGTCCATAATTTAAAAGATCCTTTCTGATGCTGCTGCTGAAGTCACATGAATTAAGAAGGCTATTTGGTTGTGTGCTTCAATGACTTTTCTTAAAAAGTAAATTGCTTCCCCCTCAAACAAATGCCCTAAGAATTTTCAGATGTGACATGGCAGCAGTGATGAAGACAGCCCACCAGTGAGAGGAAGCAGGGGCTATACAGGCTCCTTTCCTATCACCAGACCCCCAACTCTGTTCTGGGGACTCCCAAGTCTGTGGTTAGTTAAAGCATACATCAGTTAACTCACACGACACTAGGTTGAGTCTTCAAAGCTACTGAGCTGGGGCTTTGCAACATCAAGAGCCCATTTTATAAAACAGTGTGATCACAAGGAACAATGGTTTACATTTGCCCCTTGAAAATGTCTTGGTTGTTTTAGTTTATATCATGGCTGAACACGAAACAGCATATTTTGTGTTTTAGGCTGAAAAGTGGTTAAATTCTCAAGCCCTGCTGTCTCATAGACTAGTGACTGAATTCAGTCTTCCCTTCTCATAGCTCTGAGGCTGGGCAGGTGGCCTATCCTCTCTGACCCTTCCTGAGAAAGGGGGAAGACAGTTGTGACCCACCTCCTGAGGATGACAGGAAGACTGGCTGGTGTGAGTGCACACTGATGGGCAGCTAGTTGTCTGGGCCCCTGTACAACACTCATCTAATATCAGTAGTCTTTTACAATTCCAATCTCACAATTTTTTTTCTCTTTCTCAGAGAGTGCTTAGAGGGCCAGCACGGCCACAGGATGCTTCCTTCATCTCATTTTGTTTCCTCATTAAAATTTCATTCATAGATAAAGTGAAAAAGCAAGCAGAGGGCTCCATAAAACCACACCACAAAGACTGCATTAATTCATAAGCTCCAACACTTTAACAGCATATTGGTAAAAATAGCTCATTAGTGGCTATAGCTAGGGGGAGGGTATCTACAACTGCCGTGTATAACTTCTGGAACATCCACTGCTTTCCATGCATGAAAGCTCTTCGNGTCTGAAAGTCGAAAGTGATACTATTGTAGGGACTGACCTACAAAGACACGCCCACCTGCCCTACACCTGTGAAAGACTTCAGCTCGCTCTGGCCAGCCTTGATTCCCAGGGAACACTGGTGCCTCTTCCAAAGAAACTCAGTGCCAGAAATTTACCCCAGCGAAGGTCAGGGAGAAAGTAAACACTGAAAACTTACATAGTTTGGCCAAATCCACTTGGGATTGAGTTATTTAGTAATTTCACCTATAGAGAACAACTCACAGAGACATCTGGGGTTTCCTTTCTGTCCCCCTCCCCCCCATGACTAAGGAGCCAATATACCAAATGAGACAGTGCTGAGAACTCACAAGCCTTCTTCTCCAGGGACCTATTTTCTCTTTTCATAAGAGCTCTGTGCAAATCAGTTTCAATTGAAGCCTTTAATCTACATTCTTTGCTTGGAGAATGGGTTCCNACTATCTCGGTCTTTAAGGCACCCTGAAGTTCAGCTTTAAGGCCTTTGTTCCCCTCAGCACTGCCACTTTGTTCTCTTTTTCACTAAGCTGAACAGAATCATGTCCTGTTCCCAGCCTATGCCCTGCATGTTTCTGCTCAGTGATTTTATTTCTGCCCCTCGCCTGGACTCTCCATGTGCATGGGCCTCAAAAGGCCCATTCTAAGTATTACCTCTCCTATGCAATCTTCCCAATCCTCTTAGGTGAGAGGATTCCCTCTTGAGTGTCTCGCATGCATTTTATCTGTGCCATTCATGTACTACTTGACTTTCTCCCCTGTATATTATAAAACTACAGTACTCTGCCATAATGTTTTAATAAGTACAACAAAGGCAGGGTTTATAATTAATTTACATGTTTCTTCTCCAAGTACCTAAGACAAAGGCCCTCATAAAATATACAATAGGATTTCAATATGTGTGATGAATAGAAGATACACAGACACCTATCTTGTATCATTTGAAAAAACAAATGAAAATGAGTTTTATATAAGAGGGTAAGTTCTGAGCACACACATGGTTATTAGTACCCATGGTTCTCCATTCATTCTGGATGAGGCTCTGTCACCCTTGCTTGCATATCATGCAGTCCCACAAGATTAGGATAGTACTGTGTACACAACAGTCGGCATGGGACTCACAGAAGAGGCTTTCACATACACTGTAATTGAGCACTTTGTCATGCAATCCTTTCCAGCCCGAACAACATTCCGCTTCTACTAGTTGTCTACATGAGATTTCAAAGGTGTACTACGTACACAGGGCAGGCCATGGCACATACCCCAGGTTCTTCAGGCAACTTTGTTCTGAGACTGTGTGGGGCTTCTGACTCAGTGTTCCCAGATGACGCTCCCATTTATGCTCAGCTTACGGGCTTACCTACCTTTATTCCTTTCCTCAAATCAGTACATACTGTTTCCCTACTTGTCTGAGTTGCTTTATATTAATCTTATTCCACTTTAGAATTATTTTGAAAAAAAAATATATGGTGAGCTTTTGTTTCCCCAATGTATGTTCATGCCTCTGAAATTTGAAGCTGATTAAAAAGTACATAATTATCCACTCTATAATATAATTCAAACAATATTATCAATGCACATTTGTATTTCCTTAATGTGGTAAAGTAGCAAAGTCAGTAGAGGCATTGAATGAGCATAATTATGTCATTAAGATGATAATAGCTTGGGCTTAATGAAGTGTTTTATACATATATTCATAATAGATTCAATT
>LZPO01088884.1:0-16051 GCA_001675575.1 Neotoma lepida
AAAAAAAGAGAGAGAGATAAGCAGACCAGAGGAAGCCTAACACCATCACCATGACTTCCAAGATTCTCATACAATCAAGGAGAAAACTGGCCTAGATTGCAGAAGAAACAGAGTGGCCAAAGGAGTTTCTACTTAGCTTGCTTTCACTCCCCAAATGACTAACTTTGCCTAAGTTGACCTGTAACAATGTTTCTGTATCCAAATAGCATAAGACCTAAAACAGGGATTGAGTGACTGCAAAGGTAATTGATTTCCATTGATAGAGTCACATATCAACACTTATTTTCCATACACAGATTAATATATTAACACATGTTATAAATCTCACTGTGAGCAATCTTGATTTTAAAAAAACATATACAAGCAAGCAACAAAGTTATACCCCTTCAGTTAATCTTGGTGTAGTGTTATATCCAGCTGAGTGTGTTTTAAAATATATTAAAGAAAAATTTAACTTTTTTCCTTAATTATTTATGCAGGCTGTAGAGTCATATATGAGAAAATGACAACACATAAGGGCATGAAATGCAAACTATGTATAATGGTTGGTTTTAGAATAAAGAGGTTCTTTCTACATACACAATACATAAGCCATGAAGCAATTGTGTCTGATCTGTAAAATTGAAACATTTTTCTCTAGAGGGAAAAAAGACAAAGCTCAAATGATTACCACAGAAAATATTTGTAAATACTGCCATGTAAGATGAACTTCTAAACGGTCTTGTTAAATAAAAACACGGAGCCAGAAATAGGGTGAAAATCTGTCAGAGATCAGAGGAATTAGGAACAGCTACCAGCCTCACCTCACCAACGCCAAAGCTTCCAAAAGAAAGAGAGAGACTTCCTGTACTTCCACACCTATATCCCTTTCTGTTCTGTTCTCTCATTGGCCCTCTCAGCATAGCTACATCACTTCCTCTTCTTGCTCAGCTCTGTCACTTCCTGTCTGTCTGTATGTCAACCTCTACGGTTGATGCTAGGATTAAAGGCGTGTGTTATCATGCAAGATTCTGTTCCCTAGTGTGACCGTGAACTCACAGAGAACCAGACGGATTAAGGGCGTGTGCTAACATTGCATGACTTCTGTGTTTACTGCTAGAGGCTGACCTTCCGTTGATCTCCAGGCAAGCTTTATTTTATAGGGCGACACAGTATACTGGGGGACACAGATAAAATATCACCACACTGCCACAAAGTATTTTATCAGAATTTAAAAACTATTTTGGATAAATAAGAAAAATATCAACACCATCAAAAAATACCAACATAGAAAACAGAAGACACAAACAAGTCACAGAGAAGTAAGTAAGTAAGTAAGTAAGTTTGAAGGTGTGAAAAATATACACACTTTTATTTGGAAAAGAGAAATTAACAAATCTTCTCATAAATATAAAATTAAGGTAAGGTGAGATACTTTTCATCTTTCAGATTAGTGAACCTCAACATGCTTCCTAGGACACTACATTAAAGGAGATAGAATTGGGGTTCTTATGCAACACAGTGGGAATGTAGCTTAGTGAAAACTCCATGGGAAAAATCTACAACACTTATCAAAATTAAAATCTATATGTCTTCAGGTATTTATGAATATTTAAAATCTCATGAGTGATTAATATTTCATATATATAAGATAGACATTGTGATTTTCTTTGAAAGAGCATATAGTTGTGATTAACCTACACATTAATTAGTAAAGGCTCATCAAAAGCATTGGGGATATCTAGATAACATAATTATTAAAGAGAGTAGGGCAGCCCAGAGGAACAGGCATAGAATATCTCAGTTGCATAAATTAAAAGTGAGGTAGGGTACTTGACTAGTGGGTAATCACAGCAGAACATACGCCTGTATGTTAAGGCAGCATCTCTTGGGGTCACACTAGGAACTAGTGGCTGTGTGATTTCTTTGAGGAGAGGCAAGGTGCTGAGATGTTGATTGGTGGATAGAAACTCCTTTTCCATGAGATCATTTTTGTACCTTTCCAATTTTATAACAATAATATATATTCCCTCTTAAGAATAGGAAAGGGAAAGAGAAAGAAAAACAACAGGAAAAAAGAGGCACAATATGAGCACAAAGGGCCAATTCTTTGCATAATACAGAAAGATATAACCTAGGTGCCATGTTAAGCTCACTGAGGTCTCCCTGGGGTTTTTTGCAGGGGGTCGCTGGGATGCTTAGAGAGATGACCAGCTTCTGTTTTCCAGTCCAAGGCCTGATTTAACTTTTCCAATTGTCATTGTTTGTAGCCCTGTGGGAGACAAAAATGTACTGTTTTTAAGTCCCAACCTCTAGACTGGCTGCCTCAGACTGTGACCTTATGTGGAAACCATGTCCCCATAGAGGCAAGTGAGTGGCATAGAAGTCATTAGAGTTTATCTTCATCCAGTATGACTGTGTCCATCAGAGAGGAATCTGAGGGAAGACTGATGTGTGAAGGAACACAGAGAAGTCACCCATCTAGAAGTCAGTGAACACCCTCCTCCCCCCAGCAAAGCCGAGAGTCTGGGACAGCTCCACCCCAACCTCCTCAGAGTCTGCCTAAACCTTAACCTTGGGTTTAATCCTGCAAAAAGGGAACAAATAAAGTTGTGCTGCTCGGTGACGCACTCTGTACTTTGTTTCAGGGGTCCCAGGACACTGCTCACCTGCTCTTGCCAACTCTTTCCCTCCTCCAGTTTTCCAGACCCATTGCCTTCCCAGATCTATTTCCTTCCTCCAGGGGTAGCATCCCCATGCTCATAAAATGTAAATCCAATTAGCCTTTTCCTGACCCTGTGTAATTCCATACTTTTTGCCATTCAGCAAAATTAAAGCTTAAGCCTGATAATTTCCCTAGAAACAAAGTATCCATCAGAGAGAGAGAGAGACAGACAGACAGACATACAGACAGACACACAGACAGACACACAGACAGACACAGAGAGAGAGACAGAGAGATAGAGACAGAGAGACAGAGACAGAGAGACAGAGACAGAGACAGACTGATAGGGGACATAGACTAAAAGTATATCTAGTCATCCTCTTAACTGACTGCAAGCATTTCATTATTTATCTATACCTGTTGTTTATTTAACTCTTCATTGCATTGTTGGATACCATGCTGTTTCCTGCTTTTTGACACTGAGGAAATTCTTTGAGGTGGACTTCATGACTCAAAGGGCAAAGGCCTTGTCTTACTTGGTGCCTCTTCTAGATGATGTACCTACATCTAGATGAATACATTCTATTTTCAGGCCTTTTTATGATAAGGCTCCTAATAGGCACATGTGTCCTGTTCACAAGAGCACTGATAAAAGCTCAGGAACGATGCTCCTCTTCCAATTACTGTGAACCAACTCCACTTCCAGACGCTCTCAGTACAGAGCACACACTAGACCTAAATGCACAATGACAAGAGAGCTTGGCAAGAGTTGCTCTGAGACTCACCAGTTCTACAGCAGATGAACAGGTCTGAGTCCATCCTCAGTGTCTATAATCAGAAGTGTTGTGATCTGTGACATACTCTGCTGTTCATGGGCTTGGCTGGTGACAGTGGGAGCAAACTTTTTCTGCCAAGGGCTGGATCATAAATATGGTGAGTTTTATGATCCGAAGGCTTGGGTGCTACTTTCCATGTAGTTCAGAACCAGTGTGGGCAGTGGGGAACTGAGTGAGCCTGGGTGGGTGTTGGTGAAGCCTTGTTGCTGAGTGCTGGCATTGAATTTCAAAGAATTGTTAAATGTCACAAAATATTCCTCTTGAGTTTTGCTTCAATAATTTAAAAATAAAGCAAAGCCACACAGTTCACAACCTACCCATAGAAGGAGGCAGGGAGACAGGGTTTGACCCCAAGAATGTGGTCTGACAATTCCTGGTGTAGAAATTACTAGATTTTGTGTTCATTTTTGTTGTGTTTTGTTTTAATATTTTTAACTTTTGTTGATTCTCTGTGGATTTCACATCATGCAGCCTGATCTCATTTATTTCCCTGTGCCCTCACTTATACCCTCTATCCTTGCAACCTCCTCCCAAAACAAAACAAAATTTAAAAGAAAAAGCAAAAACCACTAGTGTGGCCCATAGAGTCACACAGTGTACCCTTTAGTCCATTCATCTTTACTTGTAAGTATTCATTGCTGTGAGTCATTGGTCTGGTTCGAGGCCTCTGGCTTCTGCTACACTATCAATACTGGGCTCTCACTGGGACTCCCCCAGGATATCCTGTTACTGTCCTGTGTCATGGAGATCCTACTGTTTTGGATCTGTAGGTTTATCCCCTTCACATGCTCCCACAGTTCATAGATGCAGTGGATGTTGGGGTGGACTAACTCAAAGCCCTGGTTCTCGGCCTGGGTGGTAGCTGGGTTGGGCAGCCCTCCATCTTTCCCTCATTGTCACTACCCAGGCGAGCTCTCCGTCATTGCCTAGGCTAGCTTGCCCAATACAGCCTGAGGCAGTGTGGGGCCAGTTCTAGTCTCAGGTCCCCAGATCTGGTTCACTCACATTCACACCGGCAGGGCCAGCTCTACTGTTTTGCCCAGGCGGGACCTTCTCTCCTGAATGCTTAGCAGTCATAGGTGGTAGGTGGCTCAGCTCTCCTGCTCTCCTGCCCTCAGGGCTGTCTCACCTGTGCCCCCCAAGAACAGGGTCAGCTCTCGTGTTCTGCCCAGACAAGGTATAGAGCCCGCTTTCTTGTGCCCTGCAGCCGGTGAGGGTCAGGGGTAGTTTTCCCACTCTCATTACCCCTGACCCCAGGGTTAGCTCTCTCACCTGCCACAGGTGGCAATAGGTGAGCTGGGGAGGGCATCTGTCTTTCACCTATGCCTCCCCATGGCAGATGGGGGGGTCAGCTCTCCAGCTTTCATACTGCCTTCAGAGTAGGCTCATCTGCATCCCCAACAATAGGTTCAGCTCTAGTATGCTGCCCTGGTGAGCAGCAAGCCTGTGGTGAGGGTGTGGTCATCTTTCCCAGTGTGTGTGGCAGGGTGAGGGACAGAGCCAACTGTCCTGCTACAGTATCCAGTGAGGGGCAGGGTCAGCTATCCCAGGGCCAGTGAAGGGCAGGGCTGGCTAAGCACGGGCCCTCAGATTTCCACAGGTGTGGTTCCTATGACCCCCTGTGTTAACACTAGCCGTGGACACCATCACAGACCCCAGCTGCAGCAGGACCATGGACCCAGACATGATACTCTGCAGCAGCTTAAGCCCAGAGGTCACCAAGGCCCCAGGGACAGAGCAGGCCACCCAAATCAGTATAGCCCTAGTGGCAACATGGCCCTTGGACACCAACACAGTCTCAGGTGGCTGACAAGACCTTGAGCATCTGCAGAGCCCTCAGTGGTAACAGAAGTCATGGACATCAATTCAGACCCTGGCTGCCCTAGGTCCATGAATCCAGATATGACCCGTGGCAGCAGCCCTGGCCCAGATGACACCATGGCCACTCTGATCAGCATGGCCCCCACAGTGACATGGCCCTTGGACACCCACCTGGACACAGGCTATGGCCCAGACAATATGGGCAATGTGGTCTCTGGTGGCAACATGGGCCAAAGACATCAATACAGATCCTGGCTGTGGTAGGACCATGGGCCCAGACATGATCCTAGGCAGCAACCCAGGCTTGGATGTCACATGGTCCCAAGTGGCGACACAGGCCACCCAGATCTACATGGTTCACATGGTTCACATGACTCACATGGCAACGTGGCCCTCAGACAGCAACATGGACCAAGGTGGCAGCCCAGACTCCTGGCATCTGCATGGCCTTTAATGGTATCGGAAGCTAGAGACAACAACACAGAACCTGGCTACAGTAGGGCCACAGACACAGACATGACCTTCAGCAGCAGCCCTGGCCTGGATGACACCATGGTCCCAGGTGACAGTGCTGGCCACTTAAATCAGCATGACCCCTGCAGCAGGGTAGCCCTTGGACACTATCATGGCCCCAGGTGGTGGCCCAGACCACAGGCCTCTGGAAGGCCCTCAGTGGTGACAGGAGCCACAGACTCTAGCTTAACTGCTTCATGGCCTCAGACCAAGACTTGCCCCTTGGCTATAGCCCAGCCCTGGACATCACCTTAGATTCAGGTAGCAAGCAGGCCATTTACTTCAGCCTATTCCTCGCCACCCTCACCTCCTCAGATCCACCTCTTTCCCCAGGCCATGAACCATTCTGCCTCTCTTTCTCTTCCATTTCTTCACCCTGTACTTGCTCACTGTAATGGTCCCCTGATGCCTGGTGGGCTCCTGGTTGAGTTACAGGTAACATTTGGTTGCGTCCTGCCCGTCCCAGTTGCAAGGCATGGCATAGAGATGCTGCTTTTCATCTCTCGAGTGCCCGGGCCTACAAACCACAGGCTTGGTATGATGGTGACCAATCGCCTGGCACCAAAGGCCTGGTAAGTGCCAGTCAGCTCCTGGTTGGTTGTGCCTCTCCCAGGCCAGGGCTTCTTGGGGTAGCCAACTGTGTTCTCCACCACTCAGGCCTGGAAGGTGCCAATCACCTCCTGGTCACCAGTTTTGCAGTGCATTAGAAAACTCTTTGGGAAGACACTAGTACTTTCCTACAGGTTTTTGCTGGCTTTTTAAAATTCACAAGGTATCAAGACTACTTTGAGCACCACTGAATGCGAAAGCAGTCAATGGGTAAATTAATGTCACTGCACATTAAGTGCTGTCAGTATTGATTCAGATCACAACTGGGCATATTGCTTGAAGGAACCCCAAATAGCATTCACCCCTATGGTTTTACTTAAAGATGTTCCTGCATCAAGCCAGACTATAATAGCACTTTAGGGACCCAAATTATACTGACTCCTTCTCTTCCTTCATTCTCTCCTCCTCCTTGTAGTCCAGAATTATCTGTCTCTATACACTTTACACGACAGAATTCTTGCAAGCTACAGTAAGACTCTATAGTGAGCCACAGATGTCTCTCATCCATCAATCTGGTAATGAAGGGCTATTGCTGCGAACATTGTTGGTCACCTCAGTGTGTCATTTGTATAAAGCTGACTCTTGATCAGCTACAGAAACAATTGCTTTTGTTTTCTCTTGTTTTTCAGCAGACTTCTTGCTGTGTGAGCTCAGAGAGTCTCTTTTGCCCAATGACTGTCTGTATGTATAATTTCTATTTTATTTTTAGTTTTGTGTGTGTGCACATGAAGACAGGTACTCAAGGAGGCCATGAGAGGGTGTCAGATCCCTGAAGCTGGGGTTACAGGTAGATATGAGTCACACTATGTCAGCCTCTACAATGAGTCCTTAACTGCTGAGCCATCTATTTAGTCCTCTGTATGAGTGTATTTTATGTTATATTTTATGTAACTTTACAAGCTGTAACTTCTTTTCCCTTTGCTTCATCTTCTAAGGGAAGGACACTGCTTTTAAAAAGAAAAGAACAAGGTATTGATGGTGTTTAGGGTGTGGAAAGTCCAGGTTTGGTGCGAGTGAGGAAGGTTCCAAGGCTTCACACTGGTCAGCTACTGCCCCGTATAGTTAATTGTTTTGGGGTGTCTTTGCTCAGTATTTTCCAACACTTCCTTTTTAAATCACAAGTTTATCTGCCTTTTTAAATATTTTGTCCAATGGTTCTACTTGCAAACCTGAGAGTCCAGATATGAGTACCCCAATTCAGAGACCTTCAGGCTAGAAGGATTGTATTCCAAGGTCAGAGCAAGTGAAGGTACCGAGGCAGCAGCCTGCCCTGGGAATTATCTGCTAGGTTTTAGGAGTGACAGCAAGGAGCTCGCTCGCTGGGCTGCCTGATGAACCCAAGGAACAGAAAAAAAAAATCTGTCCAGACACAGAACGCTCATTGCAAGGATTGAGGAAACATTGCCTATTTGTTTGGAGCACATTTAATTATTTTTAAGCATATGCAGCCTGTAGTTCAGTGAACATGTCAGGGATAATAGAAGAAGAAAAGCAAATGAGGAGAGGCGGCACTGGTCCTGGATGGACTCTTCTCCACAGCTGGCTGCTGGGTGAAACAGTTCCTGCCACAGTGTGGCTCCCTGTCTGTCACCTAATGAAATGCAGTAGGGGGATTAATGTCATTAGCTAAGGCCAACATGCTGTGTAGTAAACAGACACCTCCCCGGCATTTGGGGGTAGTGTTTCTCAGCCCCTGCCTACTGGCCTCAAAGGTCACTCCCTAGCCTTCTATTAGTTAAATGGGAAGAAATTAACTGGGCTGGAGAATTCTGCGGTCTGTTTGAGGGAGAGCAGCCTCTGGGGAATTTAGCACCTAAGTTTGCCCCTCCCTCCTTTCTCTCACCTTAATAGGAGCTTAAATTTCTTCTTTAGGGGAAACTTGAGGTAACCAGAGACAATAAAAGCCCTCCAAGCAAATGCTTTAAAATGGAAGAAAAAAAATATCTTTTTTATTTTGATAAGCAAATTAACTACAGAGTGTGGAAAAATGGGGGTTGATCTTGGATTGTCTTGCTCATCTCTCTTCACTGTTGAACCACGAGCATCTCACGCATCTGAAAAGTTGAGTGCACAGAAATGAGTGTCTCACGCTTCACAAACTCCAAGGAATGTAGAGAGCAAACAGCAGCAAGGTGAAAAATTTGAATTTTATGTTCTCAGAAAACACCTAAAACTTGGTCCTAACGTACTTGAACTATTAGAAGGGTGGGAAAAACTGCCAAGAAGAAAGTCAGGCACTTCCATAGGACAATGATACCCACAGCCACAAGCAGTAAACCTGAGTTAAATGCAATAATCCCCGATAGAACCACTGAGAAGCAAAATAAAATAAAGAAATAACAACCAAGGAAAAGAAAAAGAACGTTTGAGGGCAACGTGACAGGAGCTGCTCAGGGGTTGACTCAGCATCACACACTGCTGCTTTGTGAGAACTACCCTTCATCTCTTCCTTATGGAAGAAGTGCATTCACTTTACATGCAAAGCTTTTAACTGCACTCAGATGTCCGCAGTTCGGTGTTTTTGCAGCAATAGATGTAAGTAGCAAAAAATTATTGTGAATGAAGGATAAAGGAAAAAGAAATTCAGTCATTTGTGTTTTTTATGTTGCAAACTTGGTTCTGATCCCCGCATGTCCCCCAGTCTTCCTGGGAGTTATGGGAATCTTATTTTTAAAGAGCATCATGGCAGACTTTCTATTCTCTCCATATTAGCAGGTCAGTAAGAGGAAGGTGGACAGGCAGAAAATCCTACAAAAAAATCCAGGAAGAAATCCATTTAGCCGTTCAAGGTTAACAGAGTCCCTAGGCCCTAGCAGCTTTGGGAGAGGAATGATGTCACAGGCCCCCATACTACTATACAGATTGTTCTCACTGGTCATCTAGTGGCTTTCCTAGATCCTATGCCATAAGTATTCAAGAAGGAGCCTTCCTTCATGACTCGGTCTATATCAGATAATTGAGTGCCTGAGATAATCTTCTGCCTTTTGTAATTTCTACTGTGCCCCATGTAACATGGAAACCCCAACAGGGAAAGATTACTGCCCTATCCACCCAGCTACTTTCTGACCTTACCATAGTCATTGAGCCTCCACACTCCTAACCAGGCTAGAGTCACCTCTCCCCATTAGTGTGGGCACCTTATGCTCTTAGTATTTAGATTTAACCCCTGGCCAACTGGGACAGGCCAGTCCTCATAGAGCCCCTCCCTAGCTAGTCCTGCTGAACCCAGGTACAGTGCATATATCTTACCCATCCTGGACTGCTTTCTGTTTCAGCAAAGCACTCTAGCCCATGGCTGCTCAGAGTAGAGGGAGGATAAAGGGGAGGTGGAGGTAGAGAAGATTTATCTCTATTGTCTGAGATCTGTACACGATCTGCCTCTCAAAAGGACCTACAAGAATATTTATAACGCATGCACTTAATGCGTTGAAGTAGAAGTTGGACTTTTGAATCAGAGAAGAGACAAATGAAACTAGAGCCCCACCTCCTCTCTCTGAAACATATCCTGGAGATTCCCTGTTGCCTGGCCAAAGCTAGCAGTTCTCATGTGTGATAAAATAAACTCTCCCAGCTGGAGAATACTGGGGTTATATTTTTATCTCTGGTGTCTGGTGACTGCATAAACTAGAAGAAGAAGGCTAGAGTGATTTATATGTGTCATTAGAAACTTAGGATTTTTAAGAGTTCGTAAACATGTACAGTATGGGACATATTAGATATACCATTTGGATAATACGAAACACTCATGGCAACCTTGAATAGTTACAAATTTGATGCAGAGAGAAAGTGAGGTATTTGGTATTTTTCCATTCTTTTTCTTGCCTAGCCAGAGAGTCACATGACCTACCATATGAAGAAAGAGAACAGAGATTTGAGGATCATGGTTTGGTTTCAGCCAATGGGGTCATTTAAAATTTAGGGTCTATTTCAGTCCCTGTGCAGTTTGTCACAGAGCCTGCCTGCAGAGACTCTGGCTTAGTGGTCAATGTTAAAGTCTGAGAAACTTCATTTTGTGAGTGCCTCTGTGAAACGAAAAGATTATATAATGTGTGGATCAAGTTTTTATAACTCTGGTTGATCTCACAATCCTGACTCCCTAGCATGGTTTTCGGAAGAAGCAGTTTACTAGGAAAGTATGATGTGCAACACATACCAAGCCCTATTTGCTAAATGCACAGGCTTATTTAGAGCAGCTTCTCTCATCTTAGTGTCACTGTTTCCTAAATGCTGCAGATGGGGTCTCTGGTCCAGGCCATCTACCAGTCTGTACAGCTGGAACCATTGCAAAAGATGTGGACATTCTTTCACTTAACTTCTCATATTGGGGCCAGAACTGGAGAAAAATGTGAGGGGCTCACGTGGCTATGTGTGTGTGATTACCATGTGAGCAGCTCATAAGCATGGGGCCTGAGCAAGAAAGACCATCATTTTCTTAGAAAGTGACTTACTTTGTGGGTGGTGCCCTGTAAGTAGCTTAACACAAAATACACCAGAGAATCATATATCTCTGTATCTCTTTATATGTATGTGTGTATATATCTATCTAGATAGAAAGATAGATATCTAGGTAGAAATGTAGATAGACATAGAGGGAGAGAGAGACTACTACACTATTATACAGTTTAGCCCTTAATGGTTTGGACTCATACCAAAGGCAATCCACTTGGAAAAAAAAAAAAGGTTGCCACTTCAAGGACTGCATAAGGTGACAGAATCCCCTCTATAAAAGTAAATCTCACTCTCACTGCCCAGCTGGCCAATTGTTCCAAGCCAGTAAATCGCAGATTCAACAAACGCATTCAGGAAAGAGAAGCAGATGAGTAATACCAAGCTGTGCTGATAAGAAGGCCAGGCGAAGTCTTTGAATTTGTGCACAATGGAATAAATACCTTTCATCCATTCACCCTGCTAAGCAAGCAACACCAGGAAACTCATTTTCCAATTAGTCAGCAGGTTTCAGCGTCATTACCTTGGAGATCAGATTTGCTACCATTCAAAAATGCATCACAGACAGTGTAGGAAGAGTTAAGCATCGTGCCTGGCATGTGGGGTCTGGGAGGAGGTGAAATGAGATTAGCTCCAGGAAAATGGGACGGTTTACATTACCGGAGGGGCTCTACCTGGCTCCAGGCTTAACAGTGAACAACGCTCTTAGCATATGGCATTACAATGGATTGGTGATCAAGTACGATTAATCCTAATAGATCGTCTTTTGAACCTCAGTGGCTTGTTAGGTGAGAAAAAAATTGTCTGTCCCCGAAGTGTCAGGTGAAACTCTCATTTGAGGTAAGACTACCATGTGGAGATGGGTCTCCATCTGGTGGCTTCCTTTTGTGAAACTCCACCAGAAGGTGTTTTAATGAGGCTTTTATAGCAGGCACCACCTGCCACTAATCTGCCCCTCTGAAAAGGTGTAATTGAGGGTTGGTTTTACAGTATGGCTCATAGCCTAACCTTGGGAATTCATCAAGAAATGCAAATCTGGGTGGGATGGTGTAATCATGAAATGCCATTTTGGCTTTTGGTTGAGACTGAAGTGGTTATAGAAATTTGTGGTTGGTTAATTATAACCAGCTATATAGTAGCTTCCCCTTTCAGTTAGATTAATACGTGTGTCATCTCGGAATTAAATAACCAAGTTGATGGTGACCATATGTCTTCATTCAATTCTTTGCACATGTAAAGAGTTGCAAGGCTGCTCGTGGTTCACACAATTTAGAGGTTTCATTTACACTATTAATGTTTAACTGGTTCAGATTTACTGTGTGTTTGTCTCTTGATCTATGCTTCAGTCCTACAGTGCATTATTTCAATGAGACATGAGGAAATTACAAAATCCCAGACATGTTTTCTATCGGTGGTACCGAGAGAAGAGAGTTATTCTTTATCTCTTTCAAACAACACAGATTTTTGTCGCACACAGAATTTTGTCCCATTGCTCTCTTGGTGCGTTTCTTTACTGGTTACCAAGGACTGCCTCTGAAATCTACGATGCTGCAGAAGGGAGAATAAAACAGAACAACTTGGGTACTTTAAAGATCTCAGCAGACATGTATTGAGTCTCTCCTATACAGCAAGCAGTCTGCTGTAGACTGGAAATAACACTATCAACAATGATCTTGCACAGACCCTGCCTCCCAATAGCATAGTTTGTGGCTCATTCCTGTGCCTTTGAGCGTATTTCTGAAAATCATTTACCTTTGCTGATATCATCTCAAGATATTATAGTTAAAAACATTTAGTTCATATAAACAAATCCAGAAATCTTGTATATTCTCAGACAAATTTTAATTCTACCTATACTCAATTCAGAAGTAAAAATTTAAATGCAGAGCCCCCCCTTTACATGCTTTCAATCACTAGCTTAAAAATGAAATATTGCAACAAAGGTAGATGGCCCCAAACATCTAAAACCAGAGATGGCTTACAATTCAAATTTGGGGTGGTATTTATAAATAGAAAACATGACTTGAAGGCAGGAATCATAAATTGTTGGCACAAAGGTAAAATCCGACCTACAGTTTTATATTTGGGCTTTTGTTGTTTTTGTTTGTTGGTCTGCACAGGGTGTGCATATTTTAATACAAATTTTAACCCATATGTACACGATGTACTCTTTCTTGTTTGCCAAAGGGCCCATTTACTCCCTAATCTCACACCCACACACATTAATAAAATTCAACCCCAGACCTAAAATAATGAGGTTGATTTTCACACACCCCTGTGAATTGACTTTTGAATCAATCCAGGAGCATGTCTGCATGCATGTGCTGTTTGCTGAAGCCCTTGGGGATCTGGGGAGATAGCAGGCACCCTCCCAATTAGCAGGATCACAGGAGCCAAATCTGCCACTCCTAGAACTAAATATTTTATTACCATCTTGCTCTCATAGTCCTAGCATCCTTGGAGTACAGCAGGGAAGCAAGGCTGGAGCAACAGGACAGGCAAGGGGAAGATCTGCTTAAGCCATGCAACTTATTTTCCACTGGGGGAAGGTTTATGATCAGAGTGTGCAAACCTTTAGAAACTTCCCCTTTCCTGATGTTCCTCTCCAGGATTCAAGTCTCCCGGACATGAATCATTTGAGTTGATTCTGCCAAAGAAAAAGAGTGCATGAACTTTGTTCTCCCATGGCCAAAAGAATGAGTTCCACTTTTTCTCTTTAGCTCTAGATAAATTAGAGAAATTGGTCTATCTTTCTTCCCAAGTATTCCGTCAGACTTTGTTTAATGTAGAGGAAATAATAGTTGCCTAAACGCTGCACAGTTGTCTGGCATGCAGCCCGTGTCCTGTCGCTGGTTTTGTCCATGCATTTCATCAGGCAGGCACCCACTTTCCCCCTGCCTCTGATTCTGTACTTACTTCACTTATGACACTGGATCTACATTCAGACCCTCTATGAGGAGCTTTTATGGGTCAGGAAACTATCTTTAGGGTTTCCTCATGTAGGCTTCTTTCCACATCTCACAATATACTTGACTCTCATGAATATGTACCACTCACACCAATCCTTCCTCTTCACAGAGCTGACAGCCTCTGCCAGTGTGTTCCTCCCTTCCAGTCCAGATTCTCAAGGCCCAAGAACTTTGTTGGAAAGAACTTTGTTCTTCTGTGTCTTTTTATCTGGAGCTTTTAAATGTAAGGTCTTAATCCAAAGGAATAAAACTGGCTTGTCCACCTTCTTTTTTCTTCAGTTCCGTACCCATGTTCCTCATTGCACAGGTCTCACACTCAGGCTCTTTAAGTGAAGCGGGAACATGAAGGTCAAGAGTAGACTTCATGATAGCTCACAACCACACTGTGCTTACTTAAGGTAGGTTGAGAGAAAAACAAAAGAACCTTTGATTTCCGGTAGACACATCTACTCAGGTAAATGAATCACGAAAATGAGAATTGGAGAATATACTATGTTAATGGTCTTTGTGAGTTAGGTGTGCTTCCTGATATGTTTAAGAAATGGCAGTGGTCAGAATGGAGATACACTGACAAAATCTTGGAGATATTACCTATCTGCATAAGATAGATGGATGATTGATTGACTCATCTAGAAGCCAAACCAATTTCTCAAAACTCTTTTCTTCCTCCACGAAGCCCACCCCCGCCTCCCTATCCTGGTTACATTGATTGTATTCTGTGTGAGATTTGCAGGAAACATCGTCTTTGGTTATCTCTCTCTTTCTTCCTTCAGTCATATCTGTCCTCCATTCTTCAAGATACAGCATCACACCTTGCCTGTGATCTCCCCAAGAGCTCTGCAGTATGCCATTTCCCCTCTGGAGAACCCACCTGTAAGCTCTCACATTATCTCCACGAATCCCCCAAATGAGGTTGGCTTATCTTCACATCTTATTGTTGTCTGGCACTTTACCCTCCTCCTTGGTGTGCCACATATGTTTCTAACTTAGGCCAGGAAAGTTTAAGAAAAGAGAAAAGAAGTGAAGTGAAGAGTAGAGGAGGGAGAGAAGAAGTCTATGAGAAACCCAGAAAAAAAGAGTTTTTAGAACCATTTCTTCTGTTTTAGAAAATTCTTTTAGGTGACATTCCATTTTTATAAATAACATTAAAAACATGGGAATGAGAAAACGTGATGAGTTTCTGTATAGCATGAAACCTACTCAGCCAAGGTAGCGAGTCTAATGGGTGTCCCTGAAAACCAGCTGGCAGCATCTGGCAGAGGTCCACTCACAAAAGTGCTTACGAGGCTGTGTGCACAGAAGATTCCTGAACCAGCACCAGGGCTTTTGATTCAGTAGACTTGGGTCAAATTCCAGGAACATCAGTTGTTAGCGGCCACTCACAGTGATTGCCGCACTGCAGAGACCATGTTTCAAACTTGTGGGCTTTTTTTTAAATCAAACTCTTCAGTGCCTTCCTCATCCCTTGGAGAACCTGATGGAGGAATTCCCAAAATGGAAGTGTCTACAGGAGGAAAACTTTGCATTAAGGAGCTGTAAGATTTATGAGTGAATTTTTGGAATGTAATTTAATTTAAGGAAGAGCTGTTGTGGACCAGCATTAAGCTTAAAAAGAAAACATCCCAGCCTTGAAGCAGTTACTGTCTAGTCACTGAAGCATTAGAAATGATTACAAGCAACCCAGGCCAGATATGTAATGGGAGTGTTAAGACTGTCTACAAAGCCTTGTGGGAAGGCGTGGGATTTCCAAGCAAAGAGCCATTTGTGTACACAGTTCACCAAACTTGCATCTTAGAGAAACCCAAAGTTTGCTGGCTGCAGGTGCAAACCCCACACTGCAGCCCAAGGGAGACACTCCACAGTATGCAGTCTGACACACTGCCCTGTCTGTCCCATTTATGCTCCTGCTAATTCCTCGGAGAGGATCTGAGTCTCGTAAACTATACTGGTATGAGGACTGCTGGCAGCGCTGTAAAAGTTGAAATTATCAAATAGCAGTTAAGTATCTCAGAAATACACAATGAAATGAACCTGGGGGCAGAAGCCGATGTTTGTTTCCAGAATCCTCCTCCCACCCTTATAGTTTATTTTTAGGGAGGAAAAATGTTTAAGGCCACCCCATTGTTTCATGAAACCAGACATTCAAATTGACTTGAAGCAAAAGTACTCAGACTTGAAGGAGAATGTCAGTGCTCTAGCTTTGGGGTAAACAT
>LZPO01088888.1:0-16000 GCA_001675575.1 Neotoma lepida
CAGTGCCTGAGGTGGGACACCTGGCACAGTCTTGGCGCAGGGAGGAGGTTCTTGTCCTGCCTTGGCTGAGAGTGCCAGGCTCTGGGGACTCACCATGGGACACCTTGTTTTAGAAGAAGTGGGAATGGGGGTGGGTTGAGGGGGGAGCTGGCGGGGCGGGAGGAGGGAGGAGAGGGGGATCTGAGGTTGGTATGTAAAAGGAGTGGAAGATCTTTCTAATAAAAAGAAGAAAAAGCTTAGCACAATAAAAAAGATCCTATTCCACTGTTCTCTACAAACTCATCTTTCTAGTTGTACTAGCATAAACACACACACACACACACACACAAACACAAATAAACATGCAAACCAAAACTATAAATAACAAAACTAGTTCCTGAATATTCTTCAGCATTTGCTTTATCCCCCACTATTTACCTTACTGCTCCTCACTTGTGAGCTCTAAAGATGTGCTCTTAGACATCAGGTTCCCACTAAAATAGCATCCAGACTGTCCTGGTTAAAACCCATATGTGTAAACATGCAACATAGTTTTAAATAAAATCTGTTTATTTCCTTCATTGAACTAATTATGATCTTTACTTAGTATTTTAATTTACTTATTTGTTTGTGTATTTTGGGTCTTTTTTTAATTAAAGATATCTCCAAAGGGTATCTGAAACACTGTAGGAGCTTAATACGTATTTTGAATAAATAACTATATTCTTTCAAGTTGAATTTACACCACAGATGTCTCTAGAGTGTTTCCTATGTCACAGGAGTTGATTTTGGTTTTATGAATACAGATAAATTCAAGTCCATGTCTTCACAGACCTTATACTCTTATGGGTTGAAGGAAAAAAATAGCAATGATCATGTCAAAGAATGTATGAAGTGTAAGGAAAAATGAAACAGGAAAGGACTGAGAGAGTATGAGGTGGTATTTTTAATAAGATCATCAGGGGAGACCTTACTGAGAAGATGATATTTGGGAATAGTCAGAAAATGAGAAGGAAAGGATCATACTGGTGTCTTTGTGTACGGAAGGCACACAAGAACAAAGGCCTAGATATAGAAGACATTTTATGAGAAGCAAACTCTAAAGTGCTTGTCACAGCATATAAAAGTAGGAAAGCTGGCAATGAATCTAAATAGTCAGAGCACATGGGGTGAGTTAAATAGGAACTGTGAGCATTTTAGATTTGACTTGTGGTAAAACTGAAAGCGATTAGGAATTGTGTGTGTGTGTGTGTGTGTGTGTGTGTGTGTGTGTGTGTGTGTGTGTGATTTGCTTGTATCTATTCATAGCAGTGCCCTGCATTAAGTCTTGTGAGCCATCACAGGTATCCCTTCAAATTCACACCATTTGTCATAGAAGGCAAGGCAGCAAAGGTTTCCTTGAAGGAACTTTCAGCTTTCATGTATGTGTGTGTGGAGGGGGTAGAATCTTGTTTCTCTCTCATAGATATCAATATGAGAGCAAAAGATGAGCATGTCACTAACACAGGCATAACTTTATTTCTGACATGATAGTTACTTTTGATTCTATCTGTAGCTTGATAATTCCTGGTTACTATCACAATCAAGTCATGTCAGAAATCCCAAAATAAGGGGAATATTATTTTTGTTAAGTTTTAAAATTCTTGAATTTGCAACAAAAATTTAAGTTGTTACTTCAACAGCTCTATCAAGCTTTTACTGAAAATTTGTTTGCAAACATCTATAGGAAATGTGATTGTGTTGAATATGTTTTCTTCACAATTGCTGTGTGTCCAAGAGTAACCTATCGTTCACCACAATGTTTGAACACCATAACTACACAAACATCCTCAGATATGACTTTTCAGTTGCCTCATTTTCTTACTTTAAATATAAATATTTTACAGTCACAAAGAACATAACTAAATCATTTCATCCCATCTTTTTGAATTTGTTATTTAAGATCTTGGGTCTCTTTTCTTTCTCACTATTATTTCAGAATTGTGTTTTAGAATAAGGTAACAATTCTTTAGAGGCTAGAAAAGCATTAGGAGAGGAAGATCGTGCTCCTGTATTTAGAAATTGAGTGAAATAATTACCAAGATAAAAAGGAATAAAATTCTAGTGAAGTATGTAATTTGTTCACAAAACTATTTATTTGAAGATCTTTAATTATAAGGGGACTTAATTGCAATTTTAATGTTACTAAGTAACCAAATGCTTTCTATGGCATCATTTCAGTTGAGATAGAAAGATAATCTTGTACCCTCCACCTCCACTGACAATCCTCTGATGAATGCAGTTGGAAGCTTTTAAAAGCTCCGTTTAATTCTAGTAATCTAAATGTCTTGCTTTTTTTTAGTGTGTTTAGTTATCAACACTTGCTAAGCTGAACATAAAATTTTACATCTGAAGATCTTGAGGACGATTATAAAAAGTTGAATTAACACAGGTCTCCTATGACTATATGTCATGGAGACTATGGTAAATATATCTCAAGACAATTTTACAAGCAAAGATTAAGCCATAGAGATAATAGTTAAACATCTGTAACATGTGACCAGGGCTTAACATTTCTCCAAATGGATACCCCTTTATCAGCTAATAGAGTTTACCGATTTGCTTTGTATTTGGGTGTTTCATCATTCTGTAAGGAGAAATGAAATTATGCACTTACAGAATGATAAATAATAATGTCTTTAATTTTCTTATGCTGCAGTTATTTTCAGCCATGAGAACACTCTTTTTTTCAACAGAAGCAAAGTGTGATATAACAGAGTGCCCCGGTGCACACTTTGGAGTCTGTTGCAAATCCTCAAGCCCTAACACTTTAGCTTTGACACTAGGTTATGAACTTATTCTCACCTATTCTTCTGTATTGCTAAACATATGATGCCTGCCACAGAAAATCACCTCAAGTCAAATCTGATTTGTAATAAAAAGAACTTAATAGAGTTCCTAACACCTAATTGGTTCAGTGAGCAAGTGACAGGATAAATTAATTAATTAATTAGTCCTTTCCTGAGTATGAGAGAGACAAATAGAAAAATACACTTTGAATTGATGTCTGAAATGACAAATATTTACAATAAGAAAATGTGTTGTCTGTGCCATGTGTCAGCAGATTAGGTGGTATAGCATATTACTGACACATGGCAGAGCATGAGTGTACAGCTGAGGCAAACAGGATACAGACTTGTTTCCAGTGGTTTCTTTCCACCCTGCCATGTAATACTACAAGATTTCCTGGAAAGAATAATACAAAAAGTAAATTATAGCCTTAGTGCTGTCCAGGTAAATTATAGCAATCATTTTCTGTGAGGAAATGAGGGCATGGAGGATCTGGATATGCACCATTATGAGAAGTTGGAAAGAAATTTGCATAATTGACTCCTCTAAGCTAGCCTCAAGCTGATATATATAAAATGTGAATAGGATGGTTTACTTCTGGAAATTTTACTGGATCAAAAGATGGATTGTAAAAACAATCAGTTGTATTTCCTATGAGTCAATGTGTAAGCTCTTTTGTAAGTACTGACAAATACCAAGCTCCAAAAATTCTGAAAGCTGAATATTTTTTATTTATTTTGGACAGGAAAGAGGCAATGCTAAGATGTTTTGTAAGTAGGAAAAAAGACTATAATTATCTATTCAATTAGTCTATATCATCTCATGCTAATCAAGTGGACATTGTAAATATCTGAGTAGAGTATGGACATCAAGAGAAAAAATACAGTAAAAGATATAATTTTAAAAGTCAGATATTTGGAAAATTGTGCTTATAGTTTAGTAGACCTTACTATGAGACACACCTGCTGCTCAGACTTCTTTGTTTTTATCCCATTTACTGCCTGACATACCAACTTGCCTACCTGTTCTGTTTTCTCCTTGAGAAATTTAAGTAGTTGACTTCAATGTGAAAATTAGACAAACCTATGCTGCTCAAATACTATATAATTGCAAGTCAGCTAAAATACATATGAAGAATGCTGAACTATTTGTAGGATTCTAAAAGCTCAGAGGTCCTTTCAATGAAGAAATCTATTGAGACTAAGTCCATCAAGGTGAGTTTAATTTTCAAATATCCTCAGACTACTTTCAGAAGGCATAGCTTAACCTCACAAAAATCAGACAGATGGTATCCATAATTCTAACTGTATATAAAGATATTATCACTCTGTTTCAAAACTGGAAACAAAAAACAATACTAAATCAATTCATGTATTGATTTAGAGTTGTGAATAAGAGTTCAGTCTTTGGAGGCAGGCTGACTTTTTTTTTTCTGCTCTAGCAATTCACTCTAACACAGTGATCCTAAGAAAGGCTTCATCGCCAGATGTCAATTGTTGTTTGTCAGATAGAAACTATTATCATTAAGTGATAAGTCTATTGTGAAGTTAAAAATTAATAGAGTCTACAAGGTGCTTGACACAGTGAATGTTCTAAGAATGGGCACAGCCATTAGCACAATTGAAGTTTTTCCTATGGAATGTGTTAAAACTGTGGCTGGTCATTCTTGTAGTATGTGAAATAATGCTTTAACTATTTGAGCATTGTATGAATGAAGACCATTTCTTTCTCTATAATCCAAAGCTGAAACCTAAAGCTTTATACTATTTAGAGCATAATGAGGTACACAACTTCACTGATAACTGGTACTGATAATCCATTGTGTATAAAGCTACCGGAGTTATCTATAAAATTGTGCAGTTAATAAAAATTAGCTATGACTAATGGTATTATTATTACTATCACTAGAAGACTTCTGTCTTTGTTTAGAAATTCAATATTTTTAAAGTGAAACCCAATTGCATAGACTTCAATAAATACTATTGTATACAAGCTGCCACTAATACTCCACTGATAACAGGAATATATATATACAATTTGTGAATAGGATGGTTTACTTCTGGAAATTTTACTGGATCAAAAGATGGATTGTAAAAACAATCACTTGTATTTCCTGTGTGTCAATGTGTAAGCTCTTTTGTAAATGCTGACAAATACCAAGCTCCAAAAACCCTGAAAAATCTACAAGTTCCTTAAGTGATAATTATTGTACTTTTGAGAATCATACAATTTTTGAATGCATAAAAGCAAAATTTTTGTCTATAAAGGTTATCACATGAGGAGCATTTGGAGATCATGTCTTTAAAGACATTGGCATCTGTCTCCTTTTGCAGCAATGTCCTCACTACATGTGGGTATCCCTTCTGGCTCTGTTCAGCATGATATACCACCTCTGTTGATTTGTCAATTCGAACAAGAGATGGTGATGTGCAAGATCCACTATAGGTTCCTCTGTAGTGGAAAAAAATCATGCCTGAAAACTAGTGTCCATAGTCTTAAAGTTACTCTTTTTGAACCATGCTTATCAGGAACATAGGAGCCCTTCTGAGAGTTATACAACATCAGGACATGCTCATTACTTGACTCGATTGAAAAATAGACCAAGTTAGAAGCAGTAAGGGGATGAGCTGTGAAGATCACATGTAGATATGATATCTACACAGATATGAAATCACAGCCAAAAAGTTCTAGTCTGCTTGAAAATTCTGAGCAAAGTGCTGCACCAGCCCTGTGTATCACTTAACAATACATCCAATGATAATATGGGCACAGAAATCTAAAAAGAATAAATGACATCTATATCTATATCTATGAGGAAATCATTGTTAAGTATCCATAGTGAGGATTCTTGCATGCACCTTGTGAGATCCATCATTTCTTATGAACTAGTTCCACTCTGTGATGCTGGTATTCAGTCTGTTTAGAATAAAACATGATATTTCCTCATAAAAGAGGAGTTGTATTATAAAGAAGTTCAATTTCTTATCTCCATCTATCTCTTTTATCTCCCCATGCTAGTTAAAATATACCTCTGCACAAAAAGCAAATACATAACCATAGCTTGGTTGCTATTTCCTCATTACTATTTTCCCCAGCACAGAATGTGTAAAGACAGCTATTCAGACATACAGGGATAAATTTAAAGGTATTTTCAATAAATTGATTATAGAGGTCGCTTTCTAGACCAGATGTTTTCAGATTTATGGTTTCTTATTCAAAGAAAGGAAAAAAAAGCTCTCAAAATATCAAAATAAACTTTATTCAAACATACAGTGAGAGTACAAATTAGATACATTGCAAAAGGAACAGAGGAACACCTGAGGAAAGATTACTCAAGGGCTCTAGATTATTGTCTGGGACATCTTTTCCCAGATTTTACAAGAGGGTGGGATTTGTTGTTGGGGAGAGGCAATGGAGTCATTTGTTATTTTGATTGACATGCTTGGATTGTGTAAGCCTTATCTCATTATGCCTGTATACCCATGATATATCTGATTTTAATCATATATATGATTAAAATGGACATAAAATGATAAATAGGGGATTCTCCCTAGAAGTTCACTCTGAGGACACAGTCTGTCTTATTATGCAAGTAGGCAAAAACCAATCTAGGCTTCTTTGGTCCTTTTACATACATGATACACACCCAGAAATATTTGAATATCTTAAACAGTGAGGTTTTTTATTGTTGTTAAAAGGAAGAGAGATTCATTCCATTGTTTGAAATAGAGTGTTCACGCAGCTCAATGCTGACATGGTTCTAGACTAACCACATTGTTAGAAGAGGATTGTGTGTGCATAATGCCTTCAGATGAGGCCCTAGGATGACAAGCTTTGAAGAGGAGAGTGTATGACTCAAACAAAGTAGAGTTCCATGTTGCCAAACTAGTTCTTATTCTTGCCCATCTCAAGCTGTAAGATTTTCACATGGAAAATATTACCATGTCCTTCGAAATGATGTATGCAAATATATTAATGGAGGATGCATTTTTCTTTCACTTATCACAACTCTTCCATTGATAATTAGTTTTTTTTTCTGAATGGTTTGCTTAATCCTTTATCTGATCACCAAATATGTAGACATTTCTAAAATTCAAACTGTTCACCAAAGCTAATAGCATGATATTTAGACTTTTACCCCGGAACTGTGCATTTCTCATCTAAATTAACTCTCACCTCTTAGTCCTAGATAAATAAAACAACTCACTAGAAACACACAAAGCTTTGTAGTATCATAACATGAGAAAATAGCTTGTTTCAACTCTACATGCAAAAGCTAAGAAAAGATTTTAAATTCATAACTACAGCTCTTGACCATCAAAAATTAAAAATAAACAAAAGCTTATTGCTTTGGCTAAGTTTTTTTTTTAGATTATCAAGTATGGTACATTGGGAAAGAAGTGTAATATCATAATGCTTAAGAAGACCCCAGCATTAAAAATTTGTATATTACAAATATAATTGCACAAGCTATTTTTGTCATTGTAGCGAAATGAGAAAAAGAGGATGTTGGGGAGCCTATATAAGTGCCCCCTCTGCTGAGGAGGTTGAAAAATTGTTCTTATAGGAAATAATATCTAAAGGATGTGTGAGGATTAGATAGGGAAATGAGGGATTGGAAGAACATTCCAGGTACAAACACATCTGGTTTCCAGCATCTACCAGTCTCTGCAATGTGCAGTGCAACAGTGATAGTGCTTGAAAAGTGAATGGGGTGGTGACTGAGCAGTTGCCATGATGAAGCATGGAAAGCATCCAGGAGACTTTTATGGAGTCTTACATAAACTATAATGGATCTTTCTGACACTGTTGTGCAAATTTCAAAGTTTTGTTTGAATCATATGATATCTGTTGTTTGCTGTTTGGTGACTAAGGATGTAGAAAACAAAATTAGCTGAAATATAAAATTTAGGAAGCAATTTCAAGGGTGATGCATCTTCTAGAGCTCTGCGAGTGGGAGAGTATGAGGGTGTGTGTGCAAGAAGTTTCATTTCTCTAATCCTGAAATTAGAAAACTTTGATGTCATTTCCTTTTCCTCCTGAAAGAACACAAAACAAAATCTTGTTATGAAATCTTTTTGTAACAGGGAGTTGCTAAATAGCTGGAAAATGAAATGCTTCTCCAGATTCAAAATGCTAATCTTTCTCCTTAGCCCTGTAGCAATTTGATTCTTTATGCAAAGTGGAACCCTATGCATTTCAAACATCACAGAATAAAATAAAGTAGATGCTCGTTTTCTTTTGAATGTGTGTGTCCATGGTAGGGTTCATGAAGAACTAAAGAGGTTTCTATGGCCAGCTTGACCCAATAAATATGAAATGCTAAATTTCAGTCTTTATAGTTCCTTGGCTTAAATAAACTCTCTTCATTTATTCAGGAAGCAGTGGAAAATAGGGGCTTCAGACCTGAACTCCGTGAGAATCCTACTCTACTACTTTCTGACTTGGGCAGCTACTTTAACAAATTATTCTCTCGACATTTTATTCTTAATCTATGAAAGACCTTTGTAGAAATTGAATAATGAATTTTGTATGCTGTTTATGATACATGTTGTAATCCTCATCTAGATAATGGAAGCACAGGATAAATGGAAGCTTCTGTTATTAATCCATGGGTGCATATGCTAATTCACTGCAGAGAACTCTTGTGCAAAACACATCTGTATGTCATGGGATGTCATGTTGAAAATATCTCTAGTGATACTTAACTCGAAACAACTCTTCTCCTAAGTGTAAAAGAAAATAATTTGTTTTAAAATATCAGTATCACTTGAAAATGAGATTTTGCTTGCTCATATAATTTTTCTAGATTACAGCCTCTTTCTCTACATAGAAAACTGGAGTTGGCCAATATTGTCTAATTGGAACATAAATGGAGAAATAAGGAATGACAGTCACCCATTCCACTTTAGCTTTGCTAATAACATTACAAAATGAAAACAAGCAAATCAGACATGTTATATTTATGATATATGTGTGTTTGTGTATCTACATGTGAAATATAAGCTGTTCAATATGTGACAACTGGAAATTTACTGAGTTATTTTGTTTTCTCATTTTTTGGAACTAAATTTAAAAATCATGAGTGTTTTTTATACTTATACCTTATTGTAATTCACATTGGCCTTATGTCAAATGACCAGTGACTGCCATATTGGATAACCTAAATCCACACAAACTTGAAAAAAATGTTCATGTCTAATTTTCAATGATATTAAATTTTAATTAATTTGTTTTTATAGTTTTGTTGAATATTATTTTTCATAAACACATGGGTTTATCATGTATTAAGGGATGGATTTATGACATAAATGCATTAAGAATGATGAAAAACTGATTCAGTTGTTTGGCTACTGCTGAGTATGTTCACATTATTCTGGGATTTGTAGAGTCTATTCTGAGACTAAGTAACAGATATCACTCTGTTATGCTCATAGAACTAAATACACCAGAGCATGGTTATGTTTAAATTAACACAGTGACAAATTTTAAGCCATGCTGTCATAAAAGATCTAAATCCTTGGATGTCTCAATTATAAAACATACTAAATTTTACCAAGAGCACATCTTTATAAGAAGCATGTTTTTCCCATTTCTTTTTTTTTTCTTTTCTATTTTTTAAAACACCCCATCCATACATTTTCTTTGGTTTCTGAACACATCTGATCTTGCCATGTGATTGATTAGCTAGTAATTTCCAATGTGAAAAGTGAATCTCTGTGAATTTGTTGAGATTTAATGTTCCTCTGCACTCAAGCTTCTTTTGTCAATAATCATTTATTCATTTGCTTCTAGTCATATTTTTATCTATATTTTGAGAATTTCCTGAAATATATTTTTATTGACACAGAGTGTAAGCACAGTCTCTGCTCCCCCAACTTTTCTCAGATCTTTCCATTTTCCCTACTTTCTCATCTTCTCATGTTATTTCTCTCTCTTAACAAAGCAAAACAAAATGGAGTGCAATTTTTGTTGGTCAGAGACTCCTCAGCATGGAGTTTGTCCTTGATTGTGATTCATATATCCACTGTCACTTAATTAAGCAAAACTGATTTGTCCATTCCTAAAATCTATCAGTTGTGAATAGATTCTTGTCTAGGGATGGGATTTTACCCCCACTTACTCCTCCATGCTCTTTATCCTTTGAAAAATTCTCTTGAGAATTGGTAACATATACCATCAATAAAAAATGATAAAAAATGATAGAACTTAGTCAATACAATATATGCTATGGACAAGGAAAACAAAAGTTTTCAGTTAAACCAAGTATTTTTTTATAAAACAATTACACATTTTTTCAATTGATCTTATAAATACCATTTAAGTTTTTTAACAGTGTTATATTTGATAAAAGATTCAGTAGACAGTTCAGAGTTATGATATGTTTCTACTCATTTTATTATATATTTTACCCTATTTTAACATATGATATTAGGCTAGTATGTTTGTTAAATTGATCAAATATTATGATGTCATTATTAAGAGAATTCATAGCTCATAGCTCATTGAGCTCTACTTGGTTTTTAGGTAATGTCTCTTAACATTCTGGGAACCACTGCATGTTACCATGCTATACTGAGTGATCACATTTCTTTAGTCTCCACTTGCCTATGACAATTTCTACACTTTATGTTTTGTTATTTTGATCTTTTTAAAAGCATAGATCTGACCTTTTATATAATGCCCTTAAATTGTCTTCATGTGTTCCTCATGTTTAATCATGAATATAGGTTCAAATATGATTCTCTTAAATTGTCAAAGAAAACAGCATGAAATTGGTAGCTAAAGTTACGATATCACCAGCTTTGACACTTATAAATGGTTTTTAGCAATGATCAATGTAATTAAATCAAATAGAAACAAAATATAGAACTTAAAGTTCTTGTTTCCATGACATTAGCTTGTATAATCACTCATTCACTAACCTTTACTGTGATGTTCACTTTTTATCATTTGAAGATATTAACTGGTATCATTTCTTAATCTTATAGGACTTTCTTAAGCATTTTTTGTAAGGGAGATATATCTGTGATGAATCCTGTTTTTATCCATCTGAAAGTTCTTTATCTTTCTCTTTTTTTAAGAACATTTCACTGGCTACAGAATTCTTGCTTGGGTTTATTTTGTCGTTAGCACTTTCAATATATTGATTCACTGTCATTTTTGGCAAAAAAATCTATGAATAATGATGACATACATAGTAAGCTGCTCATGCTGCAGTAGATAGCTTTACATTTTGTGCATATAAATAGGACTAAGTAGATTCAGTAGGTTATACAGAAGAAGAAAGTGGAAGAGGAAGAGGATATGGTGTGGAGAGCATTCTGAGAAGATTTGGAGATAGGAAATGGGGTACACATGGTATACAGTGAGACATGCATGAAAAGTACTAACACATGAAATAAAATAAATAGATCTTTAAAAAATACCTATTAGTCTATGATAAACTAAATGGAAATTCAAAGGTGAAAGTCACTAACTCACAATTCATAAAAGTTGCAGAATTTTTTATTGTAAAATATTTGTCCTGATGCAGTGTCTCTAAATTCAACCTGTCTCAAAGAGATAAATTCTCCCTTCTAGTTCCCACCAGCATTCAACACTGGAATTTATGGAGTACTTGCTCTTACCTTTTATGTAATCTAATCCTCTTAATACTCAATTAAGATAGCTGTTACTGTTGTTGCGATTTCACAGATAAGAAATTAAGGTTTTCAGAAGTTGAATAATGTATTCAATTCTACCGGTAACAAGTGAGAAATATAATGTTTGACTATAACTCATAGACCACCTGATTGTCACGTATTAGAGCAGTAGGTTAAGAAAGTTGATCAAGGAGGCTGGAGAGAGAAGACACTGAAGGAGGCAGTGGCAGTTAAGTGTCTGTTGAGTCATGCTAAAGAGAACTTCTAGGAGTTGCTTCCTGAATTAAGAATGAAGTCTGGCCAGGTAATGGTGGCACATGCCTTTAATCTCAGCACTTGGGAGGCAAAGACAGGTGGGTCTCTGAGTTCGAGGCCTGCTTGGTCTGAAGAGAGAGTTCCAGAATGTCCAGGGTTACACAGAAAAACCCTGTCTCAGAAAAAAGTAAAACAAAGAAAAGAATAAACTCCAAGGTAGGAGTCTAATATATTCACCAAATCAGGTGGTCATGTTTCCTTGCCAGAAAGACAAGTACCCTAGAGCAGGTGGTCCCATTTCATCTCTGAAGCCTTACTTTCTTCGTGCATTTTCTTGGTCCAGGAATATGTAACCTCCAGAATTCATGAAAGTCGGATGAGTGAAGGGTGTGAATGGCACAGAAACAAACTTTTTATTGTAGGTGCTTATTTGTTATTACGTAATTTCAATATTTTATTTTTCTATTCCAAGTTCCTAGGAATCAGTTTTAAAACTTTAAAATGAACAAGATGAATTTTGTGATTTCTCAGATGCTTACCAGCTTGAGTATCTCCCTATGACAAAGGTGACCACGTCAGAAATAGTGGTTTTCTGCAGGCTGACTAGCTGGAATTTAGTGTGTCACTGTCTGTTTATAATACATTGCTGTGAGGCTCATCATCAGTTTTTTTTAAGTTGAATTTTCTTCTCTGAGTTTTCATTAACATTATGAATATGATTATATAAATGTTAACATTAATATTAATATTATTCACTTGAAAATATTCAATTCAAACCAAATTGCTCTCATTTGGCTTTATGCCAGGATGAGATACAAATTTATTAGTCTAACTATGGCCCTCAATTTACAAATTCAGACCTCAGGAAATGGATGGTTCATGCTTAATCTGTTTGTAAAGCTACAGTATAGAAAATAATTATACCAGCATGAATATTCATTTGACAAACCTATGAAAAGCTATCTTATTTACCAGCCTTCAGTAACATTTAAGCATTTTCTTGAAACAGCTTTGATTTTTACTTTTGATGTTTGCCTAACTAGTCGATATAAGTTTCATTACCATTGGCAATTAAGTGCAATTCATTCTAGCACGTATAGCCAAATCTGGCATGTATGGTCAATCATCCAGAACTAATTAGGAATATCTGCTGCTCCCAGGGCTACAATCTGCCATTTTTGGTTAGTGACTAATTGTGGAAAAAATATTGTTACATTTATGATATGATCCAATGTGATTTTATTTGCCTCAAATCTCATCCAGGCAGACTGTTAGTTCGCTGGTGATTTGATCTGAGTAACATGGCCTGAGGCTCATCCTCGAGCTTTTTAATCATATCTGTTTCACTAGGACTAGATCCTGAAAACCCACTTGACCTGTGAGAGGTCACAAAATAAAATAAATGATGCTCTCTAAGAGGAGGTTGCCACTGAAAGTCATGTGAGAAAAAGGCCGAGGCTCTGGTTTTGTTTTGTTTTGTTTTTCAGTTTCACTGGGCATAGCCAGGCAAGGGAAAGCAAGCTATTTGGCACAGAAGATAATGTCTGTATACTTCAGATGTATGTGCAGAAAAAAATTGAGATGAGGATAAAGTTCAAATTCATTCTGGTTATCTAGTTATTGTATACCCATCACTCCTCTTTCCCTGCCAAGCTTCTTGTTCTAGTAAATGTAAGAGGAGATGGGGACTATTTTGTACCCAGTTTGTGCAAGTTGTGGCAGCCTAAGTGGATATTTCCTGTCAGAATAACCTCAGAGCTTAATACGTCTACTTGACTGACAGATGTGTGTGCATGTGTGTGTGTGTGGGGGGGGAGTTAGATGTCATCTTAGCCTCTTTGCTTAAATCACCTGTGGTGCCTTTATGGTAACAGTATATGCTGAATCAGAAATGAATGTTTCAGAAAGTAAGGCTAAAGGAGTAATGATTACATCAGGAAAAAAAGCCTGGAACTTTTCTTCAAGCTGTATTTTCCTAATAGCTCTTTGACTATGTGTCCTTTCAAGACATGAGAGTTTGCAGGGATCCCAAGGCCTCCATAATACCAGTCCTTGATCTTCCTTCCACCTGAAGGAAGTTCAATGGAATTTCTCCTCACCCTGTATTCAATCACTGGTTTGGAATGAGGGTTTTGATGACAGCAACCAAGAAAGCAGTAGGAGTTCTAAAATTCCAGCGTTTCTCAAAACTCTAGGATGGACTTGTTTAAAAATGCAGCATTTATTAGAAACCAGTGGTGAGAACATGAGTATGTCCTTTCTGCAGTTTCTCAAGCATTGAATAATGTAGATGTTGTAGACAGACAATATGTTAACTGGTCTTCCCTATATGACTTTTCTCTTCCTTGTTGATGTAGAAAACACAGCAGGAACACAAGAAGTCAAAAAGGGGACACCAGGCTCCCTGCATCAGAAGATGAAAGTGAATACAACATGTTTGCCTCAGTTGTCAGTATGCAACTGTGTCCAGAGGAAAGATTTTAGTGAGACAGTTGATAAACTTGGAGAAATTTGAATTTAGCTACATATTAAATTTATCTAGAATTGAAGCATGTAAAATAAGGAGGAGCAGATAATTCTAGGCTTAACAAAGTCATTAAAAAGAAGCAAGAGCTGTCAATTTCTGCTGCAAGATTAAATCTGAAGGATGGGGTGTTTATATAAGGTTGCTTGGGTATGATAAAGAGGACAGTCTTGAATGCCGTGGCCAAATATCCATAGAAGGACCCATAGAAGATTGTTAGACAAGATGCACAAAGCATAAAGTTATAGAAATGGCTGTTTTGGATTAGGTAAATGTAATAAAGCAATAATCAAAGCTTAAACCAGTGACTACTTTGTCACTTAAACACTCTGAGTGATAAGAAAGAAAAATGGTCTGAAGATATATGCATTGTGTTCTAAATTGTTCATATTTAAATAGACCAAAGAAGAAATTTGGAGCCATAGATCTTCATATTAGCAGAGACAGATGGTGAAATTGAAAAGTACCTTCCTTGTCCATTTTCTAACCAGCTGTTCTAAACAATAGACAGTACAGTTTTAAGTAAGGAGTTAGATATGGATGAATATATTATTATAAGGAAAATACAGAGAATATAGCAGGTCTTGTGAAATTCATGCTCTGCAGGATCCATTTTATTGAGATTTTGACCATTCATTTCTCTATACTATTTTATAAATATCCTTTTATTATTCCAATATTGATTACCCACCTACATATTACAAAATACTTCCTTGAACATCCTATCCAGCTATGCTTTACATCAAGAAATATTTTACAACTATATTGAAATAAATATAGTGATAAAATGATAAATTTGGTAATGTGAACTTAAATATTTCAAAAGTTTTGTATTTTGAGTGGATTGCTGAGACTTAAAATGTGTTTCTTTGAAAATGTTCCTCAAACAGCTCAACTTTAAAATCTATTTTTATTAGGTGTAGCATCACAACTTTCTTCACTCTTAATTGCTCATTTGATGTGCATTATTCAAAATGTTTAATCATAAATTTTATTTCTTGTTTTCCACATATAAATTTATTTTATGTATACTTTTGATTTAAAATATTACATTTATTATATTCTTGGTAAATTGACATTAAATTACTCACCAGCAGTACCTGTGATCATGCCAGCAGAAGCTTCTGGACTACCCATAGCTTCTCCCTAGTGCTCCTTATATCCATCCCACACATGAAGAGAATTTGGTAGTACCTTAGGACTCTACTTAAAGAAAGTGTCAGACAATGAAGTTACCATCAAAATACACACAATTACGGAAAATGTCATGCCAAATGTTTCCACTGAAACAGGGAAGTGGAGCTCTGTCAAATTTAACTTCGGACTTCCGTCTGTGACACAAACTCTCTCACTTTGTATGCACAACAATCCTCATGTGACCTCAAAAATACTGTGAGTATTAATTGAGTCTTAAAGTGAAATGGAAAGATCAGAAAAATACTCTATCTGTGAGTTGTAACATTCCATTGTATTCTATTTGATTAGTATATCATGAAATTCAAAGTAAATAGTTAAAAAAAAAGTCTGCTAAGTTAATCCAACTGTTTACTATCTTTCTTTTTTATTCTTTTATTGAAAATAGTTTTCATACACTATATTCTAATTATGGTCTTTCTTCCCTGACTCCTCCCAGTTTCTTCCCATCTCTCCCTCTCACTCAGACCCAAACCCTTTTTGTCTTTCATCAGAAAACCAAACAGGCATCTAAGGAATAATAATAAAATAACATAAATCAAAAACAAACAAATCAGAATATAACAAAACAACC
>LZPO01088890.1:0-15969 GCA_001675575.1 Neotoma lepida
ATATATATATATATATATATATGTACTTATATTCACAGATAAGTGTAGTCCTCACCCCTCATCAATGGAACATCTTTTTGCAACAGATAGAGACCCTTACAGAAAACTAAAACTGATCAAATTGCAGAGTTGTGGATCCCAGTCCCAATGGAAATATCAATAATACAGCACTACCACCTTTTGGTTTTGCACAGGGTTGCCCTGTGGTCCTTGAATCACTTGTAGAGAAGACTATTCTTTCTCTATGGAATTGCTATCTCTCCTTTGTCAAAGTCCAGCTGGTCGTATTTGTATGGGTCTGTTTCTATTTTATTCCAGTGATCTATTTCTTTATTCTTTTCCCTATATTGAACTATTTACATTATTGTAAATCTATAGAGTATCTTGACATTGGATTGGATAAGCCATCAGATTTTGTTTTCCTGGTTGGGATTTTTGTGAGGGCTCTAATGCATACTTGCTATCCAGAAAGTCTATTTCTAAATGATATTAATAAGCTTCATAAATATAAGTCACTCATTCCATAGGAACACTTCAGAGAGGGTCTCTTTATTTCCATCCCAGTTGGGGAGACATATTTCAACTCATACTCCAACTACCATATAAGGTTTTAAGTCATATGTCATCTGACCATAAGTGTATGTGGCTATTCACCAGCAGTGCCCTCAAGAGATGAGTTGTGGAGAGTGTCCACATTTGTAGAGGCTTATCTCTTGATCACTCTCAGCTTTGGTTTCTCATATTCATCTTCATTGCAAAAGTTCCCATTTCACATCCAGGATCTGCAGAGAAGAACTGATGTGTTTCTGTATGTATCATTTCCAGGCCTCTCCAGAGTCCTCAGGATTCCCCTGTTATCTCTAGAGGATGAATTGGGATGAGGGTACAAATGCCTGTGTCTGAGCCAAGTCCTTTAGTTAGAGATAAAGGTGAGTTCCTTACTGGATATGCATCTAGCATCTCAGTGAAGTTCTCTTAAAAATCCTATACCCCTCTCAAATTTAGAATAGAAAAGATGCACTCCCACTCTACAGAAAAACCCACAGTCCCAAGTCATCTATCTCTTCTACAGGCTGGCTGGGGCAATGGAAGTAAGTCTTGAAGCACTAAGGCTTCTGTCTCTTGGTAATAAGATCTGAGAGAGGAAAGCTAGTGGTTTCAGGAAGACGAGACTACTTTGGTCTTGTTATTTTTAACATTGGCCCATTAGTTTAATATTAAGGGCATAGAGAAACTGGTCATTAAAATGGAGTTACATGTGAATATGCATGATTGAGTTCCTTTCTCCAGACATCTACACTTCATACCATAACTTATTAGGAGCTCTACAAGTCTGACTCCACATTTCTTCCCAACCAGTATCCTCTACTCTCTATCCAACACACTCCTGCCCTATCCACATTTGTTCCAGGCTGTGGATCATGTACACCAAGTCCATATTTCTTTGTTCTTTGTCCCATCTACCTAGGACACTCTTCTTTTAGACTGTGACATGGCTTGGTTACTCCATAGAAGTTTCCACTCAGAATCTTCTGTGTGGTGTTCAACTTTTATCTTTTTCATCATTTAACACCATATATGTATTAACTATCTAAACCTTTTAAAATATTAGCTCCATCAAGGCAGACACATGAGTGTCTGTTGAGTTCTATATTTCTAGGCCTAGGATACCATAGGTACTCCAGAAAAACTTGGGAAATACTCTTTAACATTTCCTTGAATTTACTGACAATTCTGACAATGGAAATTGAATACATTGTGAGTTCTTTACTATCACCTCTGTATTTTATTTGTAGCAGTCATCATATAGTTCCAGTTCTATGATAGAAATTGTTACCCTAAGATAGTTGAAAGACACAACACAGAACTAGCTAGATGCTTACAAGAGCATGAAGTTATTTATAGGTAAATTTATCTATTTGGACTTTTACTTTCATTTTGTTCTTTTGAGTCAAATAAATACAGTGTTCATTCAATAGATGAATGCAACATTTGCATACAACCCATAGAATCAGATATTCTAGCTGCCTTTAAGAAGTTATTCAATACTTTGTATAGGAGTAGGACCTTGTGGAATTTTCCTTAGCTAAACAGTTATGTCAACTCATGTCATTATGCAGATCTTGTTCGGGCAACATATTGTTGATATTTCATGGGTGTATTTTCACTGTCATGTCTAGGGGACACTATCTGGCAGCAGGCATCCAAGTCCACTAGTTTTATAATCTTTCTGTCTCTCAGACCCCTACTTGTGTGATTTTTCCATGAGTCTTAGGTATAAGGGTTGTATTTTAGTCAGAGTTCTCTAAAGGAACAAAACTTATAGAATGAATCTGTCTGTCTTAGTCAGTGTTCTATTGCTGTGAAAAGACACCATGACAATAGCAATTCTTATAAAGAAAAACGTTTAATAGAGACTGGCTTATATTTCATAGGTTTAGCACATTACCATCATGGTGAGAAGCATGCCAGCATGGAAGTGGACACAGTGCTGAAGAGGTAGATGACAGTTCTACATCTAGATAGGAAGGCAGCAGGGAGAAAGAGTAAGCCACTGGGTTTGGCTTGAGATTCTGAAACCTCAAAGCCTATCAATGACACAGTTCTTCCAACAAGGCTATACCTATTCCAATAAGGCCACATGTCCCAATTCTTTCAAATAATGCCATTCCTTATGAGCCTATGGGGGCCATTTTCATTCAAACCACCACACTATCTATCTTTAGAAAGAGAATTTATTAGAATAGCTTTCAGGCTGTGGTTCAGCTAGTACAACAATGGCTGTCTACTAACAGATGGTCCAAGAATATAGTAGTTATTCAGTCCATGAGGCTGGATCTCTCAGCTGGTCTTCAGTATATACCAGAATCCCAAAGAAGTAGGCTCTAATGCCAGTGAAGGAATGGACTTGCCAGCAAGAACAAGAACAAGCAGGCAGAAAGAACAAACTTTCCTCTTCCATGTCCTTTATATAGGCTGCTATTAGAAACTGTGGCCCAGATTAAAGGTGTATCTTCCTATATCAAAAAGTCTGGATTAAAAGTGGGTCTTCCCACTTCATATGATAATTAAGAAAAAAGTCCCTCACAGATGTACCCCACCACTCAACTTTTAGCTCATTTCAGATGTAATCAAGTTGACAATCAAGAGTAGCCATTACAGGTTGTACTGAAGCTGAATTAGGCAGTCTGTGGCTACCAAGAAAGGGAGAATGTTTCCTCTATGGAGAGCTCCCACTATATTGTTCATTCCCAAGTGATTACCCTGGACACATATACATAGGAGCAATGCTAAATGGACTTAGTAGGATATATATGGATATATAGTAGAATATATATATATATGTGTGTATATATATATATAACCATACATACATATAAAAATATGTATAACTATATACATAAAGAAGATGTCATAAATTTGGGAAAGAGAACACTGGGGGAATTAGGGTGGAGGGAGGGGCAGGAGTAATATAGATACCATACTTATGAAGGATGTTCCGAAAAAGAAAAGTCATCCAATGCTGTACTGATTTTCCTTATCCATCTTTAAATTATCAGTCCCTGCAGTGTCTCTTCCCTTTTTCACTGCCATCATAGTTCTTTCAGTGAGTAGATGTCTTCATCTGAGAGATGTCTGAGCTTTCTAAGATGATTCTAAACCCATCCCTGGGAGTCTGTTACTAATTCTGTCATTATAACATGCATAAAGTTCTGTTTTTTTTACAATATGTTCCACAAAGAAATTGTCTGTGTCTGATTTTGTTGTCATGTATGTTGAAAAGTTGCCCAGTCATTCATTTTTAAAAAGCACATGTACAGAGGCCCTCACAGACTTTCCTTATTCAAATACTTTTGATCTGTACAGTAATATTTCAGATCTACCCAAGCTGGAATTTAGGATTATAGAAACAGAACTCACTGCCTTGATGTACATTAACCATTTGTGTACGAGGAGAGAGGAATATATGGGGCTTAGAATGTTAGGAACGTTGCTGGGTGCTGTAAGGTAAGGATTCCTATTTACCTCAGCTAAGAGTACTGAACACTGCCAAATAATATAAAATGAGTCCTATAAAATTCAAATGCCCTGTCCATCTAGTCCAATATTAAGCTTGGCTTGCAGAAACAGAGATGGAGTTAGGCTTGAATCAGAATTACATGATGGCATGGCTTGGATGTGATGGAGGAAGAAGAGGTCAGAGTGGGATTCTGCATAGTACTAAATAGCATTTGGTCCAGATGGCTCAAAAAGGGAGAGAAGTAGACCATAGTCAAGGAAAATATTGGACAATGCAGTATTAAAGTAGAATTTTCAAAGCATTTTAATATGTACTATCATATGTGACCATTTTGTGTGTCATATGTGTCATATTCCCTCACTTTGTATCTCAGAAAATACAGATGCAGAGAAGGTATATGGTTTATCTGAAGTTTCACAGGCAAGAAACTGTTAAGGCAGGAGTTTGGCAGATCTGTATCTCATTCAGAAGTTTGACTTCTTTTTATTTATCACAAAGGTGTTAGCTCAGTACCTGCCATACCTCCAGCACTGTTTGAGATGTTCAGAGAAAGACGAAGCATCAGACCTCTGGATCTTGCATTTCTCCTCTATACTCTCAGAGTTTCTTGCTAGGACCCTAATACATGAAGCAGAAGGAGATCATATCCTTCCCAGGAACACGATCTTTATAGAGGACGATGTTTTACAACTATCTATAGCTTACAATCACCAGAGCCAGCATTTGTGGAAGTGCACTACCTAATCCATCATCCCATAAGACAGACAGTGCAGCCTTATATATATTAAAAAACCCTGAAGCTTAATTGGTTCACACAGATAGTTAGACATGCATTTGCAGAAAGGAAAGTATCATGCTGCTGGTATAAAAGATCCTGACAAAAACAACTTAGGGGAGAAAGGTTTATTTTATCTTATGATCTGGGTTATAATCTACCATTGTGAAGAATTTAAGGCAGAACTTAAACATGTAGTCACATCACACTTTCAGTCAAGAGCAGAGAGAAACAAATGCTTACATGTGACTTGGTTGTTTACTTGTTTGGCTTCTCCACTCTTCTTCAAGAACCTCTGGCTAGGGAATGATGCTGCCTACAGTGGGCTAGGTCTTCTCACATCAATTAACTAGTTAAGAGAGTCACCTAAAGACATGCGCAGATAACAACCTAATGTATACAATTCTCAGTGAGACTCTCTTCTCAGGTCATTCTAGTTTGTGTCAAGTTAACAACACTAACTGTCACTGAGGGTCTAACTCTAGAGTTTAGGCCCTTCAATACACAGCCACAGAAACTCATTAAAAATTGTACTGTGTGATGTTAAAAAATAGAGAAAGCAGAAGATACATTCAAGAGTGAGATTCAGAGATGGGAATTCTGTGGGAGCTCTGACTTTCCTTCCTCTAATTCTGAATAACAGATTGAAGTTCTGTGGGGTTTTCAGCCATTATGGGGTAAAGGACTTCTTAAAAGAGGTTGTGAAGTTAACAACCAATTAAAAATCAACTTGACTCAATAATTTATGTCAAAATGGAACAAAATAGAGTTCTAAATATTCTTTAAAATATTCATAAATATTCTAAATATTCTTTAAAAATTCTAAATATTCGTTAAAATATTTGCAAAGGTAAGTTAAAGCAAATGAAGTATTTAATAATAATAATGATGATGATGATGATGATGATGATAATAAATAAATAAATTTAGGGCTAAGCTCCAAATTCTATAAGCTAAACTAGAAAGTTGCTGGGGAAGTGTGTGGGAGGAAGGAAGAACATTCATATCATCAATATTTTATGCAGAAAAAGCTTCCCACAAACATGAAAAGGATGGGAGGAAACTCATTAGCAGATGAAGGACTTAAAGAAACTTGGAAGGACGAAGTTTCAGTATATAAAGCCAAGTGGGTGACTTGAAAGACATGTAATTGGAAGGAGGAGTTAAGTAAAATTGAGAATTAAACACCAGTTTCAGATACAGTGGGATTGAAAAGACAGGCAATTAAAAACTGCAGCATAAAAACTCAAAAACACTCTATAAAAGTGCAGTCACAACAAACACTAGCTCAGTTGTGATGAATATTTGACAGATTTTAGCATCCAACTCTATCCAAACATTGGAGATATAAATATACTTGAATCTATTAAATATCACTCATTTTTCAATATAGAAGTTAAAAAACATTATATTGGAAGTAAAGAAGAATTCAGGAATGATTTTAAAGGGTAAAAATGCTAAGTATAGTAAAAATAAAGATATTAGTATTTCATTCAGAATTTGAAAGTAACTGATGAAATATTTACCTGGCACAGTATTTATTATTGTCTGCTATCTTGACATTTATATTAATAGAATTGTCTTCTCAAAATGTCCCATTTTGATGATAAATTTTATGAAAACTTTTCACAGAAGAACTAAAAAAATTAGATAGATGATAGATTATTGATAGAGATTAGTCAGACTCATAATATAGATCTGTAATTTTATATTTAAGAGAAGAAGTAGGCATCTTGTTTGAGGTTATTTAGAGTTAATGATCAGACAATGATACTACACTTGAAGTAATTCCTACTGTAAAAGCAAAATCTATAAGGGTAAGGAATTTGCTTTATTTGGTGTTCTTCCCCTGTTGCCCAGAAGAATACCTACTATAATCAGACATTAAATAAAATTTCATGAGTAAATAATATGAAGATGTGTATGCAAGAAGCAGATTTGGTGGAGGTCGTTGCTTTCAATAATGTTCTTATATTATTTATATTATTTATATATTTTTCATTAAAGGAATAATGTATTCACTCCAAATATAACTGTTTTCAGTGTATAGTGTTTGAAGAAGAAAGAATAATATAGATGGATACAGCAAGATCCACTTATAAATTCTAAAATTAAAAACTGAAATATTAGCTATATATTTATTTTCGATGGTATATAATTTTATGAAAAGAATTGTATTTTATTTTGTAGCATAAACCATTGACTATTATCTGGCAAGAAAACAGAGGCCAGGCTATCCTTGGTGTCTGAGTATATAGTCAATAATATTTAAAGGAATGAATGATGGGAATGTCTTTCTGAAAATGTGTTGCTCTGATTGGTTGATAAATAAAGCTGTTTGGCCAATGGTGAGGCAGAATAAGGTTAGGCGGGACATTCAAACTAGGGGGAGAGAAGCAGAAAGTAGAGCTGGGGAGACGCCATTCTGCTGTCCAGAGAACAGCATGTAAGGACACACAGGTAAAGCCACGGAAAACGTGGTGATATAGATATATAAAGATGGGTTCATTTGGGATGTGGGAGCTAGCTAGCAAGAAGCCTGCCACAGCCATGGTTTGAAGATAATATAAGCCTCTGTGTGTTTACTTGCGGCCTCGGGAGTTGGGCGGGTGCCGGACAAACTTTCACCTACAAATGAAGGTATGTCAGGCACTGTCACAGGCTGACTGGACCCTGCACTACTTAAAAACATTGTCATTCTTAGAAGACTCTAATGTCAGCTGGGAAGGTGGTGTAGTAGGTATTGCATTGACCACACAAGCATGAAAACTTGGTTCTAATCCCTAAAAGTCATTAAAGTTGGACATGACAGTGTTAGTCTGTGACCCCAGTGCTTCTACAAGGAAATAGAGAATAGTCAGAAGAAACCAGGGAACTCCTCATCATCTAGCCTTGTATATGCAGCAGTGAACAACAAGAGAACCTGAATCAAACAAGGTAGAATATGAGGATTGAGTTTTCAGATTGTGTTCTGAACACTACACATGCATGTGCTCTCTTTCTCTATGAACATGCACAGATATGTTTTACCTACCTACACACACACACACACACACACACACACAAACACACACACTTTAAAAAAGAAGATCCTAGTATGTCACAGCAAACTGGTCTTGACATGCTGTGTGAGGAACAAAAGGCTGAGGCAGAGTTGTAAGCTATTTGCTGAAGCATTAGAGATGTGGCCAAAGAAGCATTCAGACCAGTGACTGGGAGATTTATGGCTTCAAAGAAATTAAAGGAATTTCTGACCATTGAAAGGAAGGCTTCAATGACCACATTTAACAATGAATACAGAGGTCACAAAATTAGTCCAGGGAAGTCATTAAGCATCAACAACTGTAGTAGCAACATCAGCATTAACAACACTCAACATCAGCATTAACAACACAGTCTGAGGGTAGATTTGATTTCTAGAGTTGCCACATTATTTTTAGAAGTACTAAAGGGAGTCTTTAGCTGAAATGGAAGGACATTAGATGGTAATTTGAATCTATTGCATAAACCAAAGAAGACTGATAAAGGTATATAAAAAGCACTGTAAATGGATTTGTTTGTAACCTTAATACCTCTTATTTAAAAGACAATGGCATCTTCAGCATATATAAAAGTGGGATTTCTGTGACTATAATAATACTAAAAATGGGTAACATATAGGACTATATTGCAACAAAAGTTTTTTTTTTCAACAATAGTTTATGTTCTGTCAAAATCATGTTGGAATCAGTTAATACAAATTATATTGATTTATTTTAAGATGAAAAGAGGAATAGAGGAACAAAAGGCATCATTTTTGTAAAGAACAAATAAGAAAAGAAGATGTAAGCCTTAGCTTTTCAGTATTTATATTTTATAAAAATAAACTAGTAGAACATNATCAAATACACATACCAGCAGAATGGATACTACCTCATTGAATTACCAATTCTTGTAATTTGAATGTTTATATAGATTTCAAATGTATTGTCATGATTTTTGTGATATCCCACTAGGTGTTTTGCCAACATTAGCCAGGGCTCCAGTAAGTGCTTATGCCAATGGAATTCTCAGAGAAACTGAGAAACATATACTAAGACACAGAGTTGGACTGAGAATTTTATTTTGGTGAAAAACAAAGGAGTAGGACCAGGCAGAGAAGGGGGGGATATCCAGACCAATCATCACCTGCCAGAGAAGTTTGCTACTGAGTAAACATGGCTGGGGTATTTAGATCATTTTGTTCAATAGTTGACTTGGAGTTCTCCTGAGATAGGTATGATCTAGGCTCAAAGTTGGAGGCATCCCCTGAAGGCATTAAATTTGAACGTTCATGCCACCATTCTTCAAATCACTACATAGTGATTGGTTTTTGAAGATAGGNAAAGGAGCCTGTCTTTGGGTCAACCACAACCCACGTTTTGAGTGCATGGATCCATATCTGCATATATGTTCAAGAAATGGGCACATCCAGATCTCTGTTCTTCCTCCTCTGAGAAAAGTTAGAATTGGGAGATAGGTAGGATTATCTAAATTCTGCCCATATGGTGGGTTTCAAAATAGCTTCTGATGTTATGTCCTCCCCACTTTACCATACACTAATTTTTCTTGCTCTCAGCTGTTTCTGCTACAAGTATGACGCAAACCTTCATCACTGATGAGTTTGAGACAACTTCCTTCTTGGGCTAGAATTACTGCAGTTCTTTCAGAGTTGCATATTGGGGTAAGATAAGTGTGTCACTAGAGGCACAAAGAGGGTCATCTGAGCCCCACATGTATTCCTTCCATCCCCACCCCATTAGCAATATCCCATTTTTACCTAGTAACCAAAATTAATTAGCATTGGCAGGATGATTTCTTTTTCTTTCTGGCTTTTGGAATAAGAATCCCATAGTGCTAAGGAGGACACATAACTTATGGAAGCTATATACCTCTTGGATGTCAAAACCATAATCCTGAAAAGTTTCATTCATGGACAGCATAAACATTTTCTATTACTAGAATTAATGATAAATGGAATCATTCTCTTTGTATTCCTTGACTTAGTAGACTGTATTTCCCCCTATTTGAATGTGGCCCCATATAAAGGTCATTGACTGGAGTGTCATACAATGACCTATAGGATGGAGTTACATTGCCTCAGATATGATACTACAGATGACCTAAAATAGTGTTTAAGTTGAGACTACTGATGGTAATTCAATAGTTTGAGCACTTGGCACATCAAGCTGGCAGCTTTGTGATGATATCATCTGATAAAGAGCAGTAATTCCTGTAACAACAGGCTTACTCTTGTAGCTCTGCAGTGGATGGGTGCTCTGTTATATGGGAATACAATATTGATTGGTTGGGAGATTTGTAAGTCCCCAGGTGGTGGTGTTAACTATAAACTTGTAGGCTGTCAAGGCGAATCTTTTCCTGGAATATGTGCCTATTCATGTGAGATGAAAGACTGGTGCTTACAGGATTGATGGGACTCAGTTTAGTCACCTTCCATACACATGTCCCATTGTTCTTTTCTAGAAACATATTCCTACTGGGAGCTCAACATTGGTTTCTTGATGCAGGCTAGACTTTCAGCAACAACAGTACCTAGGTCAGCCTGGATAAGTGAACACTCAGAGACTGGATCCAGGTATAGCCCCAGTTTTGTCACTATGGTCACTTATCCAAAAGCCCTTTATTCCAATAAGGGGGCTATCCTAACAAAGTGGTTGGAATGAGCAGGTGAGTCACTTTTTCTACTGTGTTGGTGTTGTTAATCTGTGGCCATAGTAGATGCTCTCTGCTGAGTATTACTTTGTATCTAATTGCTTACATTGCAACCTGTGTTTCTAAGGATGACCTCCTGTCTCTGATCTTTCAACAATCTTCCTTTTTAGACCCTTGATAAGCAAATCAATCCATTACTTTCTGGCCCCGGTCCTTAAACCATTTAGTTCTTCCACACAAGAGGATGATGACCTGACATACCACCCAAAGCTGTATCCATTTCAAAGATTGGCCTCTGCTGTTGACTTTCAAGGCTAGCTCTTGAGTAAGACTGCAAAGCAGCTTATGCCATTTGAGGCTTTTACATAACATTAGCCCATATGGAACCAGAGCTCAGGCTCTTTTCTCTATTCTCTCTGTTGGTAGCATGAGGGTCCTTCCTATGGCCAACTGTGTAAGGCCATGGTCAAGGCATAGTGAGTGACACAAGGGTCTGGGATACTTAGTTACATAATTTCCTCATCCTTTCTGGTCTGCTGCTGACTGGTCCTCAATGTACCATTCCTATGTTGTTTTCATTGCCCATGACCTGGTAGGGCAGCACTGATTTCAGAAGGTTGGGCTCCCTGTTTCAAAATCTAAAATGTATTGCTTCCAGCATGTGAAGAAGCCCAGTAGAAACCATGCCTCCTTTGAAATAAGGGACACAAGATGCACAAATTTGTTTTTTTTAAATCTTTTACTTTGAAACAGGTACCAGTATATCCTTCTGACTGCTGGAACCCCCTCATACATTTATTGAAGTATCAGGTACCTATGTCTTTCTTAGGATTCTTTTTCCTTGACTTTCAGAGTCACAGGGATCTTATTAAAGCCTCTGACATGTTGCCTATCTCTCACTCATCTTGCCTGAGTGTCAGAATGTCTGACCTAATAACTTAACCTAATATTCTGTGGGATTTCTGGGTGGCTCAGATCACTTCCAATTACACTGTGGCTGGGAGTGGAAAAGTTAACACAGCCTTAAAGGAAAACATGAGTAAATGTGATTTCTGGTCAATATACGCATGCTGGCTTTGTTGCTCTTTCCCCAGTGGTTTAGAAAAGAGCACCATGGCTCCTGAGCACGTGTTTGTGTCTGCATTCGCCTACTCCAGCCAAAGTAGCATGCGTTGAAACTATAATTAGGCTTACTAAAACCCACCTAAGGTTGTGGAAGTCCACAGCCATTCTACAGGTTCCATCTGTTTCCTGACAGACTGGTAAATTAAACAGAGTTATAACAGAGCTCTGGATCCTCTGGATCTTTGAAAATGCCACTGGTCTTTGACATCTATTCTGGGTCATGGTCCTAGTTTTCTTTATAATCTTGAATTATTAGGGTACTTTCAAGGCTTACATTTTTCTCCTCACTGTAATATCTCTTGCTTTACAAGCTAACAACTCAATTTGGGGGTTACTCCAACTGACAACCACCTGTTCCAATTGTGCATTCAAGGAATGACCATTTGGTGACTGTCCTGACCCAGCAAAGCCACAAAGTTGGGTTTGGTCCAGGATTCCATTTATTGCCTGGCATTCAGATGGCTCCATTATATTAGAAGAGGTACAAGGACAGCTCAGTTCTATAATTGTACCCAGGAGAGCTTGAAATGTATAGGCATTTCCATTTTTGTGTTCCATTTTGTTTGTTCCTACAATAGAATCTTTGAGACTGGATAATTCATAAAGCATGGAAGTTTATTAACGAATCTGGAGTTTGGGAAGTCCAGAAGCGTGGTACCAATTCTTCTCAGTTCCTGGTGAAGGACTTGTGCTACTTCAGCTCATGGTAGAAAGTTGAAGGGCACATAGGGATGTGGAAGAGAAAACATAAAAGAAGCAGCCTGACCTTAGAACAATACTGCTCTTGAAGTAACAAGTGTGTGATCTCAGTCCCATCCAAAATTCTTTAACTGCTACATGATTTAATAACCCCTCAGAGGCTTCACCTCCTAAAACCATCACAGCAATCAGCTTTCAGGATGAGTTTAGGAGGGGACAAGTGATATCAAACTAAAGGGCTTTTACTTCAGGATGCTGTCACTGAAGCAAATGCTATATGTTACTCTGTGAGAGACCAGGATTATTACAGTGCATATTTGATGTGGTCTTTAGAGGACATGCCCTGGGATCCTGGCCACTTTATTTAGTGAATGGTTCTAGAAGAGAACACTGCCTCAAATCTGGAAACTTAGCAGGAGACTGTGATTTTCTGTTGGAGTTACCTTCCCAGCCTGCTACAAATCCATTCTTAGTCTGTTTTGATCTATACTATGACAAGTATTGTTATTGGCTGGTCATCTAAGTCTCAATTCTACTTTTCTACTCCTGTATTGATCATTTTTGAGTTTTATTTTTTCTCTTCATTGGCATCTCTAATAAATCTTTTAAAATTAGACTTTCTAATAATGAACCTTAGACTTGTTTCTAATAACCTTTCTTATATGTTTACTCTTTATTTTGTAAATTTCTGTCATTTATTATTTCTTCTTTACAGTTGCTTAGGTTTAACTGTATTCTTGGCTATGCATTGAAGAAAGATATGTAGATCATTTTTTATGGCTTGATTCTCTACTCTGACCAATGCATCTAGGATGATAAGATTCTCTCTCAATATGGAAATCATTTTCATTATCATTCAGTTCAAAATACTTTCTAATTTCCATTGTGATTTCTTTCTCGACTGAAGGGTTATGTAGAAGCACACTGCTTAGTTTCTAATCATGTTGGAATTTTCTAGTCATCTTATTAATACTAATTCTTATCTCATTTCCACTGTGGACAGAGAACATAGCTTATATGAGTCCAGCCTATTGATGGTTGATTAAGACTTGCTTCATGGTTCAGAATATTGTCAGCTTCAGTAAAGAGTTTCTTTTTCTTTATGCCCTTGAAAAGTGTGTAATTTGCTGTTTTAAATGTCTGATGTTTTTAAAAATAAAATATTTGTTTGCAAACTATAATTCTGGTTGAGTTCGGGGTGGGAAGTTTTATGTAAAAGTTATACTGCTTGTTGCAAAAGATCTTACCATCAAGTTTAAAGCATAATTTTGGAAATGTGTTTATGAAGGTAATGAAAATATTTGTAAAGTAACATTACTGTTTTATTTGTTCCACTTACCCCCTTACCTATTACTAGTCTCAATCAACACAAAGCAGGTCTATACTTTGTTTCTCACCCCACCATTGAACATCTTTACTTGGTCTTTCTCATTTTCTTTGCCTGCTCTGCATCCTGGGAGTCTGCATGTGGACACATCATCAGTCTCTCTTCCCTCTGGTTTCCAGATGGCATTTGGCTAATGGAGAGTCCCAGCAGGATATCAGAGGGGAGAGATTGACAGTGGGTTATTTTTCTCTCCCTTTTGCCTTTCAGGAGGTTCAATGTAGTCTCCAGTTGAATAGCAAGGTTCCCTCAAGGAAGTTTTCTCCATATGACTTTGTCCTTTCCTGTTACAATAAGTATTCCTCTTCCCTCCCTCCTGTAGGAGTAGGATTTCTTGATGTTTGTCATGCTTATATGGAGGGTCCACCACCATCTTCATAACATACCATCCCCATATGCATCATTGATAACATTATGCTAGTTTCTATGTTTGGCAAACACTCTACATACCTTAATAAATACATCATTTCAGAGTTAGAAGAGAAGATAAATGCTGTTAAAATTCATATGCCTAGTATACTGACAGAATACCTCGGGTCTGGTGGCCTTGTACTTCTAAACAGTGCATCATTAAAATCAGCAGGTTGCTGTCTTTTACATCATTCCTCACAAAGAAAGGTACACATGTAGCAGCATTCCAAGGATCTTTTTGTATTTGCCAGGCAATGTATATCATATTGGACATGCTCCTCTGACCCATTTATTGAGTAACTTATAATGATAACTGTTTTGAATGACTCTCAAAATAAGACTTGTGCAAGCTGGATTTCTAGTGCAGTGCTATAGAGTTTGAGATGCCATAGCCACATTGCTGTTGGAGACATCTATAGCAAATGCTTAGTGTGGATCCTCTGGCAAGCCACAAAAGGAGCCTCATGCATGGGGTTTGTAATGAATTCTGCTTCTGCAACAACTATTCTATATTTGGAAGCATCATTGGACATTGTTAGGGACTGGATGTCTAGCTATGAGACACTAAATGACCATGAGACTGAAGCCATCCTTCATGACCTTGCTGTTATTTGACATACTTATGAATTACATTGGCTTTTGTAGCAGCATTACATTATAGAGTATAAATGGAATGTATGAGACTGAGTCTCAACTGTCCTGGAAAAGAGAAGTCAACTGCACCACAGGAGGCACTGGTGACCATGGAATTTCCTCTCTAGCTTGGCTGCTTCTCTCTCAGCTTGCATCTTTGACTTCACAAGGGCTCCTCTATGACTTGATTTAATGATGCATCTGTAAAGTATGAATTTGATGGCTGGTGCTTGTCATCCCTTCTTTATAAAAATTATTTTATTTAATATTCATACACACATATATTGTGTTTGGATCAAATATATTCCCCATTCTGCTCCTTCAAATTTCTTCCCTATTTTCTTTACCACCTTCCCCTCTCAACTTCAAGTATTCTCTCTTTAAAAACAATAATACCCATTGGGTCTATTTAGTGCTGCCTACATGCACATGGGCGTGAGACAATCTACTAAGCATGAATAGCGTCAGCCTTTCTTTTTCTTAAAATTTTACATTTATTTATTTAGTGTACATGTATGTATGTGGGTGTGCATATGCCATGGTGTACAACTGAGGGTCAATTGACAGCTTGTGTTATTTCTTTCTCTCTACCATGTGGGACCTGGGGTGCTTAGGCTTGGTGACAAGTGCCTTTGCCTTAACTTTGAAGTAGATCAATAAAGGAAAACATTCCAGTAAGTAGAGACTTAAATACTGTCTAGGTACCCAACTCATATGGAAGGCAAGATGGTCTGAGCTACAGGCCTACACCGACTCAGGAGCAGTGCACACTTTTTTGGGTTAAGAAGATCTGAAAATTAGGGACAAAATATTCTGTAACAAACATGCTCTTAAATGGGAAAAGAGAGTGAATACATTTTAATTCCATATAAATCATTACTTGAGGGCATCATTACAGAGAAAGCTTTTATTAATCATTCATATCAAAATATCTTGTGAATACTAGTTGGCCCCTTTACCTGGATGCTTTGTAGCTTGCCCAGGGGGTCCATAAACAAAACAGGCATGGCAGCAGAGGTTCTTTGTGGTCTCAACATCATGGATTTCCCTTCATCAGTACTAGCCTGGCCCAGCTGAGCTAATGATGTATACATAACTTGCCAAGCTAACTCTAAACTCTGGGAATGGCATCAAAACAGGGATAAGTAGTGCCACACCCGCAACGGTGTCGCCTGTGTGACAAATGCTGGTGATCCGGTGATCACATAAGGCAGGGAGGTTCGAGCCTTA
>LZPO01088891.1:5299-15951 GCA_001675575.1 Neotoma lepida
CACACACACACACACACACACACACACACACACACACGGATAACTTTTAAGAATATACAGCTAAAACCACAGGCCTCCACACATTTCCACACAATGTGCACACACACACAAACAATTTTTATCTTTTTTATATATCTTGTTATTTAATGAAAGCATATTACTTCTCTAAAAATTATAACTAGAAATACACACATATATATGTATAAATTTCATATATATGTGTGTTTTCACTTGAAATTTTAAGGGCATTTAATTTTTAATTAAGAATTTAAGCCTGTTTGAATTGTATTGCTTAATTTTCTATTCTCTGATTTTTAAATAAGGAATACTTGTTAACTATTTTAACAAAAAAAAGTCTATGAGCAATATAACTAAATATTTCCAAATAATTCACGCAAAAATATCCAGATACTTCACTTTGATTAGAAAAAAAAAATATGGTGTTGCCAGGGTGGGGGATGGGTGGCAACATATGACTTTATTCCCAGCACTCGAGAGGCAGAGACAGGTGGATCTACTGAGTTCCAGGCAAGCCTGCTCTAAAGAGTGAGTTCCAGGACAGCTAGAGCTGTTACACACAGAAACCCTGTCTCACCTGACCCCCTCAAAAACCGAAAACAAACCCTCCCCCAAACAAAAAGAAACTCAGACCTTACCCTTGATGGTTTGGAAATTTTAAGATANGTGTGTGTGAGTGAAAGCCCACCCTACAATTTATGACTGCAGATTATCATAGTTGAAGAATATTAGAATTTTAATTAATCTTAGTACTAGTCTATTCAGTCTATGATGTTATCTTTGAATTATGTAGACAGATGGTGGGAATCAATCTAATTCAAAGATGAAATAGATATTCAAAATATGTAAGAGAAAACTGATCACTGAGTCTACTGATCTCACTACATAAGAGAAAACTGGTCAGTGGACCTATGGCTCTGCCCACTACCTACAGGATGGCAGAGCTAAATAATGATAAACTATGAATTTCTGGATTTTGATTCATTGTGTTAATTTTAAAAAGTAAATTAGCTGCCAATTTAACTAAAAATGCCTTAACAAGGACACACTTTCAGTGTCACCTGAAGATAAGAAGTATATTTCTTAAACTGTGTGGGAAATTATGTTACCTCAGGAACACCAGGCGTCTCATCTTGCCATCTCTCCTCCTGTGACTACCTTTGCTTCATTTAGCAGATGGGTCATTCCTCCTTGTATTGGATGTTCAATAAATGCTTTAAGAACTTTTCCCCCAATTTCATGTCATTTATCAAACTTTTAATTTGATCTAATTGCATTTGAAGTTCAGAAAGCACATCTCTGATACAACAAACTTGAAAAATTAGCCACTGGTCATGCATGAGCCCTGAAGAAATGTGTTTTTCTCAGGCCCTCCAGTAATCGTATTTAAAAGTAATACAATTTATTAAACATTTATGCAAAATTCAGTGAATTTTCTCATCGCCTTTAATGACAATGTGACAGTAGCCAAAATTGTAAGTTTTGATTAATCTAAGGTTATTCATGAAGTACACAGTTCCAAAGTCCTTTTAAATAAAAATCTCCTCAAACTGGCTATGGAATGAATAGTAAAACTCTTCCCTTAAAAATATTTTTACTGCTAACTAACCATTTCAAATTCCAAGCTTCATTTTATATAGTTTGACTTCAGTTTCTGAACGAAAGTAGATGAGACAATTGTCTAACTGTTAAGTTTTTACTAAAACAGTTTTGATGCATACTTTTTTGAATATGTCACGCCCTAGATGTGTTAGTCGTTCGCAAATGTGATCTAAAATAGAATTCACACAATGGAAAATACAATGTTTCCTATTGGCCAAAAATGTAGTGCACATTTAGATTTCTGGCCTCTGTGGTGAGAGATGGGAGCAGAATCAGGCATCATAGGACCTTGGCTGTTTGGCACACAGGCACAGCCGCCCATATCAGAAATCCACCAGTCATTACTCTCCTTACCTGGATTTGGTGAAGAGCCTTTTCTGTTTTTCCCAATTATAACTGTAGTATCATCTCTAACCACTGGTGAAATATTTCTTGTAGAAAAAAATTCTTTTCTTGTTAAAATATAAAATTGAAATTCTGAAAAAAAATTCCCATTGCAATTACAATTCACATCTAGAACAACAGGCCAGCCTTATTAACCCTACCCTGATATATTTGGATATTTCCAGCAAAAGCTGGAAAATATAGTATGTAGTTTTTATCATTCAAACATTTATTCATTTTCAAAAATATTCANGTTTTATTAGTTTGTTAAATATTTGTTTACAAATCAATAGAAACCGAAGAATAAAATTTTTNATTCGATTAAATTGAAAAAGCAAATTTGCTTTAAATGCATAAAAAACAGGTGGCTTACATGGTAAGAACACAGTCAGANTTTTAGGAATTTCACATATTTTAACAAGATATTAAAAATAAATGACCATTTTATTACATTGAAGAGGATATGTAAACACACACTGTAAAANTAGATGAGTTGTAATTTTCCTAGTTATGTTACATAACGTGTCATATAAAATTGCTACAAGAAGGCTGTAGACATTGATTTGATCCAATGAATTTCAACAAGTAAGTTANCTGGTCTATTAATTATGCTTTTGTTCATGAAATTAACATACCAAAGCAAATTTTTGTTTATGCTATATCCTACTGGAAGAACATCATTAAGCCAAAAGAAAAAATGAAAGACATACATTTAATTTGTCATGTTATTCTATTATTTCACTTTATGCTTCATTTGTTTTTGTTGCACAGTCTTGTAGCTTATTATTACTCATTGTTACTAACAGGCTCATTCACTTACGATATGATAGAAGTTTCTGTCATCTACTAAACTACGAAACCGATGATTGTAACATGTAACTGATTTAATTACATGTACTTATTCAAGTACGGTTATCTGCTTGGATGTTCAAAAAACAATAATAGTACAGTTAACTCTATTCATAGTGTATTGGTGACTTAATCAAGGTAATTATACCAGAAGGAATCTTTTAAAAATCTAGAGATGTTATGTTTAATGCTAATTTATACTTGTAAGATAAATTTTATAAANATAATTTTTTTATAAAAAACTTTTTATATGGTACATTTTTCTAAGCAAAACAAAGCAGAATACCTTATTGTCTTGAGTTAACCATCAGAACAGTGATGGCAGTCAACAGTAAAATATATTATTGAATATATTAAAAATCCCACTTAATATTAATATGGATTATTTCTAGATGATAAGATTAAATTGTTTCTACTTTTACAGACAGATACACACACACACACACACACACACACAAAGCTAAAACATTTTTGTAGCATTTTCATTCTTCAATCTATTTATTTTATCATATGAATACTCCAGGAAGAATTACTATTATTATTAAATTGTTAAATTATTATTATTAAATCTTGCCTGTATTAACATCTTCGGGTGTGTGCCCCAAAGCAGAATAATTTATAGATAGAGTGAATTTAATCTGTTAACTGTTTAATGCTGTTGTGTAACAGTTTCCTCTGAAATTGAAACAGTCCATCCTGAAGGGAAGCTTCTAAGCAAGAAGACAAACAATAGCTTCAGGAAGTCCCTGAAACTGATCAGATTCAGACTGAAGGAAGTTGAACTTGAAAGAAGACTCAGACAGGAGAAAAGCTGCCAGGAAGACTCTGAGTCTAAANCAACTGCCTGGAAGAAGCAGAAANCAGCTGGGTTACCTGGAAGTGGTTTAGATCAGAGTCATATGGAAAGACACTGTGCAGTGTGCTCCAGGTTTTCCAGCTTTTGTGAGCTGTCACCCATTCTGAGGTGGAGATTGGTGATGCAGTCTTTGAGTCATTTCTGCTCCTGTAAGTAACCCCACTCCCATACTCCTGTAAGTAATCCCAATAAAACACATTGGTTCACCAACTTGGAGAATAGTGGTGTCAATATTTTGGTTCGTTATGGGATCCCAATATGTGGTAAGTAGATGTGAGCTGCATCTTCACAGGAAAAGTTTTGTCACACTACAGAGCCCATTANCAAATATGTGTCCCAGCTTCAGCAAGTGTTTTAATGCCATTCTTGCATCTACCTCAAACAACCTTTTTTTTCCAGTCATTTTATGTCATGAGTTAATCAGAATGGGATAAATNTGTAGATGCGTCTGTATAACACCACACACAGATGCAACTGTCCTTACCGTCCCCTTCCTCCCATAGTCCCCAGCAACAGCCTGTGTACACTACCATGCTCTCCTAAGCTTGTGGCACCTCACAGCTATTGAGTAGTGTCCCAATTCATACTTCCTTCATTGTAGTAGCAGGGACCAGACTCCTGCTGGATATTGTCACACCACATTTTCCTAAACTACTGAATCTGCATCTGCACCCATCATCTTCATGTTCCATTTTTATGGGCCATTCTTTCCTACAGTTCTCACATTTAGAAATAATAGTCCAGGCTTAGTCTCTCTCTCTCTCTCTCTCTCTCTCTCTCTCCTTATGTATCTCTATCTCATCTACCAATCCCTCTCTCTATGTCTTCATATCTACTTCCTATGACAGTCAGAACTTCTCTGATATTGCCTCTGTCTGGTTCCTCCTTTCATCAAGGCCCCAACNACTTGTCTCAAATTAAATGTGACCTCCTTAAGAACCTCATTCTTTACTGCAGATGAAATCAGGCCAGTTATTCTAATATCATAGCAATTCATCTTTGCAATCAAATTTTAGAGAGTTGTTCTTTTTTTCCAAATCTGCAAGTATTCTGAAATCATGGGACATGGAAGGAAGAAAAGAAAGGCCTAAGATAAGTNAGGACTCTAATACAAACTTATAGGACAAAGAACATGTAGGGAAAAGGAGCCAGAGAAAAATACCCTGTCCATGACTACATGTAGACGAATTTCTAAACGGTCTTATTAAATAAAAAACACGGAGCCAGAAATAGAGGTGAAAATCTGACAGAAATCAGAGGAATAGGGGCAGCCACCAGCTAACCTCACCTCACCAATGTAGCACCTTCCAAAGAGAGAGCGACTTACTTTCTAAGCAGACTCATATATCTTTCTATTCTGCCAACTCATTTCCTCTCTCCACCAAGCTACATTACTTCCTATCTGTCTGCACGGACCTCCAGAACTCTATGGTTGGTGCTGGGATTAAAGGCCTGTGTCACCATGCTTGGCTCTGTTCCCTAGTGTGGCCTTGAACTCACAGAGTTCTCTCAAGTGATAGGATTAAGGGCATGTGCTAACATTGCATGACTTTAGTGTTTATTATAGCGGCTGGCCTTCCTCTGATCTCCAGGCAAGCTTTATTTTATTGGGAGACACAGTATATTGGGGGACACAATACTTCACCACAACTAGACCCCAAGACCAAGACCACTACTAAGGGTAAAAGACCCTACCCTTGGCTTGACTGTAGCTCCTGAGATGTAGAAATCCCTAACTTTTGACTCAGAGTTAATGGCAAAACAATCCTTCGTTTCTGCTTCTCTTTTCCAGTAACTCCCTGCTGATGCTCCAAATAAACCTGTAAAAGAGCCCNCCTCCATGCAACCCTTTCTGTCTCTCTTCCTGTTCAGAGGCAGCCACCTTTCAGTATCTCTTCCCANTAAATCTCTGTGGTTTGACTTTGTGGTATGTCTTGGCTCCTGATTGCTAAGATACATTTGTGCCAGAAAAATCTCTTCTTATAGAGCNGACTTCTATTCTTACTCAGAAAGTGCTACTGAGGAAGGTGATCATACTGTCACTGAAGGAGAAAAATTGAAGTCTTAAGACTCACCAGTTGTTAGAAAGGAGATATGCCGCACCTCTCTCTGGCAAGAGTTGATGGTGGCTTAGATTTGGCATTCATTATAAATGTGAAATGCTAGATACTTCGCTCAGATACAAATATAGTGATGAGCGAACAACAAAACTAGCCTGTGGGTTGGTGTATAGTTCAAGATTAAAAATTAGAAATTAATTTTACATATATTAAAATACTTGAAGAGATGACTCCTGCAGTGAGTGGACCCAAGCCCAGTTCCCAGCACCTACTTGGATGGATCACAACAACCTTTACCTCCAGTTTCAGGGTATCTGACACCTGTCTTACACTCTGTTGAGATCTGAATTCATAGCTCTCTCTCTGAGAGAGAGAGAGAGAGAGAGAGAGAGAAATCAAAATTAAGAACCAGGCAACCAGGCATGGTGGTGCACACTTTTAATCCCAGCCCAACCCAAGTGAATCCCTGGAAATTGGAGGCCTACTGGGTCTACGAAGTGAGTTCCAGGCCAGTCAGTACTGCACAGAGAGAATTTGTCTCAAAGAAAAAATAATTTAAAAATAACATAAAAAATTAAAAATAAATTAAAATAAAATATTTTCCCTAATTGAACAATGCATTGTGTGGTATGGAATGCTCCTGTGATACAGCAATTTACCTGCTTCCAACATTTACATTTTCCATCACTTGATTTGCATATTTCTAAAATAAAGTTTACTTAAGTCAACCCTAAATTTGACTCAATCAAAGCAGCAGAGTGAAGTCGCCCAAGGGAACACATTTGGACATCATGTGAATCTGAAGTTCGATGTNCCATTGCATGAGTCATTTCCAGTTTGTAAAGGTTTCCAGATTCTCATCTGAAACCAAATATAAGAGATGAAATGAGGCTTGAATCATTTCACTGGGAATTTCCTGCATAATAAAATGTAAATATTTTCCTTATGTCAACATTTTTCTTTGAATGCTCACCCAGGTTTTTCATTATTATAAACTGACAAAATCTGTGAAAATTCTCAGTTGATCTGGTCAAGTCTAATTACTTCCTGTTGCTAATTCAACTGGCCCTGTGCACATTCGTGTTTAAAACTGCCATTTTCAATCATGGCAAGAAAAGAAAAATAATGTATTAAAGTTGCAGAAAGGGAAAACTGGTTTCCTAGGAAGATACTCTCTCAGCTATTTACTTATTAATAAATGCCTTTGCATAATAAAATCTCTATCATGAGTATTAAGATTGGTGTTTATTTGTCTAGGTAACCTCTTTTAAACATTACAATTATGGGAATGAGTGAGAAGAATACTGATTAATACATGCTTATGAAAGGTGTTTTTCTACTATAGGAGCTTTGTGAAAACTCACAGAGATCCAAATAACTTCTGTCAGAAGGTTGGCCAAGCAGGCATTCCATGAAACCATTTATTTGATTGATTTTATCATGCAAATGAAAAGGTAGTAGTTGTTATGCTTAATTGCATAACATATATCAGAATATTATATTCTTGATACATTTATGGTTTTTAGAGCCAACCAATTTTACATATAATCCTTGTACCTGAAATATGTTACAAGTAGCACCACACTGAATTGTGTAGGTCACCAATTTGAGATGTCCCTCTCCTCTGCCGTTGCTAAGTCATTTCTATGTGTGTCTCTGTTTCACTGAGAAGAAGTCCCATTAGANGTTTGGTCATAAAACTAAACCTACCCCTCCTAGTGTCTTTCAAAAGAATATCATCAGTCTTTTCATTAAAAGGCGAATGTGACATTATGATAATACATCCATGGAAAAGACAAGACTCGAAGTCTGTCCTGGTCTACAAGTATTCTCTTAACCGCCACTGTCATTGAGACTACATATCACATGCTTAATGCAAACCAGGAATTATTTGGGTCGAAATTGTGTTGCTTGAAAAAGTAACCCTAGAGTAGTATAATTGAGGAAATAAAAATAATTTAAGATAGATGATTCTTTTTAAAAAGTTGTTTCTGTTCTAAATATTTCCTGATAGAGATCTACTCAATTTCTAAAAATAACTCGGTTTTCATACCTTTAAAATACTAAACAAATACCCTGAATACTCTATTTCTTTCTATATGAAACATTCTTTTGCTAAATTTAGTTCTGAAGAAAATTCTATGTTAGCAGATTGAACATTCTACTAGCATATGACTCAAAAAGTATCAGTTATCCTGATGCATAAAAAACATAAATTTGGGAAATGTAGCATGCATATAAGTTCCACATGTCAGTATTTATGAAAAATTGTTACTCTGCCAAGAATTCTAGCTCTCTCTCTCTCTTTCTCTCTCTCTCTCTCTCTCTCAATCTCTCTCTCTCTCTCCCTGTGTGTGTGTGTGTCTGTGTGTGTGTGTGTGTCTGTGTGTGTGTGTGTGCCTATGTCTGTATCATCTGATTAATAGAATCAGCATCTTTGTTCCAGCTGAAGCATGGTTCTTACTCTCCTCTGGGTCTCTGATGTATTTCCATATCAANATATTGATGCTTTTTTCTCCAGTATCTTTGCTGGTCAAAGAAGAGTTTTAGTGCCCATTTCATTTAAGTACAGTGAACAGACAGTCAAATGACTATTACTTGTTTCTACTTTTCATAAAATTAAAATTTAGATTTCTCAGATGGGGACAGAGTCAATAACATCTAAGAATTTTTATTTGTGTTTATGGAAAATATACTTCCCAAACAATCTAATATAATTTCATTTTTTGTCCTATTGGAAACCTTTCTGTTCCTAATCATATGAATACGTATCATCTATGGTGTTTCACCAGCAGTGNGTGGTGGTGTGTNCATATAATCCCATACACATAAGGCAGAGGTAAATGCATCTTTGTGAGTTCGAGGCCAACCTAGTTTATATAATAAGACCTTGTATGTAAAGAAAAATAAAGGCAATTTCACCAGAGTATATATAGACAAATGTTAAAAATAAGTAAGAATGCCTTTCTCTTTGACACTGAAGATAATTAGAAGTTTAAATATTTTAGTGATATATTCACAAAAATTGTTTGTACTAATAGGAAAATACACCCAAAAACATAAAATAACTGGTTTTATTTTCTCTAGCTTTCATACCTTTTCTTTATCTATTTTATATTAATCATTCATCATGAAATTAATGAGAAGTATCAATATAATTTTCTAAACAATTTTTTCTTATACTAAGTAGCAATGTAGGCCCCTTATATGAATAAAAGTTCTTAGCTTGAAGGCTGCCTGGCATATTTAATTACTGCAAAGGAGTGAACATTCTGGGATATTATCTTATTGCTTTATTACTTTAGAGATAAAACAGAAGTTAATGTGAATGTTGTAGAACAGATTTTCATTTAATACCTGAGCACAGGTTTAATAAAATCAAGTATTCTCAAGTATTGACATTTGCTGATATTAATTAGTTATCTATATTTATGCACCTGATAATAATCCTCAGGTTAACTCTGCAATAATAAAAGAACAGCAAATGCTTCAACTTCATATTACTTGATCAATTTTATCATATTTTCCTTAATTTTGTCATGTTTTCCATTCTCAAAACACCATTTTAACATTTAACTTTCTAAGTAATGTATGTATTTGCATAAATCTGTATTTAACATTTATTCTATAGGCCCCTAGACAAAAGCCCAAGTTGGCTTATAAGGTCAAGAATGTAAGATTTGTAAATGTTACAATAGTAAACCTGATAGTTCAAAGAAATGATGTATTAGATACCAGACACTATGCTTTACACAGGAAAAGCCCCATTCTTAAACAGTAAACATGCTAATATCTAAGGACTTAAATATGGAATGAAAACAACTGAAATAATTTTGGGGCATCAAAATATTATAATCCCAAGTGTGTCTTCCTCTCAAGTTCTTTCTAATTCTGTGAAGATGTTGGCTTCTAGAGGAAATCACCTTTCCAGTTTCTTCCATGAAATTATTTGTGACTGCCTTAATTAACTCTACATGGTAAGTATGCACTCATAAAATGTAATAACTTATAATAAAGTAATGAAAACACCATTTTATTTTATAGTCCCATATAGAATAAAGAGCCATACCAATGCCAATTCCCTATACTACAATTTCAGGACTTTTATTTATAAATTTGATTTAGAAATGCATTTTTTATTTTTTTATTTTTGTCTCATGTTAATATTTNAGCTTTTCTATTTGTACATCTTATATTTTATAACTGATTACTGAAGTTTTATTTGATACATTTTCTGATTTCTGAAAATCCACATAAAATAATAAAAGTAGCCATGTGACAGGGCTAAAGAGTGGACATATTTTCATAGTGTTCAGTGGAAAAGACATATTCAGGTGATGAGAGAAGGGGAATTATGTAGGNATTGTGGTCAGGAGAAACGGCAAAGTGGTTATGAGTACAGGATGCTCTGGCAGAAGATCTGAGTTTAGTTCTCAGGACACGTCTGGTGGCTCACAACTGTGTGTAACTCCAGTTCAGGAGCTCTAATGCTATTTTCAGGCCTTTAGGACAGTGTACATATGTGGTGTACATATGCACATGCAGTTAAATGTTCATACATGCAAGATAAAGATTAATAAATCTTTAAACAAAAAAATTAATTACTTTTTGTCACTTTTGGTCGGGGGTGAAATGAAATTGGAGCCACACAAAAAGTGAGGCAAAAATATAGACAGGAAAAAATCCACCTGACTGGGAGAAGCCATAAAACTGGNTAGGATATGATGGCTACTTAATTGTGTGCTGGAATATTGGCAGACAATTACCATGCAAAGGGGGCACCAAATATCTAACAAATATTGTCTAACAAAATGTCTGAGTGACCTTGATGACATTGTGAATGGACTCAAGTTCCCCTCTGCTAAATAAACATTAAACAAACT
>LZPO01088892.1:0-15937 GCA_001675575.1 Neotoma lepida
CAGAATGAGTTCCAGGAAAATTAGGGCTATACAGTGAAACCTATCTTGAATGCCCCCTCCTCCCCAAAATATCCAAACTCAAATAAAACAAACAAACACAAAATTGCAAACACACATTTATCTCTCAAACATAATTGACAAGGGGAGTGTCNGGGCCAAGCAGAACCACTTCAGCTGTGGCATGATGGGAAAAAAATCAAAGGAGAAGCTGCAGACACAGCAAGGTTCCATCGGCACGTCTTCATTTTTCAGAATTTTAGTGTCAAAGTGGCTCTGGGGTACCTTTCTTCTTTCCCATGAACCCTTTTTTCTTTGAGCGTTTCTTGAGGTTCTGTTTTCTTTTTCGACAAGGGCTGGAGAAATCCCCACATCTAGCAAAATACCTCAACAGTGTTGGCACTTCTGTGTTAGCTGTGCAGGTACTAGCTACATGCTGAATTGGCTGAGGTCACAACAGCTTGGTCTGAAGTAGTAACAACTGACACATAACCCATTGTGAGTGGTTAGTACTGATACTGCTGAATGAATGAACGGCTAATATAAGAAAACGCAGTTACACTCCTTGCCACGAACCAGTCAAGTCTAATGAGTCNACCTTCTCAGGGGCTCACCCAGGCCCCTTTCTCAACCCTCTCCNCTCTCCCCTACTCTTCATGCCTCCATGGAATAATGAGGTTGTAGAATTACTACAATTTAAAGGGCAAGGTTAGGGTGTTATCTTNACAGGAATTCTAAGATTTACTTATTCCCTTTCCTAACACTTCTAACGTTTTCTAAATAAGGAAAAAGCAAGATGGAAGTCTAATATGTAAAAACAATAATAAAGTGAACAGGTTAGGTCATAATGTCTATACAGCATGAAAANCATCCATAAATGATCACTAGATCTGTGACCAATGTGCTAAGTATATAGTCTCAAATCTGTAGAAGGAGATGCATGAAAAAGTCAGAGAGCAGTCCTGCAGTAAGACTGTAAGAACAGCATCTACTAAGAGAAAATTATTTCTATTTTATAAAGGGTTTGGTGGAAAAATCTAAAGGGAACAGAAAACTTACCCTATTTCTGTGTTGAAGGGTAGGGTGCTGGGGTGCTAGGGGTTGAACCCAGGGTATCAGGTGTTTGATAGTCCTCTGATCATTGACTGATACCCATCCCCCACCACATCTCCCTGTCCCCTTAATTTCCTTTTTGTATGTAGAATTTCATCTGGAAAAAGCAGAACTACACAATAAAAATTCAAGTTAGAAACACACACACACACACACACACACACACACACACACACACACACACGCGTGGGCCTCTTGAACTATCAATCAAGTTGCTGAAGGATTATAATTTACCTAGATTTCCTTTAAGTGACAGAAACAGAACCTCAAATTCACAACTACAACAAAGCAGAAATTGAGGCCTGCTTAGTAATTTCAATACGTGGAGAGGATCTACAGTCTTCCAAATTGATGGCTAAGCAATAAAACTTAAAAAAAGAGAGACACCTACATATAGAAAAAGAACATTCAAATGAGGTGGAGAGCAGAATTGCAACCAAGACAACAGGGAGAATTTTTGTGGCTCATTAATGAAATGGAAATGTGAGTGTAAATTGTGATACAGAATATGTAATAAATTTATAATAACATACATTTTTACTATATTGCTAATCTAACCAAGTAATGCCCATTATTAAATACATTTTTAAGTATATACATACTGAGATGGGTTGTCTATCTAAAGAAATAATAATAATAATAATAGTGGATAACTATTTTTATTTCAATTTTCAATAACAAGAATCACTCCAGAACCTTCAAATAAATTAAAGTAAATATAGACCTATAATTCTGAAGACTCCACTTCCAAAATTTCGGTGGTCACAGAAATAAGAACATACTCTGATCCTTTTTTTTCTTAATGTAGGAGTACAAAAGTGCTTTTCACCTATCTTAAAAAACTGGCTCTCAGTGGTAGTTCATAGCTCTTAGTTTTCTACAACTTCTTAAAAATACAATTTTCTTTAAACGTCAAATTCAAGTTACTCTGGTGATTTGTATANTAATATGCTAATTACAGGCATATGTCCAGAGGATTCCATCTAACAGTTGTTTAGATATAGTGGCGTGGACCTTATAGCCATTATTTTTATTCANTGAAATAAGGAGTGTGAATGTGGAATTATTATTAAAAATCACCCACTCTGCAGTACAAAACAATTAGAAATTAATATGGAAAGTATGTAAAAGAAAATTTGTTATTTTACTAACTTTAGTATTGCCTTGGATATTTGAATGTTTTTAAATGTCAACTTGAAACAACTTTGTAAGTTATATAAAACTCATTCTTTTAACATTGGGAGCGTGCCAAGTGAGCTTTAAATTGCAAAGTTGGCTGGAGAACTTCACGTCTCTTCTCAACCACCTTTAGGACTCTGTACCACAGTAGTGTCAAGTGGTCAGCTTTTAGGACAGATGGACCCAGGCATACTATGCTAATGTCTAATAGAATTACTTTAACACATGTCTTTGAGTAAATTTTTATAGAATTCTTTCATGATTACTGTTAAAGTTCTAAAATCAAGCTTTTAATAACTATTTTGTTAATGCAATTTCTGGGGTCAGAATTTAAGGTTTTGATAACTTATAAATAGAATATTTTTACTACTTCTACCTCAAATGTCTCGGCCATAGTCTGAATTTATGGGGGTGAGTGGTTCTTCATTCCTGCTAATATGACCAATAATTTCCTCTTATGCCACATTTTATAATAACCACACTTATACCCAATGTAACGATATGTCATTTCAATGGAGCTCGCCCATGAACTTCTACGGGTTTAATGGGATTTTGCNTATTTAGAATTTCATCATAAAAGGGCCCTTTGGAATCATTATAACATCAATCCTTTGCCATTATAAGACTCAGTTCTCTTACTAGAAAAGACCATCAGGGCTCAAGGCAAAGACTTAACCTTCTCACAGACTCTAAGCCTGATTCTAATAAAAGCTTCCCCAGTAAGGGACAATATTAATAAAGAGCAATGATGGCATATTAAAAAACTTTTTAGTGAATCAGGAGATCATGGAGTCAGAAATGATTGTGATTAAGAGAAAATTCCTTATGACTTGAATAATATTTAGATCTGCAGATTTTATTCACTACTTTTGGGATAAGGAATTATGTAATTGGGAGCAAATTAGGTACATTTTACAAAAACTCGTGTTCTGCTTAAGTCAAACTCTCTCTCTGTTCCTGTCAAAGTTGAATTAATTAGGCGAGTTAATGAGAAGGAGAGAGGAGGCTTCCTGGTAGAAATTATTTTAGAGGAAAGAAGAAAGAAAATGATAGGTAGTTGAAAAAGCCGATCTCGCAGCCTAGTAATGAAAACTTCAGCCCAGNTGTACAGAGGGTTTGACTCCTTTCTCGAACAGATAATGTTGGTAGCTTTTGATTCAAAAGACTCGACCAAGACTCCACAAACGCTGATTACATGTACCACATAGATAGCACATGTGACTGACCCCTTAATGGATGAGGGACAGTCTATAAATACTCCCATAATCCGTTACAAATATGGCTCTACACTGCAGGGAGGGAGGGAGGACAAAAGTAGTTCTAATAAGCCCTACCATCCACTGAGTTTAACCAGCTTCACTTGGCATGCAGCTCTCAGAGTGTGGGAACAGAAAGACAGAAACACCCACAATTAGTCAGGGGGAGACTCTGAGCTGCACCTGAGACTATGCAGCTAATATTTCAAACTGATTGGCACTTCTCCCCTGTGGCCTTATGCATAATAAAGTCCTCAGAACTGATGTTGGAAATCATTAATGTCTGACTGCAGCACCCATAAAAGTAGACTGTCAACATGTGGGTNTTCAGAAGCTCGCCCTCCTGGCAGACAGGTGCAATGGGCTGCTTTTCCTTGTTCCCCTCATTCCTCTTCCCTACATGGCCCAAGTCTAGGGGCACATATTTGCTCCTATGCAGCAACTTTCCTAGAAGGTGGCAAAGAGAAAAGAGAAAAATTAATCTACAGACTTGACAGTAGCTGTAGGAAGAGTTCTGGCAATTACATTTCCTTACTGAAACCAGGTTCACAGGTTTATTACTAGTGCTGTGGTTCTACCCAAATGCTGAGATGCCAAGACTAGCCTAAAGTTGGCTACATAATCCCTATTTCATTCAATTTTTGTATCAATGAATTAAATGTATGTTGCTATAAAACATAACCCATTAAAATGTAACATGAAATTTTTAAATTTGCTTCTCGAGTGAGCTGCATGTCTTTTTATTAAAAAACAAAAAACTGAATTCTTATATAAACAAAACATCAGCTTTATAGACTGAATTCCTTGAAGGAGCACATATGTATAGAACATTTTCACGAAAGAAACACTTAAACACAGCACATGCTTTAAACTTTATCAGACACATTAAGGAAACATTTCAAGATTGAGTGAAAGCGCTGACATTATAAGCCAGTGTCTGGTAGCAAACACCTCAAGGAAATTACTAGACTTCTTCTCCATCTTCTTAAACATGTCTCACCTTTGTGTCATCAGGTTTTTTCCCCCTTCTTCCCCTGTAAGTCAGTCTGAAATCTCACTCTAAATCTATAATCAATCTTTTAGTTTTCTTCTACTACATGTAATCCCTTAAAACTCTTGGCTACCACAGGCACTTCTGACACTGATGTTTGTTTTCCTCTGGATTGCTGGATTTGCGTAATGCAGATATCAAGTATCAAACTGCTTTGCATTGATGACTGGTGGAATCAAAGACCTGATAGAATGATTCGCTCATTTAANGAAGGAAGTCTTAGGGCTTAGCAAAAATCTAAACTAACCAAGTATTAAATGCATGACCAAAAAAATTCCAACAGTTAGAACAATGTCTCTTGATGTTTCATTAACACAACCAACGTACCACTGACCAGACAGGAATGCTGCCTGCCGCCCCCTCCTCTGTTAGTGGGCTGCCTGACATGTGTGAGTTACCAACAAAACTAAAAATCTTCCAGGGTTAAGCAATGGCAAAATGGAACTACTTTCTACATCGCCAGGGCTTCAGCTTTCAGAAAACAAGTTTTGGGGAATAAGGAAAACAAAGAAACAGAAGAGGTATCTGTTGGTGCTTTGGGTTCTGTTTACTAATCTGATAATGATAATGACTCTAATTTCTAATCAGAAAAGTTCTATTAATCAGTACCAACAGACACAATAAAAAAAATCAATGCAAATTGTGAAATGTAGCATTTGTTATTTCCTTTAGATATGACTGTGTTTAAAAACCCAGTAATAGAAAACACTTGCCAAATTCATTTAGTCTCTGACTGAGGCACACATATGTGATCTTCTAATTTACAGCTTGCGTGTACAGATGTTCACACTTAGTAAAAGGGCTTCTTAATAGCTTTTTTTAATTAAAAGTGTGTTGATAATAGGTGTTTTAAACATATCCAAACAACACAGCTGAACTGACAAATGCCTGTCTTCATGCCCCACCATGTCTGATATCAGGGCAAGATTTTATGAGACAGGAAAGGTTCTATGACTGAGTCACATGTATAGAGAATAAATGCTACCCCCCAAAGCTTCCATATCAAATCTTTCATTATTTTTTTCCCTGTGATCTTTTTCCAAGTAGAAAATGTTAGATTGTTACTAAGTTTATGTAGCCGAAAGCAGAGCCACACAGCCGCTGCTTGCTGCTTGCATTTTTTCCCTCTGTAAAACTTTGAACCCCATCCAGCTTTGACACACTGCCTCTTCAGTTAATAACTATCAAGTTTCCCCTTGTCTCCTGTCTACTCTTCTGTGAGGCAACTGCGCACTCAGCACCCCGAGATAATAACACACATCTATAAGATAAAAGCAATGGCATTAATGTAATTGTCTGCCTCTCTCTCTTTAGCCTAATCTTTTTTTTCCTTCAGTTTTGACTGCCTGTGTGACACCTGTTTTTGTCTCCTCTGATCCTACGACAGGTTTTCCGCTGACAAGGTTTTTGCCTGACAGAGATTCTGCAGACAAGAACATAATAAAATATGAAGAACTGCTTGTCAGAGTTGCTGCCAATGCTCACATGAAATAGAGAGAGAAAAAAGACCTTTTTTTCAGGGGCCCTGTGATGGTCGCGTTTGGCATGTCAGAAAAAGGATCTCCCTAGCCAAGCTCTCCAAGCCAAACAGGTGTTTTCTTTTATGTTAGAAGTTGATTTGTTTTTTAATTTTTACTGATAGTGGAAAGCATGATCAGCCAAGGGGAGAAGCAAGAATTTCTTACTCTCATAGTATTGCAGGAAAAGACATTTGAAAAAACTATCAACTAAAACAAAGTTATCTGACTCTAGACTGTGTCTTCGAAATAAACAAAAATTCCAACATCTGTTAATGATCCAACAAAGTTAATGTCTTTAAAATGTATTTCCTAGGTAGTGGGGCTATAAACCCTTCCATACACCTCTCACTTATTTTGTTGTCTAACGACTTAGAGGAAAAATGAAAAGAAAAACAGAGTGAAGACTCAAGAGCAATGACACAATAGGAATTAAGACAAGGAAGCAACAGCCTTGCTTACCACAGCAAGGGACTTCTGGTAAAGAAACAGGCAATTAGGGATCAGAGACTTACAGAAAAAAATAAATTTCTATAAACCTTTGTCTTACATAACACAGAAGCATCACAAAAATGAAGTCTCCTTTCCAGAGATCCNTGGCTCAGTGGGAGGATAGCATCACACAGAAACTAACATCATCCTGTGAGAGGCACCCAGAGCACACACAAGCGCACTCACTCATTCTGTGAGTGCAGGGCAGGGAGTAGTAGGAGCAGGGAATTACTCCTCATGCATGAACAGGGCACCACGGGAGAGACTCCACATGTTCAATACTGTGGAGATGTTGAAGTGGGAAGCTCTGGGCAGAGTTCACAGTGACCAAGAGACAGAGCCTTAACTGAGGCTTCCAGGTTTTCACGTTAGTTCTAACCACTGTACTACCAATCCATTTCACCTAAGATTGAGCTTTCTAAGTTTATGCTATGCACAGACAGCCTCCAACAGCATGGTGACAGGAACAGGAGTCAACAATTGGGGGTTGGAGGGCAGGGTTTTATGTATCCTGGGCTGGCCTTGAACTATGAATCAAAGGATGACTTTGAACCACTGATCCTCTACCCCCTGAGTGCTAAAATTGCAGACATTTTTATGTGGTTTATGTGGTGCTGGAGATAGAACCCAGGACTATGTGCATGGCAAGCAAGCACAGTACCAACTGAACTGCATCTCCAGGTCCTCAAGAGGCTTTTTAAATTGTAATTTTTCTACTTTCACTGAGGAAGGAAAAAAGCAAACAATGACAAAAACTTTAGAAAATTTTATTTCATATATCAGAAGTGGTGATTATGTAGACAATATAAAAATACTTCTTATGGACAATTTTATAACCTATTTTTTTAAGATAGTACCTCCAAAATCTGGTTTATACTTACACTTACTGCACATTTCAGTTTGAACTTGCCACACTTCAAGGGCTTAAAAAAGAGTTCTTATTGGATAGCCAGGTCTAGGGCTGACTTCACACTTCTTGGCCAAATAAATCTAAGGCCCAGGTAAACTGCCATTTCAATTGGATGGGTTTGTGACCCCATGCCTAGTGTCACCAACTCACCATCAACAAGTTGGGAACCCCAGGAGGTCAACATGGGACCTCCATTGCTACTGGAGAGCCACACAAAGGAGAACACAATCTCTCTACTGGACCTCTTATTGACACTTATCCTCTACTCAGCTCTCGTAGTTACTCTGTTTCTAGTACACAGTAATTTGTGCATATGCTCACAACAGATTGATTTGGGAAGATCTGAAGGGTTGCAAACACTTAGCAAAAAATTAGATGCAGAAACGATATTTCAGGACTCTCAGCATACAGGTCAGAATTCTCTGTGAGATAGTATTCTTATCACAATTCCATAAAGGAGTGGGGGGAGGCTGGAGGAAGCCATCCATTATGATTCAACAGAGAGAAAGAATGGTGGGGAGCATCAACACAGCATGCTTGTGCATGAGTCCTTCCCAGGTGAAGATACTAGTTTACCNGAATAGTGCATCTGGTAAAAGGAGAGGAGCGGAGGGTGTTTCATTCATCACCCCTTCAATTTGTGTTCCGCTTAACCTGGTGAACTCTAGTTAATTAAGATGTTCCTATAAACAATTAAGTTTCCTGTAGGATCATTAGCAAGATATAAAAATTTATGATGTAATAAAATGCAATAAAATGATAAAGTAGTGATGGATAAAATACCCACCAAAGTATTCACATGCAAAAGGATAGGTATAAAAATTAGTAAAAGCAGCTCTTACACTGTAACTACTCCAGGTTTTTGTTTTTGTTTTCCCAACAAGTATATATGTACTACAATTCATTTTAACTGGTCCTGGGGTAAGGCTGTCTCTACTTCTGTTCAGATACAGCTCACATGACATGTTAGGGGCATAGAACATACACAGTTGCCCTAGAATTGCTGGAGGAAATGATTGGCCCTCAAGAGCTCCGGGCATAACAGCCAAGATAACTAGTACAGAACTCAACATCGAAGAAAACTCCTTCCACATTGCACTTCAAGACACTCTTGTCTTTGTCTCTGAGACAGGATCTCATATATCCCAGGCTGGCCTCAAGCTTACCATGCAGCTGAGAAGGATCGTGAACTTGATTCTCCTGCCTCTACCTCCCAAGTGCTAAAGTTCTTAGATATTCTCATAAATGTTAATGTGTAGAAAGACTTTATTGACTTCCTAACAGGATTTGCAGCTAAAATTCTTGTGCCAGAACTTGAGGGTAACTCCCATCTCATTTTATCTTCCTTCAAACCACTGTGATATTTAGGCACATTCCTATTATTATTTGAATTTGCACATAAAAGACTGAAACACAGGAAAGACATTAGTCTGCCTACAGCTATCTTTTAACTAGTCGACTTTGATATATCATATCTGTTGNTTTGATTTAGTAATTATAACAACTAGCACTTTACCAGGCTTTTACTATGTACAAATCATATGGATTACTTCATTTAATCTTAGAAGAACCTTGTGTTGGAGTTTTCATTATTTATATTTCACAGAAAAATGAGAAAAACTTAATTACATAACCTGGAAAAATTCTGACAGTCAGTGCTAGAGTAAGCTGGAAGCCTCCCACTCAATAGCTGTCCCTTTAACTCATTTTCCAGCATTCTCCCTTTAATTGATACAAAGCTTTGTCATGATTTGAGATAGAGTTCTGTATATTTCAATTTCACCCAGGAAACCTCTGACCAGTAAACCAGCACTGATTGCGCCTAGGACACTAGATCTTGGAACACTCATCCTACATCCCATTATAAAAACATCTGAGAAGCTAGCAGGCAGAGGGCCCAGGACTTTGAAAAGGAGGTACTGTTTGAGCTATGCTAAAAGAAAATTGAAGGAGTTCAAGACAACTTCTGAAAGGTGGGCAGGCTGAGAAAGCAATGGGAACAAGCAGCTGGGGGACTCAACTGGAGACGAGTGAGTGCCATTAATCAAGCCCAAGCTTTTGCATTAGGATGTCCTCCCTTATGGCTTATCAGCTCTCATCAGGGAGGAGAGGAGGGAGGCAGAAGAGGGCACTCTGCCCTCAGGTCAAGCAACAGTCTTCTGTGCCAGGCAGGAAATGTCCTTGTTTATAGTCTCTCAAGTGAAGTAAGTGAAAAAAAGGTTCAAGGACTTTCCTAGTGGAGAGACCAGGACCCTCAACAGAGTGCAGGGGCAGCAACAGCTGGTTTCTCTAACTAAAGAATTTTGCAGCTAGGTACAACCAGGTTCTAGTACAGTATCCAGAAGAATCAGGCCCAGTAGAAAGACAAATTCTTCTAAGCAGACACTGGGTTAGCTCCCCTTTCCAGGCTAGCACACCACAGAAAGAAGACATCTTTTAAGGAGTGCACTGCATAATCTCTATCCCTGTGCTTCTGACCGGAGCCCAACTTTCTGCCTTCGGTCAGGCCAGCATTACCTCACCATGCTAAGAAGCACCCAAATGAGCACTCTGCTGTAGAGCTCACCAGATTCTAAAAACCTGCTAAAAAATGTTCTTCCAAAGCCAACACTTGTTGATAGACCATCTCTAGGCCACTTAAAGTGAGGCCAGAGATCTGCAGTAGGTTAGTATGTGAAAACATTATCCTCCTTTAAGAAAGAAAAGGTCAGTTCCCCCCCCCCCAGTTTCTTATTTATCCCGATAATTCTATAAATTATTCTATAGACACTGCTGCCAAGCCTCTTGGAATGAACAGAACAGTATAGACATGTCCTGTTTTATTGCTTAGCATAGAGGACTTTCTAAAGTGAAGGGAGAAAAGAAAATTAGAGAACTGGATGGGAAAGGAAGGCTTACTGCTCGAAGACAGGGAGACTGTCTCAGAGACACAAGATTCTGATTGAGGACAAACTTGCTTTATAGATGTTTAGACAATTCATAAGCTTAACACAGACTGGGACAAATAATGAAAACATGTGACCTCTCATATGATAAGAAACAAAGCACTGGTTTTGATCTGCCCCGCTCAAGTCTTTATAAGGTACCACGTCTCTAATAAATTTGAGGAATCTGTAAACAGAATTCCAAGGGCTCATGGTTCTAAATGTAGGGCTAATATAACTAAGAGTTTGGTTACAAGATGCCCTGGATCCTGGGTTAGAATTTCATTTTACAAACTGGGTCTTAGAACAGAAACTCAACTGAAGCTTATACGTTTAGTAAATAAAAATAGAGAACTTTCAGCTACANCTGTGTGATGTAAACTTACATTAAAAAAATTAGTACAAGTTTATTGTACTTTCCATTTGAGTGACAGCCTCTAGTCTAAGATACATTAAGTAAAAGCTGAGAATTCAAATTTAATGATATTGTGAAGAAAAATCATGTTCCATGGATTATACAAAGAAAGGTATGAAACTGAGAAATAGCTCAGCAGTTAATAACACATACTGCTCTTGCAGAGAACCCGAGTTTTGTTCTCAGCACCCACACAGGAAGGCTCATAACTGCCTGTAACTCCAGCTTCAGGTGATCCAAGGTCCTCTTTGGGCCTCTGCAGGCACCTGAACTTATATTCTCATACCCCAAGTACAAGTGTGTGTATGTGCACACGCACACACATAATCTTTTAAAGTTAATCTTTAAAAGAAATGTTTAAAATAAATGAATTATATGAATAATAAGTCTTACAGTACATTAAATCATAAAGTAAGATGGCACATGACTCTCAATTAACTTTATTTTCATCTGCATTTCATGTGTCACAGGACCAAAGGTCACATGGTAGAATACTTTATCTATATGTTTAATAAGCAGTCAGTAATAGATAGTTCAGATGATGCAAGCCTACTCATTTAGCACTAAAAAACTAAAGGGTTTAGATAAAATATGGATAGGAAAGAAGCAGGTTTGATGAAGCAATAATTAAAGTAACAATGTAGGATTCTATTTTCCCTAACTGCAAGCAATAAAAGGAAATCACACTAATAGAACATAATAAAGAAGTGCTCCCAAGAATTCCAGTGCAACAACATTCTTATAGGGAGGTACTAGCCAAAAGAAATAACACTCATCTTAATGCAGATCACCTGGAAGTGAATGAACAATTTTCTCCCTCAGCTTGGTGGAAGAGTATTTCCTTTTCTCAATGCTAAAGTAGTCTACACGGAAAATGATTTGTACTCAGTACGCTGCTGTGAAATTCAGTAAGTTGAGTATTATACTGTCTACTGATCAATTCTCCTGCTCTTTCCAAATGTCCTCTAACATATCTGTCATCACACTCAGGAGCAGCAGAACTGATCTAGACAGGAGGAAAGGGAAAATGAAGACAGTTTGAANAAATGAGCTTCATCAGAAGTAAAGACTACTACTAGTTTAGTAAAGGGAAAAAAATTAAATAAATTAGATTTCTAAAAATCAGCCTATATTTTATCAGCTATGAAACTAATGTATACAGCATTATATAAAAACAATTTCCCAATAGTCTTGATTTGTAATTAAATATTTCCTAAAAACCATTTAGAATTTTGCTTATTTTCACTTTTGCTACTTNATTTACCCTCTGATTTTAGAGGTTTAGAAATAATGTCTTCATCTGGACTGTGGACACTAAAATTAATTCACAAATAATAGACAATAAACAGCTCTGCCCCTTTCACAAAGGCAACAGCTCCTGTTGGCAACATGTCTTCTGACAGCTAGTTCGGAGAGAGAATGGAAAGGAGAGTCCCTTCCTTGCTCTCGTCCACCTTCACCCATCACCTCATAGATTCTAGCAATACTGGCTAATTTTGAAGATTATGCCAAATCTTTGAAGACTCAAGTCTGCAGGTCTAGTGTTGGAAGAAAGAGTCAAACTATAAACTGAATTTCTACCAACAAAAATTTTTCTAACTTTTTTTTTAAAATAGAGATTGTGTGAGTTAAGAACTTGGTTATTTGTAAGCAGCAAGTATTCCTGTTTTGTATCACAAAAAAGGGCCTGTTAATGCTCACATCCTTATATTTTATTTGCATTCTTGCACCAGCAGAGTTGNCCTTGTAGGGAATCCCCACTTCCTAAACTCACTCAGATCCTTTGGGCAAATGGAGGAATGGTGCATGAAGACAATGCAAGCTAGATGGGAAAAACAGGAGTAAAGAAAATTAGGTGGCAGGATGCTACAGTCCTTTATAAGGACTTTAAATAGAAACATGACAGAATTAGAAGCCCTGAGCCAGTCAGCTAAGTTATTACATACATCAGGTGGCTATCTTATACCAAGAAAACAAGTTTGTATTTTAAAAAGTTAAATTCAACAAATCTTTCTTTCGATTAGCAAAAGAGCTAACATTCATTAAATGGGGAAAATAGGAAATCATTTATTAACTTTTACTCAATAGGAAATTGTACTGGCGNCCAATAAGTGTTCTGAGTGCCCCCACCCAGACTCATTAGTGCTACAGATTTCAAGGAAGTAATTCGTAAAGAGCAATGCTGCCCCCTAAGTTATTTCAACACCCAGGTTTTGTAAGAGGCTGAATTAATCTCTCTTCAAATATTTAAAAACATTTCTCCAAGGTTTCTTGAAGGCACTTAGTGTCTTCAACTCAAGCAAGCTTAAGAAGCAGTCTGTAAGGCCATGGAGTGTGCATATACTGTCTCTTATACACATCTAGATGTGTATAAGAGACAGTAAGTAAACATGCACATATGTATATGAATCTGTGTATTTACACATGGGGGTGTGTACATGTTATACAATGACACATGAAACCCAACACTTTAGAACAAATTAATAACAAAAGAGATGTAAGAAGATACTTATTCAAAAGAGACCAAAATTTTTCTAACTTTTTTTTTTAAATAGAGATTGTGTGAGTTAAGAACTTGGTTATTTGTAAGCAGCAAGTATTCCTGTTTGCGTGTGCGTGCATGTGTGTTTTAAATACCACAATAACAAGTAGAATGTAACCAATGCTACCACGAGATAGTACTGTGTACTAGTGTAGTGTCTTTTCTGTCCCACACATTTTTGGAGAGAAATCACACACTACAAAGGCCGAGCTACTTCCTCCTTGTTCCATACAGAGGACGCTGTATGGGTAAGGCAGCCAGAAAGACTGCCATGTCTCACCTGAGCAGAAATAATTGGAGACATGATTTCAGGGTTTCTGTGCAGGGGGGGAGGGAAAGAAGCAATTAGTGGAAATGCTAGGGGCAAAATGAGTGGGCACTCTCATCCCACTGCCAACTCAAAGGCCGGCAGCCAACCCTNACTGTCATACATGCCCTAATGAAGGGGGAAGAGTGGGCTCTGCGAACCCCTGTGTATATATTTCAAGTTATGTACAGATATATCCATACTATGAGAAGAAAGGTCAAGATGATAATTGTGAGGGAAACAACTAGAATTCACTTTACTTACATCNGAGAAACCCCATAATTNGTATCTTAGCAAAAGAATTTGTAATAGTACAGTGGGGGAAAGCAGAGTTTACTGTAATAGAAACATCTTATTCAAGATGCTAAAAACTCAAACATCCTTCAAAAAGTCTTCCAAAAACCCCTCACTGGCCAGGACTAAAACATGCTTTTCAGGGAGGAATAAAAACAGCATTTGTGTTTTACTACCCAACTAATGTAATACNCANATGGAAGTAGATATATAAAACAAATTCTAGTGACACGGTCAACTGTTAGTCTCCNGAGACTCCCACAGTAGATAGATGATGCTAATACAAGCAGGCTTGGGATGGAAAAGAAAAGCCCTTTGTTTAATTATTAACCCCTCTTTACTGCTCAACTTCTGTCCAATATNTNTTTTTCACATAGAATATTTCTTAAAGCCTTCATTTTATCACTAGTTTTCCACTGTAAAATTAAAAAGTATCATTTGACAGGAGAACTCAGGACTTTACAAATGCTTAAACACATACTCGAGCACTGAGCTACACCTCCAGCACTAAAACACTACCATTAGTATCATAATTTACAAGTGAAAACTGAGGGTCATGTTAAGTAAGTAACACACCATTAAAGGAGAGAGTNATGATTCTTTTTTCATTGGAAGAGTCTACATCACTCTGCCTTCAATGACCTCATGTGATGGGTAAGGAGAATAAAGTCTCTAATTATTTTCTAGCAAAACCAATACTTCCATCTAGACACAGAGGTACAAGTCTATCCAAGCACACCAATACTCTCAGTGAGGCACAGCAGTGCGTGTCTATAAGCCCAGAACACCAAAGACTGGAGTAAGAGGATCATGAGCCCGAGTTGCATACTTGCATGCACACCACAAGATACACATACACACAATATTTCCTCCAGGAAATAAAACGGATGTCTGAAAAGTGTCCAAAATTCAGAGACNNGAAGCAACATCTTGGAATCTTGGAATGTGGCTATATTTGGATATGTAGCCCTAAAAGATGTCATTAACTTAAGATGAGANCCTTGGGGTGGCCCTCCACAAGTCAGACTGGTGCCCCTGTAAGAAGAGGAAGCTCAGAAGCAATAGAAGACACCAGTGGTAAACACAGAGGCAAAGACTATGCTAGGCAAGTCCTCTGAAGACTAAAAAGCCCTCAGAATAAAACTAACTCTGCTAACAACTTGACCTCCACGATCTACCTTCCAGAGCTACAATAACATAAATGTCTGTTGTTTGAGACACCCAGTCACCTCAGAATAGTCTGTGTCCACACTGCCTCCACTGACCTCATCATCCTTGATGGTTCAGAAAGTTTTGGGGTAGAGGCCCCAGGAAACTAGTGCAGGAAAACCAGAAGTCCTTTAGCAGCTCTGCACAGTCTACCACCATAAGAGCAGTCCATCTGCCTGCCATAAANGTTAATGAAGCCGGGAAGAGTTCTAGTCCCACAGGACTGATTNCAGGATTAGGGTTGTGTCACCAAGCACACCCCTTTCAATATCTTTCCCTTANGCTACTGTGTCTCTCAGGGAAACATGGCCGAGAGGTCCCTACAACTCCAACATACATGCCCAAACAAGCAAGGTACATGATAAATTAAAAGCATTTCAAGACATGGCCTGGTGGTGTTACCTCAGATCTTGCTAGAATAACATGACATTTATAAAAAATACAACCCACTGAATGTTTGGCACTGCTGGGGAATGAAGAGTATGTCCACTTAAGAGCCAATACCCGAGGCTGTCAAAAAACTCAAGCCAGGGTTTCTTCTATAAACATTACCTATCTTTTAAAATTACACAGTCTAGGNGGTGGAGAAAATGTCTGCTTATTTCCATGTCTCCTTTTGCTTAAATACAATAAACACAAACCACACACAATAATATGTTAAATATGCAGGAAAACCACGTTGATGGAGCAGCACTTTGTACCTGGCAAACAATCTCCACACTAGAATCTTC
>LZPO01088893.1:4379-15922 GCA_001675575.1 Neotoma lepida
TATTATTATTATTATTATTATTATTATTATTGGAGTCCATCTGACTTGAATGCAAAATTTATGAATGTCAATGGGTGATATAGATAGATTGATAGATGATGGATAGATAGATAGATAGATAGGTAGATGATAGACAGTGTCTTACTTTTCTATTGCTCTGATTAGTCATCATAACCAAGGTAACTTAGAATAGAAAGCATTTAAATAGGCTTATAGTTTCAGAAGGTTAGAGTCTGTGATGTTATATATGGTGGCAGCAACAGCTGAGAGGTTACATACTGATCCACAAGTAGGAGGCCATGAGAGCGAGCTAAAATGAATGAGTCTTTTAAAACCTCCAATCCCACCCCTAGTGACATACTTCCTCTAGCAAGGGCACACCTCCTAATCCTCCACAAACAGACACCAACCAGCGACCAAGCACCCAAACATGAGAGCCTATAGAGGCCATTCTCATTCAAACAACCACTTTCCCTTCCCTTGCCTGCATAGGCTTGTGGCCATATCATAACGCAATAATGCATCTAGTCCAAACTCAAAAGTCTTCATACTTGTCAGTCTCAATAGTGTCTAAAATTACAAAATCTCTTCTGACACTTAAGGCAACTTCTTGTTACTCTTTGTACATCAAAAAGCAAATTACATACTTCCAACATACACTGGCACATAATATATGTTATCACTCCAAAAGGAAGGAATAGTGGCATAGTGAGGAAATACTGGATTAAAGCAAGACCAAAGCTCAAAGCAAATACCAGATCCTGTAGCTCCATGTCCAAAGTGAAAGGGCTTAGCTCACTCTGCCCTTCAAGTTTGCCGCCTAAAACACACTTCTGTCTCTTAGGCTCTTTCTACTTCTTGTATTCCACTATGCTTAGCAAATATCACATGGCTCTGACACCTCCAACATATTGGAGTCTCCAACACATCCTAGGCTTCACTTTCACAGTTTCATGTAATGGCGTCTCAGGGCCTTTATTCTATCAGGGCTTTCATGCTGGGACTGCCCTGCAACACATTGCCTGAACTCAGAGATGCTCCTAAACTGTGGAGGAAGATCCTACAATAGGTGTATCCTTCATGACTCTAAAGCCAGAACCACAGAGAGAATGCTGCCAAGCAGAACCACAGAGAGAATGCTGCCAAGTTGGTCTTCTGGCTTGGAATGGAACCTGGCCCCCTTGAATCACATTTCTAAAAGCTTTTCTTTGTTGTAGTTTTTAGAAGCAGAAAATTCCTTAGGACTTTTTCTTTCACAAGTTGGAAGCTTAGCTGGATGGGGTCTTGCCCTGAGAGCTCCCACTCCTCCCTTTATTCCATTTTGTATAAGGCTTCTCCTTAACCTGTCTCTTTCGGCCCAAACATTGGCTCTAACATTAATCCCTAATTCTCTTTTTCTCTTCAAAGGGTACATTTTGTGTTTCTTTTTGTCTTACTTGTTCTTTTTCATTGTAGATCTGTACATGACTGATTACTAATAACCATGTGACAGAGTCAACATTAGGCTGTCTTGAAATCTCCACCAAAGAAATTAGTTCATTAATTTTTAATTTAACCCCAGGCAAATTCTTAGGACAAGGGCAGAATAACTACATTTTTCACACTCTTGCTTCTTGAAGTCCTTACTTCTCTATGAAACTCCTGGAGTGGGGCTTCCACAGTTCATAGTTCTTATCGCTGTCTTCCAGGCTCCTAATAGGCAGCCCATTAAGCCCTGTTTATAGCATTCAACTNCTTTTCTAGTCTGAAGTACCAAAGTCTTTCACAGTCATCCAGAAAATTACAAGGTCATGTCTGTCACAGCAACTCTGTACCAACTTCTTAGCTATTTTTCTATTTCTGTGGTAAAACATCATGACCAAGGTAACTTATAAAAGAGTTTAATTGAATTGACAATTTCAGAGCATTAGAGTCCTTGATGGTGGAGCAAAAGTACGGTGGCAGGAACAGCTGAGAGTTCACATATTGATCCTCAAGTAGGAGGCCAAGAGAGCTATCTCAAAACGGTATGACTTTTGAAACTTCAAAGCTCACCCTGAGTGACAAACCTCTTCCACCAAGGATACACTTCTTAATCCTTCTCAAACAGACACTAACTGGAGACCAAGTATTCAAACATTTCAGCATATTGGGGCCATTCTCATTCAAATCACCACAGACAGCCAAACAAATACAAAGAACAGGGCCAAAGACTTTATGAGTTAGGATCCATTCACCTTCTACAAATGTCCCTTCCTGTCCTTGAGTAACAATAACAGACCATTTCATTCGTCCACACCATTTGCTCTTTCTTTTCCCTCTGACTAGTATGCATCTACCTTCACCCCTACATGAGCAAGTTCCTTTTCCCGTAGAAAACTTCTACTCATACTTAAAAGGCTGAACAGTTCAGTCTTCCCTGACCTTTCAGGGAGAGTCAGCCCTTTCTGCCTAAGCCATGTGGGCACCACAACAGTTACACTTTGCTTCTCTATTAATGCCCATAGCCCTGAATTCCAAGCACCACAGTTCATGGCAAAAGTGTGCTTAAGAATTTTTTTTTTAACTTTCTTGACTCATTCAAAACAAATTCACAAGTATTTCCAGGTATAAACATTAAAAAAATAGCCATGACAGATTTTCAACTAATAATAGTTTTCACCTAATTATTATAGTTTAAAATCTGGTTCTAAAATAACTATGAATGCTATGTAGAATAGTTTTTAATTCCTGCAGTAGTATATAAGGCCACTTCTGTAATTAAACTCAGGTAACATTGAATGAACTGGGAATTCATAACAGTTTACTAATATAACTTGTCCATATCCAAGCAAACTTAGAGTGCCTTTCTTGATTCACTTACTGTTTCAATCACAAAATAATAAAGTACACTTAATACCTGTTTGTATATTATTAACTGAAAGTATGTTCAAAGGAAACAAACTCATTTACCATTCACTTTTTGATGTGAGTATAAGTAGGAACAAAACATAAATTGCCCCTCACCGCTGTGCATGCAAGATTCATTTCTACATAGAGCTGATAATTTAATGTGTGTTGTGAAACCACATTAACTTTATATGTGTTTATGTGTTAATGCTATTAACATATGCATGTTATTTATGTGTTATTTGTTATATCTGTCTATTGCTTATATTTTTATATGTTAATAATATTAATATCTACAAAGTCCTTAGAGTTCCTTTAAGATGATAATTATTCTTAAATAATATTTTAAACTTGCTGCTAATTAAAGCAAAATTACTTCAAATACAGCCTAAGTTTATAGTAAATAAAATAGCTCCTGTTTTTTNATTCTCTAAGCATTGTGGACACCTCTGTGTATATTTTTTTCCCAAAATGTACATCTAAAATGTGGGTAGAATTTTCTTTTGTATACCAAACACCAAGTCAAGCATTGCTATTTTACAAATAGCTACTTTTCTATCAGTTCTGTGGACGTTTTTTCTAATAGTGACCTTTCAATGAGAAAAGGGAAAATGCATGACACAGAGAAGACTGGAACTCACCAGAGTATCGCTTACTGGAACTTTCCCTGGAATTCCTCTTTGCTCAGCTATATTAGAGAGGACTTCTCTTTTGAGGAATTTATAAATGGTAAATTTCAAAACTATGAATACCTCTCATGTTTTTTTTTCATGCAGTTGTTTAGTTTTTGCCGTTAACTAAACAGAACACGTAGGAAGCTGTGCATCACCAGTGAGTTAAACCTCTGAATCTTTCAAGCTGAGGCTCACATGGGGATCATGTGAGATTTCTCCTTAAATAGACCTTTTCAAAGGCCTTGGGTTTGTTTGTTTGTTTGTTTGTTTGTTTTGTTTTGTTTTAATTCTAGAAAAGAAATGTTCCTTTTAAAATTTCACAGAGGGGGAAAGGCATGGAGGAGGCAGAGAGACAGAGACAGAGAGATAGACCATGAGTGAGATAGAGATAGAACACAAGATTTTTTTCTTGTTTGAATTAATTGTCAACCTTTGCTTAGTAAAAACACAAGTGGCAGAATTTATTCCTAAATTAGCTGAAAACAAACAATTGGCTAATATTTTAAAATGAGCAGGAAATAAACAAAAGTCTTCTGCTATCAGATGGGATAGCCCAGGCCAATGATCTGAGAATTCCAAAGGGGTTTCTCTGAGAAATGCTTGCTCTACAAGTTATGTAGGTATTAAAGGTCTTCTCAGAGCATTTAATANGTGAATGTCTATTGTAAACTACTTTACCTATTATAATAGGCAGAAGTTTCCAGACAAAGTCAATTAATAACAAATTGTCTCCCTTTGGAGTGAGAGGTAAACATGGTTACTCGCCAATATATCTCTATAAACACAACTAGTTCTTGATAAGCCTTGTTTTCTTATGCATATTTCCACGTGGCTTTATGGAAAATTCACATTTCTCTTTCACATTTGGTATTTTCGAATGTGACACTTTCAGAGAGAAAGAAGTACCAACCTGAAGGCTTCAAGGTACTCAACATCACCCATGGGGGGGTCAAGGCCACCTGTCCAGGCAATGTTTATGTTGTAGCCTTCTCCCAGGCCTATTCCAACCTGGGAATAGAAAAACACACTGCTGTGGGTAGAGAAGGGAGGAGAGCGAAGAAACAAAAGGAGGGCAAACAAGCACATGGGAGCTCTTGAAATAAACATCAAACACAGCGTCAAATCAACCCAGCTCTGCTTGACAGCCAGCGCTCTGGGTTATGCACTTGTTTCTGCACTGGTTCTCGGTCCTGTGGGACAAGTGGGTAATCTGGTGTAATTTAAAACACCAGCAAAGGACAAGAAAATTAGGGGTAATCACGCAACGCAATTACCTGCGAGATACAAGTAAAAGCAGGGCTCTAAAGAAATAAACCGAACCTCATTCGGGGCTCCGCTGCCGGGGAAAAAGTTCCCTTCATCATAGCGATGGAGTGAAATGTACAGGACGCTGGGGTCAGCATAAAAGGCCTGCTGTGTACCGTTTCCATGGTGAACATCCTACAGGGAAAAGAAAACAGATGACAAACACCCACCGGCAGGCACATCTGACTCTAGAGATGGCTCTCCTCGTTCCGGGTTCCCTCTCTTCCTACCCCACCCTCCTTCTCATTTTCTGTCTTTTCACTCGTCTTTCTCTTTCTCCCTTTCAGCCTACTTCTACACCACCCTTTTACTTCCTGAACTTTCAGGCAAATTACCCTTTAATGCTCTCATTTTTTTTTTTTTAAACTGGCTTCTAAAAATCAGGAAACCACAGCGAGCATGCCCTGGAGACTCCAGATGAGCAGTCACTGAGAAAGCCCAGTCCTTCGGTACAATTAGATATTTATACATCGGCGCTTTGTACTCTTTGCCTCAGTGATGGAATCCTGCATCCTGTTTTATAGAGGAATTTTATGACTTATTAACTGCCAACAGTTCATAACCCCTTAGGCTTAATTAACTAGCCTCATTGGTCTCTGGGAAAAAAAAAGACTAATGTTTAAACTACAAACTAGTTTTTTTTGAAGGATCTATGAAAAAAAAAAGACTAATGTTTAAACTACAAACTAGTTTTTTTCAGACGTATCTATGGGTTACAGAGCATTTTCACAGTTCTTGACAGAACACTAAACCATACCCGTATGCCTTGATTTGCCAAGTCCCACCATTAAGGTCAAAGGCTTTGTAACCAGCTGAATAAATTGGCTTTCTTGAAGCATTCACTTCAGTTAGCAATCCCTCAGCAGCTACAGTCACTTCAAAAAAGATGCCAGATGGGAAAAGGACTTCATACTATATTTTGCTAAAATCATGATAGCAAGAGTAGAAGAAACAGGGGCATGAGCTCAATAACTGTTAAGTCATTTGNGCCAAAGCAGGAAGATGGCACAGGGATTTATGCAATCCACCCCAGTATGTTTCACAGGTATTGATGGTATCATGGCTCTTCTCCCAGCTTCCTTCCTCATCTTTCAGTTTTTTCCACACCTCCCCAACTTCCTACCCCCCCAAAACAATCCTATTATCAATGAATGAATAAATATTTTTTGGACATTTGTAGATGATAATGATTCAAAATTTGATGGTTCTTCTATTTTTAAGATATATAAATGTCACAATTGTCATTATTAATGGAAACAATAAAAGGAGTAACATTTTAAAAATATCTTTATTAAAATGAATTGAGGTATGAAGGATTTCAGTTAATGCACTCAGTACCTTCTGAGGAAAAAGAAGCAGGCTGTTAATGAATGCTGACTTACATATTTTATGCAGAGAAATATTATTGTTAAATTATTCACTTACACAGATATAAAGAGCTTCGGTATCTTGTAGCTATACATTGGGCTTTATTTTATATCAGCAAGATTTACACTGTTTTAAACAATGATTCTTACCACTGTTAAGTGAACACACTATTAAACACCTTGAACNAATTAAAAATTATAGAGGACACATGTTTTTATCTCTACTCTAAAAATAAGACAACTGATGTTCAAAGAGTTTCCATAGTTTACTAAGAATTTATAGACAGTCCATTGTGAAATTGGTTCTTGAATCCACTCATTACTGCAAATGCAAAGCTAAACTATAATCTTATTTTTCTGATACTTTTAGCAAGCTTCTGAGGTGAATTTTTGGGAAACTAACTATCCTCCCTGATGTTGACAGAACCCTTTTCTTCTCCAATCTCCAGCCCCTAGTTCCACTAGACACTTCCAAAGCCTCCTTGATGCTGAACTCCTCCACTGAGCTTGCTATCCATGGTGCATACATACAATAATCCCCTCTGTGTTTTGCATATCACACATATCCAAAAGTAATCAATGAATCATACTGCTGAGGCAGATAGGAATCATCTCAGAAACTTGTTCTAGCCAAACACAAATGTATCAGAAAAAATATATAACTTGCTGAAAATATATTAATTACTGGATTTCTGAATATTCAAAAGAAAGGAAAAGATAGTAAAATTATTTTTTCTTTATGTAAAAAAAGGAAGCAATTTAAGCCACAATGTATTTTATACTAGCTATTACTTATCTAGAATATGTTTAAAAAACAAACAAAACCCAAATAACTCTAAAGAAAACAACAGTAGAGGGTCATCCTTGCTTCCCTTCCAGGGGTAATAGTCAGTATTGTAAGACAAACTTTGTTCTGGGTATAAAAGAGTCCAGAGTTGGAAAAGCAGAGAAAAAACCCTGCTTTGACTATTCTTACCTCTTTAGTGACATTGGAAAAGTTTATTTAAGAAGAAGGGGGATGAAAAAGGACAACTTTTTCCCTGGTACAAAATCATCTGCTCTTCAAAACTGTGCAGGATGCTTGTTAGTGCACACACTGTAAGAAATACATCCTGTCCACAGCCAAAGAAAGAAACAACCCAGCATACATTATTTATAAAAATATACAAATCCATCCTAATCCTTGAGCAATGCTCAATTCTGTATTTGTTTGCCAAGTACTTAGAGATAACTATGAATCCACATAATCTGTGTGGGGCAATGACTTCCAGTGTAGGGTTGAGGGTACCTTCTGCTACTTAACTCCAGCCTCCTTGTCACAAAACATTCAAGCTAATGACTGCTCAGGACCTATATGAACTTGCTTCTCCATGGCAACAAATATATATCAGACTAAGACAAGAAACTTACTTGTGCCTATGAGAAATTACCACAAAAATGAAATGAATTAGCACAGCCTTAAGATAGATACTGAATCTAAAATGTACTTAGAACTATAGAAAATGCGTATCAATATTCTACTGGTTAAATTGTGTACTATAAAAAGAGATTCATTGTAAGAATTTAGAACCTATTTATTTTATTCTTATCTAAAAATGGCTTTGAATAAGTCATTTATTCTTCCAGTTAATATTATCCTTCATAATTATTTATTATATGGAGACAAAGGTCTAAATGTTTTTGATCAACAATGGAATTTCCTAAAATATAAGGACATTTGAAGTAACCTTTTTGTTATAAAGGAAAAAAAAAGAACTTAAAGAGAATTGTGATCTTCCTAAATTGCCTTCTAGGTCACATTACCTAAAATCTATGACTCAAGCAAGAAAGCCTACTCTACAGATATGCTCCTACTCAGAACACAATGCTATGCTCTTCAAAGTGCAAAGGCAAATATACCTACTTCCTTTCCAAACTGATTAGCACATCAGAGAGAGAAAGAACAGACTTCATAAATAATTGGAATCACACCTGCCTAACATGCAAAATACCTTTGAATTAGGCCCTGGCCCAAATAGAGGTGAGTTGCAACTCTGGCTTTATATTTACTTGGATATAAAAATGTCCTAACTAGCTATTAGATGATAGAGTAAGACCATTTTTAAGGGCTAGTGAATCTGAAGGAGTGAAGGTGTTTCCCCACTGAAGAAGCTCCATTTTCTTGCTATAACTTGCAGAGCAGACCTATGGGCCAGGGAGAATGGATGTCTCGGCATCTGTGGCATGTGAAAACTTCCTTCTCAGCTGCTGGAAGAAACAAGAATTTCCTCAATGTACCCTGCAACTGCAGAGCTTGGAAGACTAAAAGTAAGCATGTATGGGCTGGTGGTGAGTTCAGCGGTCACCCTCTGGACAGGACTTCATACACTGATAATCTCAAACAAAAACTTCTCATCTGTGGGACCCTATTGGGAAATGAGTATCCTTTATGAATTGGATAATGGAGTAAAATCACAATCAAAAGCAAGCAGCTTATAGGAAACTGATTTTTTAGAGATACCAAGTTAATTTACAAATCAGGTCAGATTATCTCTACAGTGAGACCCAAAGACTATACAACTCAATTGATATCTATATAGTTAGAATAGCTGGTGATTCTAAAGAAGAACACANCTAACCCATCACCTTGCCCATCCCCCAAATTTCTGGATCTTCATTTGCCATTTTTTCCCCAAATTTTTGGACTTATTTCTCTAACCTCATACTCAAAAAAATATAAGAATACTGATTTTCAGAAATGTAATATACTAAAATGCATGCAAACTATTAATTACTTAAAACATAATTTTGAATGTATTTGAGAAAATAGGTATGGATGTCTTCATTCATGCAAAGTTACAACAACTCTGCAGTGTTATATCTCTAGCCTTCAACACAGCCTGTTTAATAGTGAACTATGACCTACTTTGAAACTTAAGAATGTTTGGAAAACACATGGAAAATTAGAATTCAATATTTTTCACATGAAAATGCCTGCAGAAAAACCACAATATGAAAAATATCTATTCTAACCAAGCCATAGAAGTGGTTGTCAATCTTCCATTTTTTAAAATTCTTAATTTTCATTTAAATGTTTCTTACATGACTTTGTTAGTGGTCTCTCCACCCTTTGGGGATGCCCACTTAACTAAATCTAAGGGCTGAAGGTTGATGTCATGACTTCCAATAAGATTTAATTATGAGTGCAGATATGAACAAGATTTAAACTATTAAGTTTTGCACTTCAAAAAAACCTCTACCATTTTTTGCCTTTAAATCTTTTATCACCTGCAAAAATTAATTAAGTGCAGATGCAGCAGGTTTGGCTTGGATGCCAGGGTTCATTTCCTGTCTATGCTTTGTCAGACAACCTATTACACCTCCTGGTGAAGTGCAGGCAAACTGAAAAGGGGGCTCATAAATCACCATTGGCTTTCCCTCGCCCTTTCCTGGGTTGGTCCTTTCTGTATGGGGCAGATCTCCAGCTCATTATTCATGAATACATTTTAGACAACCTGCCAAGTGTCATCTGCATTTAAACAAACCATTTGTTAAACAAATTATAACTATTGTGTAAGAATGCTTTGTGCTAAAATGCAAGATGAATCCAATGCTTGTGACTTTAATCACTCAGGGTTCCTGCAGGGAGTCATCCCAAACTGGCAGCTGAGACCTGAGATCTTTTCACAAGGAATGACATGTTGACTTGTTCTAATAACACCAGTGTTGCACAACAAGGGACATGATTGCTAAGGAGGGGAAGTGCCAGTTGGTCACCAAGGCAACAGCACTCCTTCCAGCACATCTGACTATTTNAAGTCTATATTCTGCAGGGAAAAGTAAATTCAGGTTCTGTTGGGTTATTTTAACTGTGGAAGTATCAATTCATTTAAGGATCATAAAAATTGCCCTGATCTGCGCCTTCTTCTCATTAAATTGCAGTTAACACCATGAAAGTGAAACGTGAATGTTTATGGTTTCAGAACTGCAATCCTGAGTTTAATGAGTTTCCACATTCAAAGGAAACACACCCTTCAGTTGTTTGCAAGTGCTAAAAGCAAGACAACCTTACAGAGAAACATGCATCCACTCCCTTTTATCTAGAGTCACTAAAAATGCAGCCCTGGCCAGGGATACATACCAGATCTACAATCAATATCTTGCTTATATTTAGTTGGTCTCTCAAGTATTTGGCGGTAATTGCAACTGAATTAAAAAAGCAGAAACCCCTGCGGAATAGAGAAGAACAGAGAAATAAGAAGGCAAATCATCCAGGAAAACCATTATAAATAATGTTCAGAGCATTTTTTTTTAATGCTATATGATCTCTGAAGCCATAAATCTGCTTCTGGGAGTACCTCTCGAGAGTTTTCAGTCCATCTGCTAACAATTAGAGGCTTCAAAAACATGCACAGGGCAGGTGACTGCTAAGAACCATGGCACTTGAAGATGGCAGTGGGTCCTGGTACTTACATGGCTGCAGATTCTTCAGCATGATGGCCTGGGGGCCTCACAACAGCAAACCCATTCTGGAAGCACAAGACAGGTTTTCAATAGCAGGGATAATGATACTGATTGGATCTCTGCAGCTTATATAGCATCACAGACACACAAAGAAGACTGATGTCTCTTAGACACACCCAAGCTTGTCTCTTTGCCCTTATCACCATGTCACAGAATCAACTGAGATAACATTTAGGATTACATTTGCTCAGATCCTGTCTCCAACAGGCTCACACTGAGCTGAACAGAGAGTTGGGAGTTGTATGTAGCTGGCAGACAATCATCTCAGGTCTTAGATGCACACAAGTCATTTGCAAGAACAACTCTTATTTTCTAACATCAACATCCTACAGAGAGAGAAATTCAGTCTTGGTGCAGGTTTGAGTCAAAGTTCGGAAAGGCAGAGGAAGATTCAAAGTGAAAATTCCTGACCTGGGTCCCCTCAATGGTTATTTCCACTCCAGTGTCAGCAAAATGATAAATTTACACTTGCACATGCACATAGACACAAAAGAAATCCCAGAAAGGNGAAAAAGAGAACAATGGAAAGCCCATATTTCTTCCAGTCTATAAATTTAGCTTGGATGACTGCCAAAGCTTGTGAGTTTATTGGATTCCCTAAGTCAATTTCTAGCCCAAGTTCTGGAATTTTATAAAGAATTCCAGAGCTGAGCAGCAGTTAGATAGAGCCATGATCAAGAAATGCCTTAACCTCCAGGTTAGCGGAAATGCATCACAGAAAGCTGAAGAGACTCCAGCATGAGGGCAGGAGCTATAAATCCTTAGAAAGCCTGTGCTTAGGAATGATGGTTTGTCTGATACAAAAAAAAATAATCGTTTATCACAT
>LZPO01088897.1:0-15861 GCA_001675575.1 Neotoma lepida
GTTATAGGTCTGTCTTGTGTCTCCTTTTATCAGTGATGTCATCATTGTTGTGTGGTTTTACTAATTATAACCTAATTATAAAGTTGTTTCTCTTGAAAATGATAGACCTTCACCTATTTTTGTATTCTGAAAATTTACTATATTATGTTATCAGTTTTTTNAGTTTTTGTTGGTTTGGAGACTTTCTGTGGAGAAACAATTTTAGTTTTCTTCTCTTAATCTCAGNGGCTTCCTTCTCCTTGTTTTTTGGCATATCTGTGTTTTCCAGTTTTGCTATCATCAGTATTTGGGATTTTGCTACCTAAGTGATTTATATGATTAATATATTGGTTTTGGATTTTTAAAATATTCTTATATAATATCTCTGTGTTCCAGTCTAACTTCAGCTGTCAACATGGCGTAGCCTAGAGTCATCTGAGGAAGCCTCAATTGATGGCTTGACCAGGTCATGCTGGTTAGGGTACTCCCCAATTTAGAAGCCAAACTTCATAGGATCACATATGTTGTACTGGTCCAGGAAACAATGAAAAATTTAAGGTCAAGGATTCTTAGTCTGTGGTTTTTCAGTTCAGCACTGCTCTGCCCATCCANGCNGNGCAGAGTCAGAGCCCTGATGAGGAGAATGGGAGAGTTCATTGCACGAAACTGTGAAGAAGAAGCCTAGGTTGCCTTTTGAGATCACAAGATGNNGACATACCTAAGCTATGAGACATCTGTGGTGGAGAGCTGTATATAGGAAGTAGAAATAACCAAAGAGAGAGAGATGTATGAGAAGTTGCAGAAATAGAGCCATCTAAGCCCTTTGAGACTGAAGCCNCATGTGTCTGACACAGAGNTACAGGATTTGGTGTTTGCCCTGCTGGGTTTCAATCTGGGTCCAGTCTTTCCTCACTATGCCCGACCTTCAATCATTCATTTACACAAACAAGCTTTAGTCATTTCAGTAAGTACAATAGCAGCTATTGATTATACTGGTATCAACATCAAAACAAATTCATTNTAATTTAAGATAGTTATAAATATAATCCATAAGCAGATAAAACATTAAATATGCATAATTTACATATAATCAATGAAACTAAGCAACATTTCATATTATGTAAAGGTTCAAAACCATGAAAATTTATAGATGAAGTAAATAGTTTTCTGAAATCTCTTCTCAAGGACAAAGAATTGAAGTAACATTACAGTTTGATGGGGCTGTTTATTTTCAAAAGACTGTGCAATAATTTCNGCTAATCCTCTGTGTAAAACCTTTGTGTTGTGATTTTCCCACTACTTTTTCTGAAGAATTGGATTGATTTCCCATTTTTTTTTGTGTGTGTTAGGTCTTATGTGGCTTATATATACCAAAGGGAATATAATAACATTTTAATTGACAATAGCAGAAATGACTACACACAAATAAGTGAAAACTGTGTGGGATCTTGCTGGTGTGCTGTTGTCCACTATATGGAAAAGCCTAGTTTATCCTGTAAAGGATAATAGACCTGCAGGATATAGAACAGGGATTACAGACATGCCAGTTGTGTTGGTAGAGAAGAAAGATGTGTAATTCAGTCCATGGCAAATCATTCAGGTCTTCACAAGGTAACACAGACTAAAAGGACCTCTCAGTAAATATACAGACTAGTATACAGACCATATAGAAATAGTAAGGCTAGTAGTTTTGCATCACTATGTTTCAGGCTAATTATTGAATAGTTAACAGAAAACTAATGCCCTGTGTAGTAGAAGTCATTGTGTTATTGACTGAAAACCATTCTGTCCTCAAACCTCATGCTTTCATGCTTTTTGGTGGCACTGCATTTGGGAGGTTATAAATTCTAATTTAGGAAATGGGACATAACTGAAAGACGTAGGTCACTAAGGTTGCATAATTCAGGTAATAATCTCCCNTCTGTCACCTCTCACTCTACATCTCCATATGCCATGAAGTGAACAGCTTTCTTTTATCAGATACTCTGCTAGCAGGGTATTCAATTGAAGTACACTGGGCCAAGTAATCATGGTCTAAGCCTTCTAAAACCATGAGACAAGATGTTTTTCTTCCTTTTAAACTGTTCCACTGATATTTTTTTATATAGGTAAGAAATCTAATACATGGTATAAGAATATCATGGGCATAAGCAGAGAAAATATGAAAATACTCCATTTGAATTAATACCAAGGAACAATGAAATTGGAGGATTGAGAAAAAAAATCTAAGCTATCTCACCAACCCTAGCAAGTCACTTATACATTTTTTTTTTGTTTTTGTTTTTTTGTTTTTTTGAGACAGGGTTTCTCTGTGTAGCTTTGGCGCCATTCCTGGAACTCACTCGGTAGCCCAGGCTGACCTCGAACTCACAGACATCCGCTTACCTCTGCCTCCTGAGTGCTGGGATTAAAGGTGTGCACCACCGCCCGGCACACTTATACATATTTAAGCTTTGAATAATGTTGGGTTACACATGATGCAGTCTTAAGTGAGCTGTGACAAGGTTGGCAGCTTTTGAAAATCAGTTTGGAGGGAGTAGTGACAGACTAAGAGACAAGAGGAAGCAGTGCAGCCTAGCTGTGGTGAAGAAGGACTTCAGCAGTGATATAAGAATGGATACAAAAAAAAAAAAAAAAAAAAAAAAGAATGGATACATCGGGCTGGAGAGGTGGCTCAGAGGTTANGAGCACTGACTGTTCTTCCAGAGGTCCTGAGTTCAATTCCCAACAACCACATGGTGGCTCACAACCATCTGTAATGAGATCTGGCGCCCTCTTCTGTATACGTAATAAATAAATCTTAGAAAAAAAAAGAATGGATACATCTCAGTGAACTTTGATAAATACAGAAACACTTTTGACAATCTTCTAAGATCAATATGTTTTCTCTGAAATGCTAAAGCATTTAATATTAAAGCAAGGGTATCAGCTCCTTAAAATAATAGTCTTTACCTATTCCAGAATTACAAATACATTGCTATGTTTGACTTATTTCAACTTAATGTATTTATTGTTAAAATCTCCTTTATAATACGTACAGGTACCTTAACATATTGTGTGAAATTGACTAGTATCCTACAAAATCTAACAAATGTAGGAAGCAATATACATTATCTGAAGAAAAATGCATTATGTGCCTTTAGTAGAATATATGATGGTAAGTGATATAAAAGCAGTCTTTATTTTTAGTATATTGAAAATAACAAATATTATCTTCAGCTTTATGAGTAATAATACTTAAAAACAAAGCAAAGTTATTACATTTAAAAATACAGACTTTTATAAATTATGTTAATTATACCACATTGCATAAGACTATTTGCTTAATAAATCACAATCAATGAATATAAACAAGTATATATTAAGGTCTTCTATAGACATATTCTCAGAGGGAACTAATCAAAATTGAAGTAAGTGGCAATGAATAAAAAAGCCATAAAATTAATACAATGATTTATTTAATACATAATTTACTAAGTATTATAAATGTATATAAGTTGAACTTGATGGAAAATGCATAAATANAAGATCTCATGCACATAACTAAGTAAAGAGCTTGTGGGTAAACAAACTGAACAAAATAAAATTTCAAATGAAGGGGATCATCCAAAAAATTATGTTACAAAGTTGAAACAAGCTTTGTCATCATGTGCTCCAGAGACTAGGAGTATGTATTAGAACTCACTAAGTATTCCTCACACCTTTTCTTTCAGGCTATACACCTTAATCCTGGAAAATAACAGCCCTGTTTGGCAGGGCCACACCATTTTATCCAGATCTTCTATTTTGGTGGAACTGGAGGAACTACAGTAATTTGGTTTTATGAGAGTTCAGTTCTTTATTCAGACTCTTGCCTGGTCTGTGACCAGTCAGGACATTTATTGATCATCTAAGATTGATTACCTCAGTACTCACTGTTAATATCAACTACTGTCAGAGCAGGAAAGCTTCCACTCTCCTTCTTCCCCATCCCTTTCTCTGCTGTCACTACATCTGCTTTAACGTTGGTCAATGAACTCAATTATTGCACAGGTCCCTCTTCATTTGTAAGTTGCCAATAAAAGCCAGAGAGATTGGAGAACTCTCATTAACTGGTCTATTTTTCCTTCTCACTGACCAGTCAAGGCCCAGCCTAGAAGGAGTGGCAGAACTGTCTTCCCAGCCCTGGGCAGCAGAGGCAGGATTAAATGTTCAAAGCAATTCTCAATTCCGTAGTGTGAGGCAAGCCTCAGCTACAGGAGAAACTGCTCTAAATAGAAAAAATAATCAACAGCTCCTGAGAAAAATGGAAAGACATTCTTAATGACCAGGAAATATTGGAGAATAAAACAAATAAGAGATTAGAGAAGTGATGCNTTTCAANAAAATCAAATTTTAAAGTGAAACCAGTAATTGAATTTTTAAAAAGATAAATATAATTGAAAAAACACAGAGATATCCTGACTTTGAAAAAGAACAGGTCATTACCTGGTATAAGGAATGGCATTAATAAGACACTGTTTGACCTTGCTCCTATGTGCAATGTTAGCTGCTGAGATCTGTAACCTGATACACACAGCTACAGCCAATGGCCTGTGTCTCAACTCTTTGAGCTGACTTAGCTGTGCCAACCAGGATTGAATATATCTGCAAAGTAGAGGTCCCTAGTTGGAGATTCAATATTCATTGGCTCAAGCGAACGCCCACCAATCTGGCCTGCCTTCATTCAAATAAAATGAATTAATATATGCTGGGAAATTATAAAATCACAGCTGAAAGCCTGGTTCTTAATGTTGCGTTCCACTTTCATGTTTGTCTTATAAATGTTACAGATAGTTTAGAAAGTGGTAGAAAGGAGGTGATGGGGATCATCCTTCAGCAATATATGATTAGGATGCTTTTAACTTTCTGCTACTGCCAGCCACCATGGTGTGATTCAGGGAAGTTCAGTTCCAGGGAACAAAAGGAGTTTCTGAACTGCAGAGCTATCTCAGGTGTACATGGTGTTCGGCAGGTAGATTTGGCAGATTTTACATCTTGTGCCATAATCCATGTGGCAGGAAACAGATATTAAGTTATTCTTTTACATTGTGTTTTGATTGGGCATGATTGGGGCTGGGTTTGCCTGAAACCACATGGGAGTATGAAGGACTGTAGAGCCATAGTAGGCCCTGGAGGAGATTATCTCCATTTGCAGAAAGTTCTAGAGCATGGGGCCTATCTGTTTGGAAGAAATATCAGTAGCTGGAAAGTCAGAAACAACAGTTTAAGGGTCACTTTGAGTTAATTTTGTGGGAGTTGTGAAGTCTGTGTTTATTTAATTTCTATACACATAGAATCCTTGAGAGTTAGGTAACATTGGTCAAGATCACGCTTTTCCTGTCTGAGTTTGTTTTGGTCTTTTGATTAAAAGTCGACTATTTTCCTTCTTTTGTTCTTGGCTTTTCCTCTCCATTTCTTTTATTCTTTCACAAATATCATACACATTCTTGATTATTGTTGCTTTTGTGGTAAATACANAAGTCACATTGTGTCAATGTGTTACTATTTTTTAATTATCCCGCTGAGTATTCTAAGTGTTTCCATTTTGCATGTAGCTTTGGAATCAGCTTTCTTATTATAAAATGCCTGTTGGNCATTGTAGCTGGATTNTATTCAATTTATGGTACAAATTGACCATATAGAACATATTAACATGGATGCATCATGTTCCCAAGGATCATTTATTTACTTATTTATTTATTTAGGTTTTGTTGTTGTTGTTGTTAACCTGTGAAAGACTTTTAATTTATTGGATAAAAAGTACTATGGGGCTTAGTAGGTCACTCAGCACATGTTCTTCTTGGGGAGGACCTGAGTTCAGATCTCATTCAAATTGGGAAGCTCATAACCACCTGCTACTCCAGGTTCAGGGGATCTGATACCCTCTTTTCTGGTGTGTCACCTGAACACACATGGAATACATTCTCTNGAACACATAAATATACACATAGAAATGGGGATAAATTTGTTTTCAAAAGTGCTTGTGACATATAAAGCAATTACAGCAAAACAAATTGCTTATGTGTATAATACAAAGCCTACAATGATCCTTTAAAAATCTGTTATCTTGCATTTGGTTTGAAAAAGTTTCCTTCCCTTACTCTGATGCAGACTTACATCTAATCACCCATCATAGGAAAGTGATCCTAACTTTCATGATCAAGAAGGTAGATATGCTGGGGCTGGAGAGGTGGCTCAGAGGTTAAGAGCACAAACTGTTCTTCCAGAGGTCCTGAGTTCAATTCCCAGCAACCATATGGTGGCTCACAACCATCTGTAATGAGGTCTGGCGCCCTCTCCTGTATACATAATAAATAAATCTTACAAAAAAAAAGAAGGTAGATATGCATAAATAGTGTAACAAAAGTTATATTTTATTATGCTGATGGTCATTACACAAGATTCACACTCTAAATTTCAAACTAAGATCCTACGTCTATTTCCCCAAGGCTGCTCATCTGTGCCATGTATCTTAGCTGAAGGTCATGTCCAGTCTCTAACAGATAACNTTTGTTATCAGGTACAGCCTTGGATGTAGTAAAAGTAAAAACTAGACTAAGCTAGTTTTACATAACTAAAAGGCTTTTTTTCCCTATGCTCATTACATTTCTTCCCATGTTTCTTGAGGCATACACAGTGATGATGGGGGCCACACATAAGAATTATTAGGAATTTGCAAATTTGGGCCACAGCAGGAAAAGAAGAAAGCATATTACTAATAGACAAATAAATGCATGAAAATAAATTGCAGGTGCTAAAACATACAATTACTAAGTAAAATGGTCAAAAGAAAGATCCCTCTGACATATAGATATTTCCCCAAATTTATATGTTCTCCATGTTTGATATGCATTCAGAAATGGAAGAAATGCATTCACTTTCAGACAAAAATATTATTAAGGGGCCATAGCAGGGTTGGAGCTNGAGGACTCTGAGCTGAGCCAATCATAGTAGAGTATCATCCTAACTTGATCAGTGTCAAGTAGAAACATATGGGTCATGGTCATTGGCCAGGTATTTCTTCTTTTATTAATGAAAAGAGCAACTAAGAGTCCAGTAAGCTTCACAATTAGCTTCCAATGTTGTTTCTCAGTTTTTGGTCTGTTAATATTATGACAAACCAAGTGAGGAATATAAAGTATCAGGACNTCTGNTAGTCTNCAGAGCCATCCATCTCTGCTCTATGACCAATGTGTATAGACCCTCACTTTTGGCAAAAATGACAATACTTTGTGAGGTAAAACCAAGAATCTGGAATACAACATTTCTGGACTTAAGTGTCATCATGGAGAGGAACCATAGTTTGCACAGATGTGTCAGCCAGAATCATACATAGCTGGTTTGTTCTTTCTGGGGTGATAGCAGTCTCTGGAGCTCATTGTCATAGTTGCTCCTAAAATGAAGTTCATTAAACAGCCCAAAATAATAAGCCATTTGTGCCAGGNGGTGATGGCGCAAGCCTTTAATCCCAGCACTTGGGAGGCAGAGGCAGGCGGATCTCTGTGAGTTCGAGGCCAGCCTGGGCTGCCAAGTGAGTTCCAGGAAAGGTGCAAAGCTACACAGAGAAACCCTGTCTCGAAAAACCAAAAAAAAAAAGCCACTTGTATTCCAAAGGGGCCAATATGATGTATACAAAAAGCCAAAAGCTCTCCTTTATCTAGATGAATTACACATATGTGGGGAAGCAAGTAGAGTCAAATCTAAATATCCTACCAGTCACACCAAATAAAGAGCTTTTTTTAAGCTTGCTAACTCTATAGGCAATAGTGTCTGCTTTGAGTATAGCTGATAAATGTTGGTCTCTATCTGTCCTCCCAGGGTCTCATTATCCCGAGTAATCTCATAATCCTTTTACTGTAATTGTGGCATGTTAAAGGAAAGAACAGTGTAAATGTCATTAATGGCTTTCTAGCCTTTCCTAGCAAGTCATCTTTGGGTTCAATATTATATAGGGTGCCTGAGTCAAAAATATGTCTCTGTTTGAGGGTTAGGCTACAGAGATCTTGGACCTGTTTACCTTCCTGAGAAAGGAGCTGTAACTCTAGTTACATTGTATATAGCCAACCAGGTTCTGCTGAATAAAAAGTGGAGTCCGAGGTATCTCTGGTGATGTTAAAGATGTCAACTGTGAGGTTGGAGGCCTTCATGTAGCATACAGTAAAGACTTCCTTGCCAAGGCCTGTGAGTTGATTTGCAAATACCTAAGGGGACTGTTCTGATATTTGGAGCTGACTGGACAGAGGGTAGGTGGCCACAAAGTTGTTGGCTCCAAGTGAGATGATATGTTCCTCTGGGCAGTACATACAATACCCTCTGCATTAGCCTAACTAGTCCATAGGGAAGAATCANTGGGTACAACAAATCATCCCCAAGTTTNCCAGTCAATGGGTGTGCATGCTAAGCTGTTACTGCATTGTTTGCCTAGACTAAGTGTAAATGTATTTTGCAGAATCCATGCTCATACCAAGAGGTCTATGTTGGGTCCAGTAGAGACTTATAGATTGCTGTTTTTTTCCAAATCCTGTAGAAAAGGGCTAAGATAGGTCTGTGTACTCATTGAAAAGTGAGTCTTGCTTAGATACATTCTTCTCTTTGTCTGCTCCTCTGAATAAGTTGTAGTAGATACTTTTGAGAGATCTGGTTGGCTACAGCTAGTTTCTACAAATTTTCTGCTGTATATTTGTTAGTATCTGCCAGTGATTGCTTTAATACATTTAGTTCCAGATGAAAGCCTGTAATCAGTTTGTGATTTATACCTATTCCAACAGACAAGGTGTTAATAGCCAATGTTTGTTGTTCAGTAAGATTTCTGATGTCTGCTGTATCTGCATTGATGTCCAAAAGAACAGAAGATGCTAGTAAGTAACAGTAAGGAGTCAACCANATAGCTCCAGCAGCCATCAATTATAAAGATTTTCTTGCAGCAAACCTGTTTCCTAAGGAGTAGGAGATGACTGATATTTGCCTAAATTCAGGTTCAGGGCAGAGTTCTTCAAGTGGGAGCCATGATTTGAGGTTGAAGGTAAGTGAGATCTTCCTGGATCCTAGGTGTAATTACGTTTTGCAGGTAGACTAAGGTCAGACATCACCATGAGCTCCCTGGTAACCATTGGTGGGGAAGTAGGGGAATTGACAAATGCCACCTTGTAGTGGGCTGTGAAGAATTTGTTGTTTTCATCCCAGCCTCCTCTGTCAGTGATACATGGTGTTAGGCTGCCTTCTTTGATTTCACAGGATGTCCACATTATGGGGAAGACATATACTTCATCAAATTGGGGTCCTTTCCTCAGAGTTCCTGCATGTGATATACTGAGTATGGGCTTATGGGCCACAAAGTCTCCAGTGCCCCTTTCCTTGAGCTGTGGTAGTGGAAGAATCATGTAGAAACAGTAGGGAAGTCCTGGGTGTGTATGTTTCCAGGGTTCCAGTTTGGAAAGATCCATACCTGCAGTTTTCCACCAATGTAAGTTTCTGTGATCTGCATTTTTTATGTGATACTTTGGCACAAAGGAGTCATAGGATCTAGGGCATCCTCTGATTGCAAATTGTATCATGTCCATTCTTGAGTTGATATAATCAATTTGATAGCCGGTGTAAGTCCAGGCTGGAATTTCAACAGACTGGGAACTAATATTCCATATTCTGGGAGCAAAAAAGTATGTGATGTTCCCAGCATGTGTATCCAGAGGAATTGGGAAGTCTATCATTTATTGTATGATATGGTAGCTACAAATATTCTTCCTTGTTTGGCAAGCAGGTTTGTTTCTTTTGTTTCTTGTTTTACTTTGGTTATAAAGATGGTGTCTTAGTTAGGGTTTACTATTGCTGTAAGGAGACTCCATGACTACAGCAACTCTTATGAAGAAAACATTTAATTGAGGGGGCTCGCTTACAGTTTCAGAGGTACAATCTATCATGGCAGGGAGCATGACGGTATGCAGGCAGGTATATTGCTCGAGAAATAGCCTAGTGTCCTATATCTTGCAGGCAATAGAAAGTCAACTGACAGCCTGGGCTGAATCCTGAGTATATGAAACCTCAAAGCCCACCCCCACAGTGACACACTTCCTCCAAGAAGGCCATACCCACTCCAATAAAGGTACACCTCTTAATAGTGCCACTCCCTATGAGATTATGGGATTATGGGGGCCAATTACATTCAAACTACCACATTCCACTCCCTGGCCCCCATAACCTTGTAACAATACCATAATGCGAAATACGTTTAGTCCAACTTCAAAAGTCCCCATAGTCTATCACATTCTCAACAATGTTAAAAAGTCCAAAGTCTCTTCTGAGGTGCATGACAATCTTTTAACTGTACTCACATGCAAAAAAATCTAAATCAAAAAGTAGATCATACACTTCCAACAAATAATGGCACAGGATATACATTACTGCCCCGGCCAGCGGGGTCTTCAATGGAGACCCAAGAAGGGGGAACGGCGAATGAAAGGGACAAAACACACAAAGATTGACAGCAAGACAAGATTCTGATCAAGCTGCAAAGTTTATTTTTTCACCAATTGATTACATAGAGGGAGCTTGTGCTTGGGGGCGTGGGTCAGGGCAATTAGGTTGCTAGGTAATCTGACTGCAAGATGTTTTCTCAGGAAGGTCAGGATAGTGGATGTCCCTAACTGACAAAAGATAAGGAAGCACCAGGCCATTGCTTAAGGCCATGTAGCAAGAAACCTGTTACTCAGGAAACAGAAACTGAAAATTACCTGGGCTAAGATAGCTTAATTATAGCCAATACAGGTTTTGGCTCCTGACACATTACCATTCCAAGACGGCACATTACCATTGCAAGACGCAGGCAAGGGAGCATAATGAGGAAATGCTTGACCAAAGTAAGACCAAAAACCAGCTGGGCAAAGTCCAAATTATGAATCTCCATGACTGCTGTCAAAACGATCTCCACATCTCGAATCCATTCAGTTATGTTGACTGCAACACAATTTGTTCTCTTGGGCTGGTTCCACTCCCTGTTAGCAGTTCTTCTTAGCAGGTATCCCAGGACAATGGTGTTGTTGAAGAGCTTGAGCTTGACTCATTGGGTAATGTTAAACTTACAGAATTCAACAGGAGGAGTCCCAGGAACAGTGGTGCCTTAGTCCAGCAGATTGATACCATGGTGTTATTCCATCTTGTCTTATCTTCTATTTTCTTGTTAAAGTTTCTATGAGGCATAGGGTGCAATTTGTTATGGCTTTGCCTTGCCATGTTCTGTTTCCCTCTCTGTCTGGGCAGAATGCCCAATTAGCACCAGAGCTGAGTAAAGTAATTCTAAGACTATCATNATTCTTTTGAAAGTGCAAATTATATATATCTTGGTTTGGTCCTAGACATATCATGCTTGTAGATCATCTAATTTTATAAGGTTCCAATACCTGTTCTGGATNCCAGGACTTCTGTCTCTTTAAGTTTTGTGTCTTTCTGTCCCTGTAAACATATTTATGGGCAATTATTCTGCATGGCCAAGAAATATGTGGTTATTGTTCTATCTCTAAGTCTGATTTAATAGCTTTTTCTGTGGGAGAAGCTCTATTCAATCTTTGTCTGATATTTAACTCATAGCATGCAATTTCAATAGCTATTTTCAAGGGGGAATCTTTGAGTTATAATAAGTTGGTTTTAAGCAGTCCATTCCATCTTTCTATATTGCCAGCTGAAGTTGTGTTATATGCTAAATGGAAGATCCACTATATGTCCATAGTCTGGAACCTCCTCTGGCCTTTAGAACCTGTTAAGTGTGTTCCTTGATGTATATCAATAATTACTGGGCAGCTGTATCTGGCTGTCCAACACCAGAATGTGTATTTTGTTGCCAACTGGTCTGGTCTATGGCTTTCTCTACCTATTCCAAGCCCTATGTTTATATCTTCAAGGGTGCAGGACTATAGGCCCCTGTGACTATTCAAGGGTNGAATGAAATCTGTTTATAGTTTACTATTAAATTGTTTAGAAGACCGTGTTAGAACTGGTATTCAAAGACTGAATCCAGTTCTAAGTGTTGGAAAATGTGGCCATCTTTAATGGCCTGCAAGGCCTGACAGGATAATTTAAGTTCCTTTTATCAAACCATTGGAATAAAACATGGGTGCCTATATGTCCCAATGTTTTATGTAATCTTAGGATTTCTTCTTTATGAATTATGTTAAGGTTTCTTAATTTTCCAGTCTGGGATTCTTTTAATAGTCATTCTTATAGATTTGTCTTGATTTAACTTGGTTCTCCATTTCACCTCATTTTTAGTATTAGGGGTGAATTTTCAAGTTTATCAACTGTGTAATCTATCAACCCTTGATAATTAATTCTGAATTTGTTCCCTAGGATGTTTTAATATTCTAATGTTAATTGAACATGATGCCAATTTGTCTGCTGTTTCATTATTTTTAGATGTCTTGTCTGTCTTGCCTGTGCGTGTGTTTATAAGTGCTACATAAATTTTGATGTCTTTGCTATGTTTTGCCATTTCCATCCTGCTTCCCTTGACCAAATATCTTTGTCATTTATCTGCCATTTAGTGGTTTTCCATTTTGATGACCATATAGCNATACCATTATACACACATCATGAATCAGAGAAGATACAGATTTTCCTTTTGCCTTCTTTAGCTGTTTGTCTTACAGCTATCAGTTCTATTATTACTTCAGTGTGTTGTGCTGATTTGGTGATTCCTTCCTTACTACTAGCCATTCCCTTCTCTGGTCTGTAAGCTGCTGCTTTCCACTTAGTCTTGGTTCCCTCAGTGGTTCATGAGCCTTCAGTAAACCATTTGTTAGCCAACTGCTGTGACCACTCTATTGGTCTCCACAGTCCAATAANTTCTTCTTTTGGGTAAGGAGTAAGAAGTTTAGGGATGGGGATTATGGGCAACTGAGCTATTTCCTCAGTGCGGGAAGGCACAGCCCCCTCGATACCACAGCCTGGTCATGTTGGAATTCAGATAGGTACCATTTCCAATGTAATACCTTTCCTTCCATGGCTAAGCCTGCAAAAGACTCTGCCTTTGAGTGCATCCAATCCATCATTGAGCAGGTATCTAAATGCCCATTGTTCTCAAAGGTTTAGTAACTCCATCAGGCACCTTTTATACTAATGGAAGGGCTATAATTTCCCCCCTGCCAGAGATAAGGACAATGACTGCTTTTAGCAAGCAGGAACTTTCCTCAAGCTCCTGGGGGAATGTAGGCCCTTATCTAAATGCCTGGCCTTGGGAAAAGGACTTTCCTGGGGACCAGTCATTCCACTTCAGTTTAAGAGCAAATTTCATTCCTAAAGGGGCATGATGCAGCATAAGCACTGAGCTTATAATTGCCCAAATTGTATTGCTTTGGGTCTTAGCCTTCATATATAGGCCTGTTCCTCTCATATACTCCCCAAAGGGGAAGGTCCTGATGTCTTTCTCATTTCCCTTTATACCATACCTTTCTGATTATTATACTTATTAACTGAACTCTTGCTCTTAACGGCCTCAGGCTCTGGATCTAGATTAGATGCTTGTCATCCTTGGGGTCAGGTTGTCCAGTTAGTAAATCTCTAACTTTCCTGTTCTTGGCGCAACTAGGAGGGAACAATTGGGATTCTTGTGTGCAGTCATCACACTATATGGTTCCATGGTGGCACAGAGCTTTTCCAAAGAATTATTTTGTTTAAGGAGACTCCCATTTTACACATTTCATCCTTCAAAGTCCACACAAAATTTCCCAAAGGAAAAGGCATAAGGGAAATCCCAAAGCACATAGTGTGAATCATTAAAAATGAAAGTAGAAAGGTGCTGGAGAATTGTGGTCTGCAAAGTCAAAATGCTGGAATTTTGTCAAGCAGCAGTGGTCACCATGCCGTCCACACTACCCATTACCATTCTACCNTAATGTTCACTCAAGAAAACACCTACAAATGATTTCATAAATCTTTAGTGAGGCAGTGAGTTCCTTTACAGTCTTGATTGTTCCTTATCAAATTCTGTTGCTTAATCATTCAAAAAACATTGGACATACATCCTGTGCCAAGAGTCATGTGATACTCTTGGTAGTCAAACTACAATGTGATCTTTTGCTTGGAAGCTTTCCTTAGAATTTTTCACTGGACANTGGCCTAGTGGTGGCTTAGTGGCTTACATATTCTCTTAGTAATTTTTATTTTTCTTCATAAATGAGCTCATAAGTACTTGTTGGCTTTTGTTTCCTTTTTGTGTATCCTTGTTGATTAGTTCATTTGCAAGCAGTCTGTTAGTCATTTTTCTCACTTAGTCAATTCTTTGATTTTACCTCATGTTTTAATTCACTTCTACCATGTATCTGCCTTTTCCTGGATTGAAACAGATACCATAACTCCATTCTTTCATAGTCCTTTACACCAGAAATGAAACACACCANAAAGTAATCCTTTTTTGTTATTCAGATTTTGGTTCTTCCTATAGAACTGGCAGGAATGGACCTTGATGTTGTAGACTAGGCTGGCCCAAACCCACAGAGAGCCAACTGATTCTCATAAAATCACTCTTTATTCTAGAATTCAGAGTCTATCTTTGAAGTTCATTATACATGTGTATGTAATGTATTGTAAGAACCCGACTTTTTTAGGCCTGAAACCCCCATACTGTTTAGGCCTGAACCCCCCCCTTGGGAATGAGAAACTAAAGCCAGAGCAGAATTGCTAAACTACTGTTTAACCACAGTCAAGATTTCTGTTGAGATATGCGGCCCAACCGTTGCTCAACCACAATTGGAGGTTTCTGACAAAATGATAATTGCTCAACTTAAAAAAGGTGTAAGATACTTAGGGGTTCTGCTCTATAAGTTACAGAAAGTTATGATTTTTTTGTATTTGCTGAAAACATATATCTTCTTGTGTCTACATGCAGTGTGCAGAGTATTGTGAGGTAGATAACCAGTTGACTGATGCTGGAGTGAGGATGACACTGTAACAAGTGATGTGACACTAAGTTTCAATCATTCAAGGCCTGGTATTTCAAGTTTTTATGTCTAGTCTCTTTTAAGGGCTTCTATCACATCGATATTTCCAAAGTCCCTTTGCATTCTCATCTGATCATATAGCCACCCTTGAAATCAGTTTATAGCTTGTCCCTGTCTACTGGTGCAATCATTCAAAATCTTTATTTCCTTATTGTTGAAAGTAACAGGATGACTGGGTTCCTGCTGAGCTACTCCTGGCCTGGCTCCAGAGAGTAGCACCTAGCCCTAATACAACCTTTGTTTAACAGATACCTTTTGTTTCTCTTATCTGCCCTATGTGAATCTTATCTGAGTCTCCCAAGGATCAAAGGCCTATGCAAAACTTCTTTCAGAAAACCCTAGTACCTGATAAATCGAGAAATTTGCACTTAGTATTGTATTTTTGGGAGTTCCTTTCAGGTTGTTTTGAACATATGGAAATCAACTGGCTAAAGTGTAAATATTGAGACAAATAAAAATGCCCTGGGCGAAGGATAAGTGCTTCAGTCCTGAGAGACTGGGATCCCCTGTAGCCATGAAAGCCTAGGTTCATTCTTAAGGTACCTCTGAGTCTTTTTTCCATGGATTGGCATGAACCCACACACCCATGGCATGGCAAACTGTGACATAACAAGCTAGAATCTTCCCTGTACAGGGAAGAATGCCTTTGAGTGCATCCAATCCATCATTGAGCAGGTATCTAAATGCCTATTGTTCTCAAAGGTTTAGTAACTCCATCAGGCACCTTTTATATTAATGGAAGGGCTATAATTTCTTTGAGTGCTTGTTGAAAGTATTCTTTCAACCCTTGGAAAATACTTCAAGTAGAACCCTTCCTAGTACCTAAAATAGGATGATTTTCCTCCTCAATGCCGCCTCCTGTGGTGATTATGTAAGA
>LZPO01088899.1:0-15830 GCA_001675575.1 Neotoma lepida
TACTCATTCCTTCTTTGTGGGGGGTCCTGAACCATTCACACTCTTGTCTCCATACAGTGTGATTGGAAAATTAAAAATTCAACTGGATAGTTTGTTTTTGTTCTGTTGGTTTCCTTAAATATTGAAGATATTGACTGTTTATTAGATGAAGTTTGAGAATATTTCTCCATTTCTGTAAGTTGTCTCTTCACTTGGTTCTTCCTTACAGTTAGGGGGCTTCCTAGTTTCATATAATCTTACTTGTCTACTTTTTCCTTTGTTGCCTGCATTTTACATCCTTGACCAAAATAATCCTTGCTTGGATCAATGGTACAAAATGGCTTCTTCATTTTTCTAGTAGTTCTACAGTTTGGGGATTTTATATTGATGCTTTAAATCCCCTTTAGGTTGATTTTCTAAAATATGCGGGTTCAGTTCATTCTTCATGTAGACATAGCTTTCCTAATGCTATTTATTGAAACATGTCTTTTGACTGGTGTAAGGGACATGGCTGATATCTCAGGACCTGCCAGTTGGGGTAAGGGGATCAGGAGTTAAAAAGGTGGTCGTTGGTTACATAGCATACACAGTAAGTTAGGGCACAGCTTAAACTAAATGGGACCTTGTCTCCCGTGTGTGTTTTGGGAGCTTCTGTTGAATGTCATTTGGCTCCAAATGCATGAGACTATTTCTGGGTCCTCTTTTTGTTTTCTTGTTTTGTATGTCTATTTTTATGCCAGTGCCATGCTGGATTAATTATTAGAGCTTTGTGGTATACTCTAGAATGAGGTAGTGTGATGCTTCCTGTTCTTCTCTTTGCTGAAGACTGAGTTGGCTATTCTACGTCTCTTATGGTTTTCTACAACACTGAAGAATTATTTACTTATTTCAGTGAAGTAAGACATTAATATTTTGATTGAATTCTGTAAATCTGTTTGGGTAATGTATGTATTTTAGCAATATCCTTGCGACTTTCCATTTCTTTGTATCCTTTCAATTTCCCTGATTAGTTTGTTGTTGTTGTTAATGTGTATGTATATGTGTATGTCTGTGTTTGTGTGTGTATGGGTACATTGCCTATTGGATGCATGTAAATCTATGTACCATATGTCTGCCTGTTATCTGAAAAGGCTAGTAGAGGGTGATAGAACCCTGAAAGTAGAGTTAGAAATGGTTGTGAACCTTCAAGTAGGTGCTGAGAATCAAACCCAAGTTCTCTGAGAAGCAGCAAGAGCTCTTAACCACTAAGCCATGTCTCCAGGCCCCTCCTTCATCAGTGATTTTATACTTTATTACGGAGATCTTTCACCTCCCCCTTATCCTATTTCCTGTGATGTTTCATGGGTTTTTTATGGTCTGTTCAAGGAGGGACTTCTCTAGCCCTACTGTCTACATTTAGGATTCCTCTTAAATATAATTCAGAGTATGTAAGAACTTAGGAAAGACTTCTTGAAAAAAATTGATATGTATAAAAGCAACTCTTGCCCCCATAATGGCTTACTTTTCTATGAAAATCTAATATGAAGGTAATTTATTCTGGTGAAACCAAGTCTTCCACCTTATTGTGCAAGTATGAATCCTACTTTTGAGTGTCTCAGCAAACACGACTTATGTAAATATGAAATTCACAACTAACAGTCACCAACTGTAGGCCTGTTGGTCCCCATGACACTGAAATGGAGACTCGAATCTAGAACTGATGATTAACTGTTATCCATTTTAGGATATTATCTATTGTTTTAATAGTAATGCTTTAGTCCCTCTACTAAAATGTTTTAAACTAGGGCCTTCCATAATCATTTTTAAGAAATGGTAGAAAACATAGATGGATCTCCACTAAAATGAGGCATGGTACATCCTAGTGGAACCAGCTGGTGTCAGGGTCATGGTGATGATACTAGTGGGGGCTCTGTTGCCATTTCCCCCTTCACACTCTAGGAATGCCTTCTGTGTGATCTTGAGTTCAGAACAAGGTTAGGCCAGTGCTCATGTGACCAGAGAGATTCCAGGGGATGCAAGATTTCATTTTCTGGGAGATATTTGAAGTCACTTATAATTCTTTCCTATTCCAACATTGGGAACGGATTATGGAATTATCAAAATTTGATGAGGGAGAATCTTCTTTTCAGGTTTAGCTATAGCAGAACTATTTAGTAGTAGGGTTTAAGTAGTTTGTTTCCTTTAGTTTTCTATTGAATAATATTACTTTGAGAAAAAATATTTAAAAAATTCTTTCTAGCCTCAATGATATGAAATGAATTTCACAGAATGATATGCTTTCCCAGAATGCCAGAAGGGCCCTCTTGTTTATTTATTTATTTCTTACCATTTTCAGTCCTGAAGACTTGGTATTGACTATTGGATTTTGAGACATGTTGGCCTAATGGATTACTTGTTTCACTGGCTTCTTACAAAACATGTGCTTATCCCATCAGGTCACTCTTAAAAGCTCAGCTATATATTTGTATTACGAAGCATTGTAAATTGGGTGCTAATTGAAATCCAGAAAGTGAACCTAGGCAGTGTTTGTTCTACTCAGCCTTTTCTCTCGCAATTTACATTTGTAGTTTCAGCTAAATATTTGCTGTCAATCACACTTAAAAAATTCCTTGAATGCTAGTAAGGAGGTCAAAAGTAACTCCAAACAAAATCTAACGCTGTGTGTCCATACACTGTACAAAGCATTCAACTCAGATTTTAAAAAAGACCCCAACATGTTTAACACTGTGGTATTTTATTAATGAAAGGAGTCATCACGAAGTGCGAGATTAAAAGTGTATGTATTTACTATCAGAGTTTGATATCTGCTTGCTGCTGAGGTTTCTGTGGATGCCATTTAATTGGTGTGATGGGGGAGGCAGAGGTGGAGGACAACAGGGTGTAACGGTTTACTCATTCCTTGCATTTCTCATCTCTGTTGAGCTGTCAGCATGTGGACTGTTCACCGCAGAGTCACCTCCAGTGGTTGCTGGCCTGCTTGCTCCTATCAGTGTTCTTTGAGCTCCTTCTTTGGCTTTGACTGAATGTGAAGTGTTTATTGGGATAATGAGTGGTTTCTGTGCTGTGCTGGGAGCCTCTGTGGAATCAGGTCAGTTGATTGACTACCCTGGAGAGATGGAATTCTCTTCCTCTTCCCCAATATGTTTTGAGATGGAAAATTCTTAGCAGTTGAAGGTACATGTATTTGTGTGTGTGCGTGGTTTTCTAGTAAATACTGTATTTTAAGACAGGTATATGTGGCCGTATGTACTTACATGAATATAATGTTGTATATGCATATATACACCGTTTCAGTAAGTAACAGAATTCGTGCAACAGTGGTTACATAAGATGATATTATCTAGTGAGGTTGTAGCCACCTCAAGTCTCTACAAAATGTCATATAACAGCCACATTACTTAAGGACACATTTATCAAACTGCCTCTTCTTATTGGGCAGCATATGACATACTTCGTGGCACAGAGATTAAAACCTTTAAGATGCCTCAATGAGGAACATCAAATAAGTAGAAAATAGCCAAATGAGTAGAAGTTAAGTAACTCTATATGTGTCTTCATGACACATACCACAATAACATATTCACATTGAAGAATTCCAAATAAAACAATCATCAAAATCAAGCCAGATGGGGTGGCACACATACCTAATCCCAGAAGACAAGAGACAGGATAAGGACCATCTCTGTGAGTTCAAGGCCATCTTGGTCTACATTGTGAATTCCAAGGCTACACAGTAAGACTTGGTCTTAAAAACAAAAACAAACAAAAGTCTAGAGTCCCCTGTCTCTGTGGAAGGAGTCCCCATCAATCACATGAACATCATAATCTCTTATGGACATGTGAGGAAACTAACACCCAGGAAAGGTTCACTAGTGGCCTGGCCTGTCACAGGGATAGGGAGTGATGAGAAATGAGCCCAGGTTTCCACATTTCAGATGCCTTCCCTTCCTTTTGTCTAGCTCCATACTTTGGAACTACAGTCAACGCAAACATAAGACTTTCAATTGAGGAGTGGTGACTCTACCGCAGGAATCCATCTGCTGTAATTTGCTAGCACACGGTTGCATCTTTTCTTCAGTGTTTTTGAATTTTAAAGGCCTTACACTCCACGGTCAGAATAAGACTAGCACTTTACTTGTGTCAAGTAAAATTGAAGGCCTTAGTTCTTTTGAGAGAATATTCTCTATGTGTGAGGAGCTAGAAATGGAATACCTCCATTACATACGAAATAACTAAACATGCCTGTGACTAGCCTTTGTAGAGTTAAATATTTGAATGTTTGAGAGTGTGGGGAAGATACTGTTGTATTTTTCTTGCCTATGTTTAAATTGTAAAGGTAACTTACTGGTGGAACACTTGCCCAGCATGGACAAAATCCTGAGTTTAATCCCCAACACTATACACATACACAAATGCAAAATTTAACATGTTTTATAATAAATTGTGGCAGTGGGTTTACTATGCTGTAGAGTCCGTTTGAATGGGCTTGGGCAGAATTCAGTCACTAATGTTCAGCTGCTGCTCATGCAGGTGCTGATATTTTTGCATTGTTTCAGTGTTGAGATTTTTTTCACTGAATGTTCATTGAACTCATGATTATGAATCCTTAATGGGTGTGAAGAGTATTCTTTCAGATGCTGGCCATTCGTGAAAATGATTCATCCTATTTATTAATATACAGATGGTGTGAGAGTTTCTTTGAGGAAACAAATAAGCTATGTAAAAATATTTTTTAAAAAAATCATCTTTTTCAATCCTGATATCTAAAAGACCTAAGATTGTATGGTTGTAAATTTTAAGGAATAGTAAGGCCAGGTAAACTGCTTACAATTCTAGTCCAGTGCCTGAGGCATTTGATATAAATCTTATATATTATGATGGTGATAATTTCTTCAAAGAAATTACATATTACCTTTACCAAATTATCATGTTTTCTAGAAAGGAAAATTCCTATTTCTGTTTGTTTTAGTAAGTAAATGGTTTAGGACAAAATCTATTAAAAAACCAGTCTGTTCACTGTTGCATTTCTTTGAAACTTAAAAACTGGCAGGCATTTGTCCTTATAGGTAATTTTTTCAGTCCAGAAGAACAAATTGTGTATGTCTGGGCCTGAGTGAAATGTGGCCAACAGGCAGGCAATTACCAAGGTTGGAATATGAAGAGTGGGAATAATGAACTAGATTGAGAGGTTGTTTTGCTTTAAATGTATGCTTGGAATGGCATCTATGAGCAGTCAGCTGGTTGAAGTAGTCACTAGTAGTCAACACAGTGAAAAATATTGATTATTGAGAATTCTAGGATTGAAACATCCATTGTGATAGCAAATCTTTAACAAATATTATAAAATTCAGAGCAAAATAACATAAACTTCAAATGCAAACAAAACTTTAACTTAAAAAACAAACATCCTATTGCATACTTTTTTTTGAATGCACAGATAGCTAAGTGTTTAAATATAACTCACACTACACTATACTGTGACGGACAAGAATTGAATCCAGAACTCTGGACAACCACATTGTCTGATCCCCCTTCTCTTCCTTCTCTTATTATATGTAAATATTTTGTGTGAATTTGATTGGGTTTCGAAATTATTTTTCAGGGTTTCAAAGAAGTAGAATAACAATTTATTAAGAACTAGGAGGTTGGTGAGATGCATCACAGGTAAAGGCACTTGCTTCCAAGCCTGATGTCTTAGTCAGTGTTCTATTACTATGAAGAAACATGCTGAACACAGCAACTCTTATAAAGAAAAGCATTTAATTGGGGCTTACAGTTTCAGAGGATTTCAGTCCATTGTCATCATGACAGGAAGTATTATGACACACAGGCAGACATGGTGCTGGAGAAGTGGTAGTGGAGAGAGTTCTACCTCAGGATCTGCAGGCAGTAGGAAGCAAAAGACTCTAGTCTTGGAATGGGCTTTTTGATATCTCCCTCACTCCCCTGATCCCACCCCGTGACACACTTCCTCCAACAAGGCCACACCCCCTATTCCTTTCAAATAGTGCCACTCCCTGGTGTACCTATGGGGGCCATTCTCATCCGAATCACTATCCCTGATGACTTGAGCTGAACCCCCAGAACCCAGATAGTGGAAGGAGAAAACTTTGGTTATTAACTCTGTTATGCTTAATTTCTGATATACAAAATGGAGATGATATGAGCATCAATGTTATTATGAGAATTAAATAAATGTGAAATGTACGTTACTTTGCTTGGAACTTACTGTTGTATTGCTTTTGTGCACAACAGTGTAAGTATGTAGGACACAGAATATTTTAAATCATTAGTACTTCTTTTTACATAGATGATCTTTATAAAAACATTTGTGAGATAAAGATCTTTTTTTCTTGCTGTTTAGGAAAATGTATTCATTCCCAAGTCTAAACCTTACTTCTTGAGAAGTTAAATCCCTTACCCCCAGAGATGTTTTTGTTTGAAAAGATGTGAGAGGAAACCAATGCCAACATACATGCTCCTGAGTCTCATATACTCAAGAGATATTGGCAACGTTCAATTAACACTGACTAGTACATGAATAGAATCTTGGCTACATAGTCTCCCAGTAGTTCCTGGTTTGGATTTTATTTGCCATCTGGATTGACTTGAACTTAAATATTCACGATCCTATGTTTACAAAGAGCTGAGTTTAAGCACATGAGTCTCAGCTACAAATGTTCATTAATTCATTCAACATTTACTGAATATTTACCATGAATGAAGTATGGTACAGAAACATGAAGTAAAATAGAATCCTGGGGTCCTCATGTTACCTGGTGTGTGTGTTTGTGTATGTGTGTGTGTATGAGCTTGTGTGTGTTGTGTGTATGTGTGTGTGTATGTGTGTGTGTATGTGTTTGTGTGTGTGGTCTATGTGTGAGCTTGTGTATGGTGTGTGTTTGTGTATGTGTGAATATGTGTGGTGTCTGTGTCTGTGTGTGTCTGTGCATGTGTGTGTGTGGAGGCCAGGGTTCAACATCGTCAGATGTTTTCCTCAATCACTTCTCCACGTCTCCACCTTGGTTTTCCAGATATGGTCTCTCACCGAACCTGGATTTCAATGACTGGCTAGATTGACTGGCTATCAAGTCCTAGAAATCCTCCTGACTCTGCATCCCTGGAACTGTGCCAGGATTAACCAGAACGTGCCCAGAATTTTGCAAGTTTTAACGTAGGTGCTAAGGCCTGAACTTTGTTCCTCATGCTTTCATGGCAAGTCTTTTACAGACTGAGCCATCTCTCCAACCTCCTCACTTTCTTTTTTGCAAATAGATTATAGTTTATTTGCATGGTTATACATACTAATAGCATAATTGCAATCTAACTTTAGCTTTAGTACATAATATTGACATAATTGTGTGCTAAAGTTATTTCAACTTAGATTTAAAAAATGGATACTATCATAAATTATGACAACCAGATCTTGTACATTTTGGGAGGATTCTTTTGTTGTTGTTTACTCAAGATACATGAAGAATAGAGTTCTGACAGGAGTACTTCCTGTTTGTACCCTGTGGACTTTGATACTTGGCAATAGATTGGGATGGGATGTAGCTAGTAATTACTTACGGAATTATTTGAGGATAGCCTATATTAGCCAATCTTGATTTCTATTACTTTATCTTAAGCAACTTGATTTTGTGATTTTAGCTTGTCACCCCCCCATATTATTGAATAGATAAAGCACATTTCTGTACTCTACACTATGTTCTTATTCTATAGATTTAAAGGCACATGGTTCACCTTTTCTTTGTTTACAAATGAGAAAAAGCAGAAACGTGATAAAATAAATTAAATGAAATTTATTTTGATTTGTTCGTTTTATTTGTAATTGTTCTACTGTGACTTTGCAAAGTAAATGTAATTGTCGCTTTCTTTATGTAAATTCATCTGGATTGTGATTTAGTAACCAACAAACAAACTGGCCTGGCTGTCCAGAAATGTGTACACAAGGACTGGCTGTGCTGCTGTAACCATGTGCCATACGGGTGATACCTCTTGGTTTTGCTGGTCTTGATCTCCAAGATACAGACATGTCTAAGGCCATTTGAGCCCTACTGCTTCCTGAATTCCAGTGTCTTTGACATTGTGAGCAGCTTCTTTGCAAGGGTATCAGAAAGTTGCAAGATTGATGGACCCTGTCAATTGAACAGAAAGAAAGGGATGCCACTTCTGATTCACTGCTGGTGAGGCCCTTGGTTCAATGGACCAGTCCATCCTACCTGTATTGACCACCAGACAGCTGTGGCCATAGGCCCTGCAGGTTCCCTCTCTTTGTTAGACAGTAGTCTTGTAAACCAGGTGTGGTAGCACACACCTTTAAACCCAGCACTCAGGAGGCAGAGGTAGGTAGATCTCTGTGAGTTTGAGGCCACTTTGGTCTATAAAGCTAGATCCAAGCTAGCCAGAGTTATATGATAAGACACTGTATCACAAAAATGGTAGCCTTGAAAATAACTTGTGCCTACTTTTCCATTCTCCTTTTCTACTGAAGTCCATCAATAAATGCTTACCTGCCCAAAGAATAGCAATTTCCCTAAAAGTGTTGGTGCCATATGACCATCAGACTGGAAGTCATCCTGGTGGGTTTGTTTCATAGGAAGGATGGTTTGAATATCAAGTGAGTACATTATGGCCAGAAGAAAGTAAAAATCAAATGTTCTCAATTTAATGCCAGTTCTCATAACCGAGTGAATAAGAGGTATAGGTAAAGAAACTAAGAAAGTTTTCATGCCTGAAAGCATTTTACAAACTATGGAACATATTAAAATATGTATTATTGTTTTTATTTTTCAGACAGAGTCTAATATAGCCCTGGCTGAACTTAATTTACTATGTGACTAAGAAGTCCTATAGAAATTAGCAGCAAGATTGTAGGTATTGTAATTTAATATAAAGAGCAGTGCACTAGGTATCATGTAAGAGACATACGTACAAATCATAGCTCTTGGTGTTAAATTATATTAACTTGATCTACTTACAATGCTTTTGAACTTAAGTCTTTTCAGTCGTAACATGGGGATAGTAATATCTAGTTCATAAAACAGGTATGGATTAAATACACTAGGTCTATGTAAGCTGATAGGCTATGTGATGTAAATGAACATAAACAATATATTGTACCTGATATGTTTCAGGAATGTGGATTCAAAACAATTCCAGGCCCTTCCTGCAAGGATTTCATTACATACATGGAGAATGGGACACTAAACTCTTCAACCATAAATATCAAAATATAATAAGCAAAATATTGTGTTAGTACTAAAGACAGAATTCTCTACATCTGGTATAAAGAAGCCTTCTCATGAAGGGTGACATTTGAGCTGGATCTTGACGTGCAGTTTTTATTTCCTGGTAAAAAGGTGGAGCGATAATTTAGAGCCAAATAACTAAGATAAAAGCTGGAGCTGTGAAAGTTCATGACTTCTATGAAAGTACAGGAAGTGGGAATTAGTTCAATGTGAATGGAGCAGAGGGTGTGTAAAAGTTTATGCTTTGGCAAGAAATAATTCTGGATGATACAGTGTCAAGGATCCTTAACACCCAGACTTTGAACTTGATCCTGTTTGTAGTGAGAAGGGGGCTTACTGAAGATTTAAAGCAGATTATTGGCTTCATTGAAATCATATCAAGATACATGAGAATGTAAGTGGTCTTGTGTAGTAGGTGGAGGACAAGTGGGAACAGCATGACTGTGGGCTTAAAGAGTAGGGATGTGAAAGAGTAGGGATGCACTCATGTAAGCTGGCATTGGGTAGTCATAGAAGAGAAAGTTTGGATTTCAGAGGCCAGAGACTACACAGAGGATGAGAGTGTGAAGACCGGCAGAGTAAAATCCATACACACATTTTTAAGAAGTAGTTTAACTATTACATTTGTAAGTTTTCATAGATTTATTAACACATTTTCTATTTTATGTTATAGCTTTCTTTTTCTCTTTTAAACTATTTATTGATGATATGTAGAAATACATTTGATTTTATTTAAGGTTTATTTTGTTTTTAACTATGTGTATATACATGTGTCTGTAGAGCTATGGGTACATGTGAGTGCAGGTACATGCAGTGTTCAGAAGATGGGGTTGAATCCCCCAGAGATGGAGTTACAGACGGTTATGAGCTGCCCAATGTGGGTGCTGGAAGCTAAACGTGGTTCTTCTGGAAGAACAGCAAGTTCTTTTAACCTCTGATCCATCTGTGTCTCTCTAGCCTGAACTGTATTTTATTTTCCTTTGCTACTTTATTCTTCTCAGATCTCTAGCAGTCCCTATGAACTAAACTAAACTTTCCTTTTGCTTACTTTCAGGTTTTTTACTGTTATTTGTTTGTTTTGCATTTCGAGACAGGGCCTCCTTTAGCCTAGGCTGGCCCATGTATCTGAGGAAGATCTTGAATTTAGATTCTACTCCCTCTACTTCTCAAGTACTTGAGTTAGAGGTGTGTTCCCAGCTCCTCTCATTGATTTGAATGATTTATCCTTATACATCTCACATATGAAACCAGGTTGTTGCAAATAAACATGTAGTCTTGCTTCTTCCTTTATATCCCCCCCCCCCNCCAATCTTATAGTTTATTAACTTCTTTTGCTGTGCTGGCATTCTCTGAGTGCTGTATGAAAGTGACTCTAGCTTGCCCTGTCCTCATCTTTAAAGAGGAGCTTTCAATTATTTATCAGATATCACATACTGTGTCTTTTAAACTATAGATACTGTTTATCAGATGAAAGAATACTTCAAGCTTTAAATGTGCATTTTTAGCCTGCATGTAACTCCACTTAGTAATGTATGATTACAATTTATCTACCAATATTCTACACTCCTGGGATGAACCATGTTTGTGTATCCTTTCCTTTCCCCTTTCCTCTCTCTCTCTCTCTCTCTCTCTCTCTCTCTCTCTCTCTCTCTCTCTCATCTTTCTTTAATTTTGCTGCATTCAGATAATTAGGGAATTCTATTTTTATATGTCATTTTTACTGAATTGGGAAGCTTTTTGGTGCTTCTGTTGGGTCTGAGCACACTAATAACGTGAACCACTTTAAAATAAATCCACACTTCAAGCTACTATAGCATCATCACTCCAGGACACACACCTAGTTTGTGAGCAGTTTTTGCTTGTGATCTCAAGTGACATTTGCTTTTACTCCCTATACTTCATTTCAAGATTCCAGAAAAATCATACTTTGTACAGTATCGGATGATGGTATGAATTTAACTTTCATTCTTAATGAATGAAAATTCATTTTAGTTCCTAATTTTTGAGAGTTTGTTCTCTCAGGCTTTCCAGATATAGTGTGCCTCATTCTCTGTTTGTTTTTGTCCTTTGAGTCCCAGAGGACAATAGAATTCAATAACTATGTGAACCAAGTAGTACCAAGATCTTTAGCTTAAAACTGGCTTTATTCCTTTGTTTCCAATTCTCCTATTAGCCATACATTATAACTATGGTTATATTATATGTGGATATATAGTAAATATGTACAATATTTCACCTATCTGTTTTTAAAACTTATGTATTGATCATTCTGGGTGATTACAAACTAGTATATCTAACATTGTTAGCTGTTTGGGAAGGTCAACAAGTGTAGGCACATGAGGATGCAGGTGCGTGTAGACACCTGATGTTATGTCAGGAATCGTCCTTTATTGCTCTTCTAACTTAGTCTTTGAACCTCTCAATCAAGTGCAGAGCTTGTTGACATAGATATGCTAATTAGCCAGCTTGTTCCATGGATCCCCTGTCTTTGCCTTCTGATGAATTGCAGGAGGGCTGCCATGCTTCCCAGGCACTTACAATGGGTTCTAGAGAGCCAAACTCCTGTGCTCGGTCTTGAGCAGCAGGTAGTTTAACCTGCTGAGACATCTCATCAGCCACTAGTTTGAACTTTTGATACTACTATTTTAATTTTAATTTTACTTTTGGACAGAATCTCATTCTATAATGCAGGCTCACTTTTGGGACTTGCGATATCTTGCTTTAGCTTCCAAAGTGCTGGGATTGCATGTGCCTCCATGCCTGTTGGTAATATTACTTCAACCTCAACTAAGCTGTATATTTGGTCACATTTTTCAACATTGTCTTTCACTTACATTGCCTCAAAGAAAATTTCATTCTTTTAATTTGTGAAAACATAACTGTGAATGTTTGGTTAAGGGATTACAGCCCTCAACTCCTCATAGAATAATGCTATTCTGAAGTCTTAAAATAATGCCAATTATCATATTCAACCTATTTGAAGCAGATTATGCAAATAGCTGGAGTTAGTAGTAGTGACTTGTGTACATGAATAGGGGTTGATTAGAAAGGTCACTCACTGACCCACATTCTGCTCTTCATGCATTAATTATAGTGCCCTGTGAATTATGCCCTTGTGGTTTCTTTCAGTTACCACTGTTCTCTCTCTTTTCTTTTGAAACACAAATGTCCTTTTCTGGGTGAACATGGGTCTTGAACATGAAAGATCAGATCTGTTCATCAATGTCTGTAGGAAGCAGGATATTGGAAAAGAGCCCTGAAGGAAACTAGCTTGCTTTGCTCAGTGTGCCCCAATGATGCTCTTCTCCTTAAATCTTGCATCTCCTCCGTTGTTGCCTGTGTGTAACATGGGGCCAATCGTCGTGTGGCCATTAATCTGGAATTCATTATATTTTTTTTTTCTCTAGGAATTTTCATATGTAGGAAATATGAAAGAACCACGAACAAAACAGCAACAACAATAGAACTCAAGTGAAATGATTGTAGAGTGACGGCGTACTAGGGTGCTGAAGTTTAGATGGGGAAGGGAGAGAGGAGGGAAAGAACCAAAACTAAGTATGTAAGAAGAAGACATGTGGAAACTTCTATTCCATCAGCTAAATTTAAACAAATTAAAAAGAAAAACCCCAGCTAAAGGATCCAAATGACTCAGTTGCTTTCCAGAACAAAACTTGAGTTATTAGAATGTATATTCATTCATCTGATGTTCAACCAGTATTACAGCATTGTTTTAAAAGGCCAAAGCCTGGAAGCACCAGCATTGTTCAATATGAGGGAAATGGTGGACTAACTTCTGTTACATTTTTAAGAGAGAGCATAGGGAATATATTTTGAAAATTAACTATTTTGAATTGAATAATCAATTTGTGTGATTTTCCTTGGGGAAGACTCTTTCTCCCACTCTAGGCATTCTTTGATTGCCTGTAGTTCTTTGCGTGGGGTTGAGGTCTCATGGGCTTTTCCCCATCTATTTTGGCATGGAAACATATATGCAAATAGCATTATACAGACTGAGTAGTTTATATTTAGGAATATTTTTATGTTCTTTACATAATGATAGAGAAAGAAGTAGAAATAGAAAAAGGAATTAGAGTGGTCTGGGTGTTTTATAATTTATAAAAGAAATCACGGAACTGTAATGTTTTACTTGGAGAAATGAGTATAAATTATTGCAAAGTGTTTTAACAACTTTTTTTTTCTGAGACAGGGTTTCTCGTGCAACAGCTCTAGCTGTCCTAGAACTCACTTTGTAGACTAGGCTGGCCTCAAACTCACAAGAGATTGGCCTGCCTCTGAATCCGTACTGCTGGTATTAAAGGTGTACACTACCACACCACCATCAACTTAAAATTCTTAAGAGAAAAATAATAAAGACTGTGTGGAAATTTATTTATTTTATGATGCAAAATTGTAGCATGGGAGTATTCATTTGAATAAATGCTTAGATTATAATTGTAACAGGGAGACATACACATAAACTGATAAGAACCACAAAGACATTTTATAGGTTTTGTTATGTGCATGCTTGTTCCACACATACATATAGGGGTGTGTGTGTGTGTATGTGTGTGTGTGTGTGTGTGTGTGTGTGCATTTTTATGCAGGTACATACATTATTATATATACACATATATGGAGAACTAGACCACCAAAAAAGTTGTAAATGTAATAAAATCAATACATCTTAGAGGATACGTGAGCATATAAAGCTAGCCAAACCCATTGCATTGTAAAGTTATAAAAGTTGGCAACAATGTTATAAAGACTAGGGGAAGTAAGAACAGTATACTACTTTGATTTTAATTTGTTTTGTATTTGAGAAATGAAAGAGAATAAGGAAATGATGTGATGATTATTATGAGCTCAAAAAATAAAAATAATTTTAAAATAGAGCATGCCAGGTATATGATAAATTTTTAGTGGGCAACTAAATGATTTAGGAGAAAAGTGAAGTATTATTTAAATTACAAGGAAGAAGTTAAGGTATTTTAAATAACTTTTAACTTAATTATTGCAACTCCTCAATGATAGGACTATAATAAACCAATTAATAATTTTTTTGTACTTAGTACATTCCCACTTAGGTCCAAATTTTAGTATCCATTACAGGGAGGTGACTGAGCCTCAGTTTTGTGAGCTTGTCTAATTCTCCTTTTCCTCAGTGTCATCCTGTCCATGGAATGCTTCCATCAAAGAATCAGAATCACTTTCAAAATTGCAGTTTCATAGCTCTGAGTTTGCCTAAAGTTGTTCTGTCTTTTCTTCAGAAACCAGTAAACATTCATTTCAGCCATTGCTTGCAGCTAAAGCATACAGAACAAAAAAGGCTCAGAAATTTGGATGGCATGATTATTTTTTGAGAGAATTTCAGTTTTGAATATATATGTATATGTGTGTGTGTGCGTGTGTGTGTGTGTGTGTGTGTGTGTGTGTGTGTTCCTTGTAAATACCTCATAGATGGGTATGAGCTGACTTTGAGTAGTTAGAAATGATTTGATTACATTGACCGCTAAGTATTTCTCTAGTAATTTATATTTACCAAAGAACTTTCATGTTTCAAGTAAAAATTTCAACCTTTTATGACAAATATTATTCTTGCTTAAAAAATGATCTTAGTTTTAAAGAAACTAAATGGCTTTGATACACTAGGGCTTCCAACTTTGAACCACCTACTTTTCATACTGTAACCTCCTTAAAGGGGATGAGAAGAAGCACCAGCTAATGTCAACAAATGAAATCAGGTAAAGAAGATTGGAAATTAGACTTGACTGAGGAGAGGCTAGATTCTGAAGCTCCATTTGTGTCAATGAATATATGTGAGGTAGGGCAAGGGCAAGGATAGAGGCAGAGGCAAGAAAGGTTGTGTTCACACATGACAGCACATGAGTATGGTGCAGATTAGGGCATCAGTAACAGAGTTGGAGGAATCATTCAGATCCTGCACATATGGTTTGAAGGCAGAAACATCTGAACAAATTAATGAATCCCAATGTAGGGTTTTAAAAGGGGGAGTCATAAATGGTAATGCTGATGTTTGGTAGACAATTGGACATTTGAGTTTAAAGTTTGTAGGGGAATCTGGGCTTGAGATTGAACTTAGATTGTAGGTATGCATAGTGGTGACATTGGGCTTCTTCAGTGGGAAGATGGTAAAGAAGAGAAGTGGTCCAGGATCTTTGTTCTGGAATATGGCAATGCTTTGGATATTGAAGATGAGGAGGAACCAGTAAAGAGCCTGATATTATTGATATTGTTTAAAAATGAGCTGAAATGAAGCCAGTCAGAATGAAAAAAGCTGTAGAGCTATGATAAAATATAGGCAACCTTTTTCTGAGGCCATTCCCTGAGCCTCATGCTATAACAAACATATATATATATATATGTATACATATATGTATACATATATATATGTATACATATATATACATATATACGTGTATATATATATGTATATATATATATATAAGCAAAGTCCATCTTTTCTGTGTACCATAGTGATAAAACACTTTTAGTTGTTGTCTGAAAGAGAGTTTATTTGGTTTTTTATAATAACAATGAAAGATAAATAATGGGAGCCACCTTACTCCCCCCCTCTTC
>LZPO01088900.1:0-15814 GCA_001675575.1 Neotoma lepida
AAACTGAGGCAGCCCAAGAAACCTAATAGTAGAACTTACAGTAAGTGCTGCTGTGTGATATTTTGATTGCACTCTGACACTCCTGCCCAATAAAGGTGTACCTTGAATCAGGGGGTGGAGCCAGTGACTAGCTGACCAGAATTGGCCATAGAGAAGCCAGCAATTTGGATAGAAAAGACACAGGAAGGAAAGGGCAGGGACTGGGGTTTGAGCTCTCTTGGTTCTGGGAGGAGGGAAGAGAGATATGTGTCTTGCCAAACAGCAAGGTTAACTAGTTGCTATTCAGGCTCTTTGAGCTAGCAGGTTTTCGTCCCAGTTTTTGACTTCTGAGTCTTATTGATAAACAGAATGATAGAGACTAATTTAAACCTACATATCACGTCCCTGGCAAAGCCGGAGCCATGGCCCGGAAGCCCCACCCAGCCACAGGCTGAGTGGCTGGCAGGGCATTGACTGAGGGGCTGTGGGATGGTAGCTGATAATTAAAATATCAGTAGATTCATGTGCAGCTGCTAAGTCAGCAGAAAAACATCAAAGTGCTGTAATCAAAAGCAGACCCAGTAGAAGCCAGTGAGACTTTAGAGGCCAACCAATTGCCACCCTGAGTCTTGGTTCTGTTTGGCATATAGAACATCTCATTATAGTTTCAAATGCCATTTTCTGAATATGTAGTTATTTAGCATGTTTAAAAGACCCACTGAACATTTCTACATCCTNTGCTGTGAGGTACACATTGAAGTAGTTTTCACTCTCACTGTTTTGTTTTTGATATACAGTTAGCACACCAGGAATTCACTCACTTCAAGTACAAAATTCAATGGTTTTTGTTTGTTTATTCAGACTTGTGAAGTGTCTACCCGAATCAATTTAATTGCCCCCAAACCCCAGAAATTCCAATTTATCTACCTTCAGTTGCTTGTGCTTCTGATGTCATATGTAAGGAACTATTACAGAAGTCAATGCTACAAAAATTTGCCNATGTTTTTGTCTCAGACTTACAGTTTTAGGTCTGACCTTTAGTCTTTGATCCATTTAGTTTGGAGTTAACTTTTGTTTATGTTGTGAGACGGCCTAACTTCATACTTTAGCATATAGCTATCCAGTTGTTCCAGAACTTTAGTTGAAAAACTATTCACCATTGTCACACTTGTTGAAAAACCAGTTGACTGTAAATGTGAGGATTTCTGGACTCTTGGTTCTACTCTATGGACCACATCAATTATATGTCTATCCTTACACCAAAGTCATATTTTTACAATCAGAATAGTATTGCAGAATTTTTTTTTTGAGGTAAAGTCTCACTATTGACCAGGCTGGCCTTCAACTCCTAGGCTCAAGCACCTCTCTCTCCTGTCTCTCAAGTAGCAGGTGTACAGGTGTGGACTTGGCTTACAATACATTTTGAAATCACGAAGTGAGTCTTCTTTGTTCTTTTTTCAAAACTACTGCAGTTCTCCTCAGCATTAAGTTTCCACCTGAATGTTGAGAACACTTTGTTAATTCTACAAAGACATGACTGAAGTTTTGAGAAGGGATGTATACTACATTTGATATTCAATCTAGGAATACTGCCACTCCTAACATTCCATGAAGATGTTATGTTTTTCCATTTACTTAGGNCACTTTCATCCTTTCAACAATGTGTTGTTTTACATTTCTTTATTGCCAAATGTTTTATTCTTTTTAGTCTAAGCTAAATGGAATTATTCTCTTAATTTACTTTCCAGACTGTTTACTGCAAGAATATCAAAACTTAGTTGTATGCTGCTCTTATGTNCTACAACTTTGCTTAACTTGGTTATTGATTCTAATATTTTTAATGAACTCCTTAGGGCTTTATAAGATCACATCATCTTAAAAGTTTTTCTTTCTACTTTGCAATCTATAGGCCTTTTGTGATCTTTCCCATCCTACAATGATGAATAAAGTGGCAAATATGGATATTCATTTCATGTTCCTGATTTTAGGAGAAAGGCATTTGGTCTTTCATCACTAAGTACTATGTTCACTGTAGGGTTTTGTTTTCTTCATATATGCTTTTAACTGGTTGGAAAGTTCACTTCCTTGCCTGTTTTAGTGGATGTTTTTAATCACAAATGAATGCTGAGTTTTAGCCAATGCTTTCTCTGTGTTTATTTAGAAGACCATAGAGTCTTTTATTCTACTGATTCAATGTATGGATTCTGGGTTTTTAAGACAATCTTGTACTCCTAGGATTAATCCTACTTGGTCACGCTATATAATCCCTCTTACTTATTCCTGGGTTTGGTTTGGTAGAATTTTGTACTTTCTTCAGAAGAGATGTTAGCCTGGGTTTCCTGTGATGTACACAAGTTAATACTGGCCTCAGAGGACATGCTGGGAAGGGTTTCCTATTTCTTGAACAAGTTTGTGAAAATTTTGTTCCTCTGCAATGGCTATTTGGGAGAAAGTTTATGTATGAACTGAAATTGTAGAATTTTGTCCTTATTATTCCATAAACAACACAGTATAACAACTATTTACATTGTGTAAGATATTATGAACAATCTAGTGAAGATTTAATATATTCAGGAAAACACACACAAGTTATATACAATACTACAAACCACTTTGTAAGAGACAAGCATTTGCTGGCTCTTGTCCGCAGGTAATGTTTATGTCCTTGAATCCCCTCCTCCCATGGATACTGAGGGGCAATTATATATCCCAATGTTGCTATTATCTTATATTTTTATCTCTGAAAGTACATATTTATAGTTTATTATATCAGTCTTCCTAGTTATTTTTTATTTTCTGATTTTGTGGGNGATTCAAATTATGAACTGACTTCAACTCCCCCACGCCCACCCTGGCAAGATTTGTTTGTTTTGTTTGAAACAATCTCACATGGTAGCCGAGAATGTCCTCAAATTCACTGTGATTCTCCTGCCTCAGACTCCTAACTGTTAGAATTTCAGGTGTAATACCACATACCCAGCTTGGCTTGTTTTTATTGTTTTGGTTTTTTTTTTTCCCCTTATTTAATAGCTTGGCCCAGCTATTAGTCAAGTCTATCTGATCTGCAATATAAGACTTCCAATGTTGCTCCTCAGAGAACAGAGCCCTGGAATTTGCACAAATTTCCCTCATTGGCCAGGTTCTCTGCTTCTGCTAGTATTACAAACAGCTGCTAGGCTCCACTAATTGCTATCTGATTGCCCAATTGTTTCCAATAATGTTCTGGGGCACTAATTGCTCCACAGTCTGATCCAATAAATTCAGGCTCTTAAATGAGTAGTTTAAGGACAGTGTTTGAGATCTAGTCTTACCCCATGTCTTAAAAGTTTGGGCTTCTTATTGCTGTAAAAAGACACCATGACCATGGCAACTCTTATAAAGGAAACATTTAATTGTGGTGGCTTGCTTACAGAGGTTCAGTCCATCATGGTGGGGAGCATGGTGGCATGCAGGCAGATGTGGTGCTGGAGCTGAGAGTGCTTACATCTTGACTCAGGGGCAACAGGAAGTCAACTGACTGTCACACTGAGTGAAGCTTGAGAAAAATATCTCAAAGCCCGCTCACCTGTGACACACTTCCAACAGTAGGTGTGGTCCAGACTGAAGGTGTGCTCTCCAGCCTTAAAGTCTGGATTAAAGGCATGTGTCATTCAGCCTTCTCCAACAAGACCACACTTCCTCCACCAAGCCCACACCCCTAATAGTGCCACTCCCTATGAGCTTATGGGGGCCAAATATATTCAAACTACCACACCGCAGAGGACGTTCAAGTTGCCTATAGCCAAAGATTTGCTTATTGCTATAATGTAGTTACCATACTCCTCATAATCTCCACAGTCCTAATACTGTTTCAAATACAGTCAGTTCTGTTGGTGAGTGCTTGAGATTTCTCTGTTCTTATGAACTACCTCTTCCTTTGGGGAAAAAAAAAAAGGAGGGGGGAACCTCCTTAAGGCCCTGCTCTCGAGCTGAGATTGAGGACAGTGGCCAGATTCTCTTGAAGTGCCATCCCTGCTTAGCTGGCAGGGTGCTGGGTAAGAGCAGCAGTCTCTGGCTTCTCAACTTCCTCTAACAGCATGGAACCCTATCCTACAAGCAAAGCAGAACTGTGAGGACCAGAGCTTTGCACTCAGCCTCCTAAGCCAGCATAGAGCTTGCATCCTAGCAATAAGAGCTGAGCAAAGGAAAGGAATCCTCACCTTCTCAGATACTTTAATTATTCTCCATGCCTTCTTTTTAGAGAAATGAATGGGGTTATTGTTGAGATCAGACTGCTCTAAGTCACTTCATATTGTTAAAACTTTTTAAAGACTGCCTTGTCCCAAAAGACTCCATTTTACAAGCATCATTTGACTACATTTTAAGTGAAAACACCACAGCAAGATGACTCTGCACTGTGTTGGGCATCTAATCAAGGAAATGGCTCAGCTGGCAAAGTGCCTGCACAAACATGAGTTAGCACTCATGTAAAAAGACAAAGCAGTGCCTGCCTGTAACTCCAGCACTGGAAGTGGGGTGGGACTATGGAGACAGCCAATGACCAGCCTAGGTGAAAAATAAGGTGAAGAGACAANTGAGAAAAACACCCAAGGTTGAACTCTGGCTTCCACATGCATACACACTTGAACCTGCATGCACACGTACACTAACATGTACACACACACAAGCACATGCAATTTTTAAAAGTACTGTCTCTCTAGCATTACCTTCAAGACACAAAATTAATTTATTCCTAAAATTAGAACAAGTAAGATCCTATAACTTATCAAAGTAAAATGGGACTATATGAGCATATAGAATCTTAAAAAAAAAAAAAATCACACCAGGAAAACTTACTGAATATACCAGACAGTGGAAGGGGTCCCACAATGCTAACATCTGGACCACATAAAGAGAAGCTGTCAATATCCTTCACATCCTGTCATCTGACTAGTCACTGTACATACACATCAAGGGACTGAATTTCCAAACTTCCCTAGGGTGTCCCCTGGTTTCTGTCTCCAGTGCTGACTGGGCCTACTCCAAGGCCTAGTCTAGATCTGGTTCAGCACTTTATCTTTAGAACCTCCAGGATCCCACACTTTACCCTGAGGCTCCTCAATCGCTAGACTTTGAAGCTAAGATGCCAGCACATCTCCTGGGAAGTTCTTAATACCTTACCTACCACCTGTGGTGAGTCTCTTTGCCATCTACATCTGCTTCCCAATTTCTCAGGAAGCCATTCTTCAACTCTGCTGCAACTTCTTTAACCTTAATCCACACAGACTGTTATTCAGGCTGATCGATTTACTGTGGTATGTAATATGTAGCCTAAAAGTTAACTTAAGATTGTAATAAAAGAACCTAGTTTTGCCTCAGCTAGCTATCAAGGGAAATCAGGGCCACTAGGTAAATTGCAGTCAACAAAACCAACAGAGCATGTGAATTTACAATTAGTTATTATATTAGTTGGCCCTTTAAGTTACATGTGTGTCAATTTCAAGCCATGTTACAATGTGAGCTGGCCTTACACCTCTCGATCATCACACTCAGAAGTGAATCTTTGGAAAATGCTCTTCTCATCTACTATCAATGATTTTTACTTTGATCATTTGAGTAAGGTGGTTTTCTTTGGGAGTCCACCATATGAGAAAGAGAACACACATTTCATTTTTATAATTAACAATCACTTTTGGAGAGGTAGTTTGAAAGTGTGTAGGTATCCTAGCCCTCACTAAATATTCAGTTCTTTAGTTCTATTTGAATAAATTCATAGTTTCTTGTTCTATTCAAAAGGCAAGAATGTACCACTGTTAGTTTCCAGGTTCTAAATTCAGAAGCCTGTTGTGGGATATTTGTTTACTGCACAAAGATGTATCTGTTTTGCCTCACCTGCCTAAGGCACCTGATTGGTTTAATAAAGAGCTGAGAGGCCAATAGCTAAGCAGGAGAGACTAGGCAGGACTCCAGGCAGAGGAAGAAACTCAGGATTAGAATCTGTTGTGGCAGGAGACACCAACAAGACATGGGGGGAGTTGGAACCACAGAATGGAAGGAGAGGTGAAAAAGCCACATGGCAAAATGTAGATTAATAGAAAAAGGTTAATTTAAGTTGTAAGAGCTAGTTGGGGACAAGTCTAAGCTAAAAGGCCAAGCTTTTCTAATTAATAATAAGTCTCCATGTTGTTATTTGGGCATTGGCGGCCCAAAAGAAAGCTTGCTACAGAAACTATAGGACAAGACTAGACTCAGAGGAATATAGGGGAAGGCTTTATAGGAACATCAGCTTGAGCCTGATGGGAGACACAGCACTGACCTAGAGCAAGTCAGGCCAGTGGCTCCCTGAACAAAGAAAAAGGGTGGTTAATATGGGACAAGTTCTTGGCAAAGTCCCCAGGTGCTTCATGCAAAATCCAGGTACTTCATGTAAACAGGGACTGTCCAGTCCTGAATGGTTAATGTCTAAGCTTAGTTGTAGATAGTTTATTAGTTACCTTTAATATGGAAGGCCAGTTTTCAGGAGGCTGGCCCTTGTTTGTAGCTGTTTAGTGGGATAAGTTTGTAACTATTCTATTTTTAATTCTAGGGACATTACTTGAGACCTGAGTTTTCATATACTGCACAAGTTTTTGCTTTGCTGTGAAAACACAAAATAAGTCTGAGAACTATGAGGACCTTTCTCAATATCTAATCATTTTGCCCTTTTTTGGGTGGCCCTTGAAATCCTCACTGCCATCGTTAATTCTGATTTTTTTTTTTCAGACAGGGTCTCACTATGTAGCCCTAGTTGTCCTGGAACACACTACGTAGATAAGGCTAGCTTTTAACTCATACAGATCTGCCTATCTCTGCATCCTGAGTGCTGGGATGAAAGTCATGAGACACAATGCCTGACCTGTGGTTATATTCTCATATTCATTTTCTCTCTCTGTCTCTGTCTCTCTGTCTCTCTCTCTCCCTCCTTCCCTTTCCCTCCCCCTCCCCCATGTCTGTGTGTGTACACATGAGTGCAAGTGCCTATGGATGCCTATGGAAGCTCCTCTGGAACTGAGTTACAGGAGTTGTGAGGTACTCAACATGGGCTCTGGAATGGGATTCAGGTTCTCTGCAAGAGAACTACATGCTCTTAACTGCTGAGCAATCTCTCCAGCACTGGGTGTGATCAGTACTGCTAAAGCATGCTCCTTCTACAATTTTGACTAAAATTTTGTTGTGTTACCAACTCCATGCATCTTGGGAGTAATTAGCTCCAAATCATTTGTCCCCTGAGTCCAGGAGCTACTGAAATCTCCATTCACTGTCTTAGCCTTCCAGGTATTGCTTAAGTAGCTGGGCAACTTACAACTCTCTTCTATAAATTCATTTACTCCTTTGTTTGCAGAAGTCTCCTCTTCGTAACCAACAGCCACTCTAGTGGCCTCAAATCCCCATGTCTAACTCCTTAGCCCTGTAACCCATAATCTCTCAACTACATCTTGACCTCTTGGATTGTCTTTGGAGGGAAACACTTTATTTTTAGAAAGGATGAATGCAGTAGTGAAAACACATACTTCTTTGATAGTGTATGATAAAAAAATATTAGCTGCAACTTTTATCAATTGTAATCCAAATCATTTTAAAAACTTTATTATTACTGCATATGTGTCCAGTGTGTACATGCCACATCATACATGTGAAGGTCAGAGGACAACTTCTGGGCCCGGATGCTATATTGGCTCTAACACTCACACAGGACCACACTTCCTTGAGCATTTGGTCCCTCCACCCTAATTTCACCAAGTTTGGCACAGCTATTCCACAGTTTAGCTGTAGTTACAATTCGGCTGGTGGGCTTCAGAGCTTAAGAACAGTAATAGGGAACATGGTGATTTTGAATCCAGTGAGCTGACTACCAAGGATGTACTGAGGCTCTGGGGTCATTACACCTCTTTGTTCATCAGGAGATCAAATGACTCCAGGTAAAACTGGAGCAAGTGCAACAGGCAACGAAACAACAAACCAGATAGAAAAGGGCATTTGTGATATTGCTATACCAAGTTGAACTGTGAAGTTTTAATTCTCTCAAAGGAGAGCATTGAGCCAAGTATAATGGTAAATATTTGTACTTCAGCACTCAGTAGGCGGAGGCAAAAGCATCTTGAGTTCAACACCAGCCTATATAACCTACTCAAGGTGAGTTTGAGGAATAAAGTCTCATCTCAAAACAACAAACAAAAAGAGCATCAGAACCAGGCATTGCAAGCAAATTTTGAGCCAGAGCCACACCACTGGCTTCAAAATGGTCAGTGATATCATGAGTGGCCAAATCCTCACTGACATCAGAGGCTGAGGCTTCTCAGCCCTTTAGCTCAAGAAAGCCTACCTTGACACTGGTTAGATCCCTGTACTTCCTGAACTGGGCATAAATCACATTTCCCATTGAAGAGGAAGTAACAAGCTCAAACTGAGTAAGTGCATCTGAGTGAAACTGCTGCTAGAATTACACACGTCTATCTGCCTGGTGGACTCTTACCAAAGCCAGCTCATCTGCCCTGAGTAACTTTTCCAGTAAAATTATAGATCCATCTGAGTTTTAAAAATTTCTTCCTAAGTCTCTACTAGCTTCTGGCACAAGCTGCAAGCCTGGGTTGTTTCTCTTTTGTCTGTTCGTTTTGATTAAGCCAATGCTGGTTTTAGTTTCTTTATATATGAACACTGTCAGGAAGTGCATGTGATTTCTTAGCTTTTATTCACAATTCTTCCGCTTTTGTCTCTATGATTATTATTAATTTATACTATAATCAACAACAAAATAAACTCACAACATGGAGTAATATTGTCAGTACACACTCTTGGCTACTGATGCCTGAACAGAAGTAGCACCTTAATTCCCTAGAATCAGGGACAGTGCTCCTGAAAGGAACTCAGTCTAGTGTCTGAGGCTAGCCCAAACACACAACTCACTGCTTCTGAGCCTAGCCTAAGAACAGCAACTATAGATACTGGGCACTTATTTTGTACTAGTTCTATTCAGGAAGGAAAAATCTGATCCACATAACAGTATAAAGTAGGTACTATTAAAATAATATTTAATATTAGAGAAAATACAGTGATTGTCAGAGACAAGTGAAACCTGAAGGTTAAATAAACTGCCGTGAGTTATACATCTGATTAGGTGGAGAGTGAGGATGATGAGGCTGAGCAGTAGGACTCCAGACACACTGTTTCATAGGATCCCTGGGAGAATTTCCTTTCCCCCTTCTCTTCTCTGATATTTCTTCCCTTCTCAAAATGTTGGCCTTGCTAATTACTGTCAGAAAAACTACCTGAAGACCAACTACTCTACCTTCCAATATTTAAATAATTTAGGGTCATGTAATCCTACATATCTTGGCCATATAACTTCACTATTTTATATGCTTGTCCAAATGAAATCTTTGAAGGCTCATCTGAAATCAAAGAACCCTAGAGTAGACATTCTATGGGGATTATATGCAGGATTTAAAAACAAAAAAAGAGCTATAGAAAATCCTGAGTTTAAATATTTTTTATGGAGTCTTGGCTGGCCTGGTCCTTGCTATGTGGCTCAGGATACCGTGGAATTCCTAACAGTCATCCTAACTCAGCTTCCCAAGTGCTAAGATTACAGGTGTGCGGGCCACTATTCTCAGCTTAAATCTTTTTTTTTCTTCCTAATGCTGTGCTAAATTACAATAATCAGTGGCAGATTTTTAGGGTACATAATTCAAGGGCAGCAATTTGTGTCTTACAATAGTGAAAACAGAGCTGTGTTCTTGGAGAAAGAAACAAATAGGACTTGGCTTTGCCTGCAAGAATATTTGCAGCCTTGCAAACCTCTTTAACTTTTCCTGAAACATTATCTTTTAACCCACCTACCTGTTCAAACAGATAGATGTGAAATGGGTAACAGAGAAATGCTACATTCACAGCTCTTACCAAGGATTAGAACCTCACATGGCTTACAATCAAGTATCATCAAATGTTTAGTTGTGAGAAATATTGTGTAATCCATTATAATAATATAATAGATACTATAACATATACGTCTTTCTTATGATGCTATTTAACAAGAAAATATGCTATTATTAACAATAAAATATGTTATTATTATATCTGTGGACAAAGTCAAAACAGCAGGAAGCTACAAACATGGAAAACATGGTTTTAGAAAATTTGCACCTGGTTTCTAGGTCTACAGTACGAGGCCTGAGGGGTGCTCTCAAACTGTTCCTGTCTTTAGTCTAGGAAGCTCAGAAAATAATCCATTATTCCATAGAGTGCTCTGAAATAAGGAGCTATTCAAGTTTCTCCGAAGATACAATGCCTCAACTATGGCCTTATAAAAACAAAATGAAACAAGCAAAAACAGAAGTTCAGCTTGCTGCAACTTCAAACTTATCAAAACTGCGTAACAGTACAAAGAATCCCTATAAACCCACTATGAAAACCCAACACACTTACATTTTGCTCACTTGCTGTGATATTCTCTTCTCTGCTCTTACACATGTGCGCATCTTTCCTGAACCAGCTGAAAATACTGTTTTCTACTCCTAAAACTTTCCAGAGGCACTCTCTGACANAACATGACAAAAATATCATTACCATATCTGGACTTCCTGATCAAATTGTGTCATGTGCCCAATGTTCTTTGTAGTGACTCTATTTCACTCTAAAATCCAGCTCAAGATCACACAATACATCAGAACTTATGGAACATATATATGGAAGCTTCTGCATTTCTTTTCTTGTTCCCGATGTATTTGAAGAGGATACATCCTCCCGTGTGGGCCAATCCTCAATGTGGGATGTTTTGTCATATCAGATGAAAGTAGTGAACTCCTAGAACAAATACCAGCAGATGAAGCTATTTCTTATACCGCAAGGGAAGTATGGATTAGTTAGTTCTCCCAACACTAGAGTTAATTTTGATCATGTCATTAATTTAGAGACATTAAAGTATTGATTGTCAAGTTTCTCCACTATAAAGTTACTATGTTTCCCCTTGTAATCAACTGGCAAACTATGAAGAAATGAACTGAGATTATGTAAAAATATCCTGCTTCTCACTAAACTATCACCCACTCACTTTCGTGTGGGGTGATGATTTTGTAACTCCCTCTTTCCTTCTCTGTGTCAGTATTATTCCACAAGGGAGAGCTTTGCTTCTGCCCCCGTTACACTTTCTTCTTTATACCACAACAAGATGTTCTAGTTCCATCTTGTACTTTTCTTGACTTTATTTTGATACAGTTACANTGACAATCACTATCTGTCAGGGATGGCACTAAGCATTTTNACAGACATTATTTCATTTAAGTCAAACAACTCCAGGAAAAGTGGGACAGCAGAGGGCTGGGGAGATCAAGTATTGCATCTGGCCCTCTCAGCTAGGAAATGCTGAAATAGTTTTCAAACAGAAATTTTTAAACAGGAAATGCATGTTTACAGAGGAGTGAGCAAATAATTTAGCTCAGTTACAGCACAGGTAGCAGAGGAGAACAGTAGGAGACTCAGTGGGAGGGAAGACAGGCTGGACAGATTAGCCAGAAAGCCTGACTACAGAGTTGAGCATGTCACAGTTAATCTCGATTGTAATCTGACTGGATCGTGAGATGCCTGGATTACACTAAAGCACACCTCTAGGTGTGTCTATGCAGGCATTTCCAAAGTGCACTACTTCATGAGGAATCTAATTATTAATAGCTTAATAATCAGCTGATGAATTAAAAATCTGAATAAACTACTGGAAGGTGGTGCAAGGTGGGGCCTGGTTAGAGGAAAATAATGCTCTGGTCATGTCTCTGACAGGTGTATCTTGGCTGTGGCCCCTTCCTGTTACTGTTCTCTGCTTCCTGGATATTAGAGGTGAGGAGTATTTTTCTACCATGCCCTTCCACCATTATGCTAAGCCTCATTACAGGACCAGATGCAATGGAGTTAGAAACACTAGACTGGAACTAGGAGCCAAAACAAAACTGCCCTCCTTTTAAATCCAGTTGTCACAGACAAAAACTAAAAATCTAATTAATATGTATAACACCCATTTTCAAGTAAACGAAAGTGGGTTGGCTACTTTAAAGCAATGGAGCCACCCAAACGTGAGGATATGGCAAGAAGACAATACAGCTTTTTTTCATAATCTGTTATTAAAACAAAGCTCTCTCCTGATACACCAATGTATCACAGGAGCTGGATGCACAGATGCCACATTGTTTCTTCAGATGCCAGCCATTTAGCTCAAGACACCTCATCTCTATCACAAGGATGATACACCAATCTTTGTATAGCTGCTTGCAACGACTTACGAGCTGATATATGAAAAATACCCAGTGTAGTGCCCATCGGCAAGTAAATATTAAAACATCTAAAAGTGTAAACGAATTTCTAAACCATCTTATTAAATAAAAACACGGAGCCAGAGATAGAGATGAAAGTCTGACAGAGATCAGAGGAATTAAGAACAGCTACCAGGCTCACCTCACAACAGTGCTGCTTCCAAGAGTGTGTGTGACTTCCCTATCTCCACGCCTACATTCCTTTCTCTTCTGTTCTCCCATTGGCTCTCTCAGCCTGGCTACATCTCTTCCTGTCTGTCTGCACAGAACTCCAGAACTCTATGGTTGATGATGGGATTAAAAGCGTGTGTTACCACACTTGGCTCTGTTTTCCAATGTGACCTTCAACTCACAGAGATCCAGACAGGACCCTTCCTTCTAAGTGATAGGAAATAAGGGCGTGTGCTAACATTACATGACTTTTGTGTTTACTACTAGCGGCTGATCTTCTTCCTCTGACNCTCAGATAAATTTTATTGGGGGACAAAGATAAAATATCACGACATAAAAATGACTATAAAAATATTTGTCACATTCTTATCAAACCCCTCTCCTTTGTGATTCGGGGAAAAGAAATCTAAGATTTTCTGGCCTATAGACAACCTACATTTCTACTGACATTCTCATTCTTATAAAAGTTACAAGTAAGAAAATATTGACATAAATGTCTTCAAGATACATTTCATCCAGTTGGGCAGGTATTATTTTGTAGGTCAGAGTCTTAAAACTGGACTGCTGAGTCACAACATATTTACATATTGAATTTGGTAAATACTGCCAAGTTTTATTAAGTTCTTTCTCAAAAAAAAAAAAGCAGAAGCTGGGGTTGATAAGATGGCTCAGTGGCTAAGAGCACATACTGTTCTTGCAGAGGGGCCAAGTTCAGTTTCCAGCTCCCACATCATGCATCAGGGAGTTATCAACCACCTAAAACTCCAGCTCCAAAGGGTCTGAATCCCTCATTTGTACTTTTTGGACACTGCATCCAAGTGCACAAACCCACACACACATTCACATAATTAAAAATAAAATCACTTTTTCTTCAAAGTAGAAGCCATTTTATATTCAACATCAACAATATGTCCTAAAAAAGTTGTAACTCTTGTTATTATCAGTGTTTTAATTTCTTTTTTTTTATTAAAAAGGTTTTCCACTTATTTTACATACCAACCTCAGATTCCCCCTCTCCTCCCTCCTCTCACCCCGCCAGCCCTCCCCCTCAACCCACCCCCAATAAGACAAGGTCTCCCGTGGAGAGTCCTCGGAGCCCGGCACACTCAATTAAGGCAGGTTTAATTTCTTTTCCTATTGCTTTGGTAAAATACTTTGACAAAAGCAACTTTAGGAGGAAAGGGTTTATTCTGGTTTGTAGTTCAACAGTACAATCCATAGCAGGGAAGCCAAGGTGTGGGAACTGGAAATACCTGGTTACAACACATCCAATCAGGAAGCAGAGAAGGAAAACTACATGCTGCTGCTCAGCTCTTTTTCTATATTTACATAGTTTAGGATTCCATCCATTGAATGGTACGACCNAGAGGGTGTGTCTTCCCACATCAACATAATCAACGTAATTCCCCACAGGCATGTCTAGAGGCCTGTCTTCCAAGGAGATTCTGACAAGACGTTCAATGCTAACCATCACAATCAACATCCTTACTCACTGCCAATCTATGAGGCAGTCCCAAGATACAAATAATTTTAAAGTAAGAAGGAGAGTGGAAGAAAACTTGAGTTTGTAGCAACTAGATCTGATTTATTTTCAGTGAAGTCAGATAAACCATTGCAAACAGAGAGAAAACAGGGATGAAGCTTTAGTTATAAGAGATTCTATGAAGGCTCCTAGAAGAGAAGTCATCAAGAGTCTTACCCAAGATAAACTTTATGGGCTACAGTAACAATCAATCTGGTATGATTGTTGCAATATTGGTATGAATATTATGGGGGCAACACACCACCTTCTGGTTGGATTTAAGGCCTGCTACACAGAATGGAACTCTTGTCTAGTACAGTAAACCCAGCCATGAACCCATGGTGTGGACACCATAGTTCCAAGAGGAGAACCTACTATTATAATTTTGCTAAACAGACATAGGACCAAACTGCCTTCTAAATACTTACCTTTGCACTCATAGATCAGTGCAACCCTCAACAGAGGAGGCTCTTTTTGTAGGGGACACAGTTAAAATATTAAGACTCACAATTGGTTAAAGTGCAGGAAAAGTGACTATGGAGTGCTCAGTTGTCAAAAGAACATGTATATCACATACATACATACATACATACATACATACATACATACTCACCCCCAAGATTAAGGAAACATAATGGAAGAAAAGACAAAAGGAATTTAAGAGCCATACTGGGGAAGCCTGATGCAAAACAATGTCTTCTAACATGACATATCTTATGTACTCATGAACTCACTGCAATTGTGGTTACCTGTACAAGATTAGGATCATCAAAATTTTATCACAGAAGGGTTAAGAGGCCACACCCTTCCCTGAGGGATTACTGAGTTAATGGTGGCTAGGGGAAAGGAGTGTCACTCTCTTCAGTCATATAAAGCTGCCTACTAAATAACCTAAGCAGGCTCATGCAGAAGCCCTATTTAAATCCCATGGGCCACATACATTAAAAGACATGAAAGTAGGAAGGAGGCTTATTGCGAAGAAAGGTTTCAGTGGAAGAAGATGGGGATAATAAGGGAGGTAATATGGAGAGGTGAAAATAAGTAAAATTTATTATATACAAGTATGAAATTGTCAAATTTAAAAAAACTTAAAAACAAATAAGTAACCATAGTCTACAGGGCTATTCTGAAGAACAGATAACATAAGTCAAACTTTTCAAATGTGTATTAAACAGAGAACAGCCACTGCAAATAAAGTCACTTGCTGTGAGTAAAAAACACAGTATTTTCATTAAGTTAAAAATGACACTTGCTCTCAATCAAAATTTTGTCTTTTAAGAATAGACTATTTATCCACTTGGTACATTTCAAAACAACAAGGTCAAATTCAGCTGTATTTGTGACAACTTTTTCTCCTGGCATTCTTTTAAAAATATGGAATGCTTCACAAATTTGCCTGTCATCCTTGTACAGGGGCCATGCTAATCTTCTCTGTATCGTTCCAATTTTAGTACATGTGCTACCGAATGGAGCACTCTCCTGCACTCTTAACATCTCTAGCAAGAAGCCTTTGTATTGGAACAACGTGGGGAACTCCCTCTGTTGAAAGGGAGCACACTTACAGGATTTCATGACCTTTGTACACACCACTTAATGCTGAACGCCGCAGAAATCTCCCCACTATTCTAAGTTCTTTTGCTTTTATCCATAAGTGGAGAAATACGACAGGGCTTAAAGAAAGGACTGCTGACAAGTACAGAATCGCCTCACTGCAGCTTCCCACTAAAGATGCAGAGGAGAACCACAGGTGGAGCCCGAGAGCTGCTTCAGCTGTGTCTTCTCACAGCTTCCACAAGCCTACTTGTGGGAGGGCAAGCAGCAGAGCTGA
>LZPO01088904.1:0-15749 GCA_001675575.1 Neotoma lepida
GCAGAATTATAGGATGTAGATGTTTGTCTATGTGTGCATATATATGTGCTTGTATGTATGTGTATGTGTGTGTGCTTATATGTGCGTGAGTACCAGTCTATATTGCTCTCAAGTAGTTTAGTACCACCAAGTATCTAGAGAATGAGAGAGCTAATTGATTAAAGGACAAAAATGGAATTGGAAAAGATGTAACTCAATCTTATGGCACATGAGGAGAACTCCTAAATAGTGTACCATGTATCATGTAAAGGATCTCCAGATACTGAGACCAAGAGAAAGGAAGTAAGAAAGGGACCTAGAAAAAATGATACGTAAGATGGAGTCCAGGGACTTAATTTCCACTATCCCTATTGGATTTCACTCTTCTGCAAAACAATTGAACTAAACAGAATGTCAACTGTAAAGATCAAAGATTAGTGGTGGGAAGCCTAAGGAGGCACACTCAGTACAGACAGTATGAAAGAAAACAATCCATGGATAAATAAATGAAGTAGCCAATGACAAGAAGTAAACAAAACAATGGGCAGCATTAAGGTCCCATTTAAGCTGAATGCAATGAATTTATTGATGACAACAGGCAAGGCTTGGTGAGTGCCACCAATACTGTCTTGTTCCTTGCCTTTAGGGATAATCACTTTCCATGATGCACTCTCAGTTATGTTTACACTTTTACCAGAAGAGATGGACCAGAGTCTTTGCAACACTGAGGTTCAGGGTGGCAAGGTCGACAAAAAAAAAACTGTTTAGGGGGGAAATGAGAAGCTATCAGGGTACATTGTCAAAGTTGAGGACTTTGGAAAGTTGAAGGATTTGGATAGCGGGGTTATTAATCCCAAAGGAGTAATATACAGTGGTTCCATATTATAATATGAGATTGGTGGAATGACTGATGGGGGGAACAAGGTTAAAGTCTCAGGGTTCAAACATGATAGGGGACTTTGTTTGTGGCCTAAGATCTGGCATATCTTTCAGGAATGATGGGCTGCACTGACCAGCCTTTTGTTTAATTTCTTCTCATTGTGTTCTACCTTTCTCTTCCCCTGTATCACTTTGATTCAATTTGCAGTCCCATAAACAACAGTATGTAACATTACAGGCAGTGAGTTTTCCCTCTCTTCAGTGTGAATTTACCTGCATTTTGTACGGACTGTATAATTTCTTGGATTAGGAGAGAGTATCTCCAATTGTGGCCTGTTTGCTGAAATTTGGGATCAAGAGACACTGAAAAAGGCACAACCACAGAGAAAAGAAAGGATGCAAGTCAGTAACCTGTATCCTGGAGCCTTTGGAAAGAGGCTTCGATGATGTACCACTGGCAAAGATACCTCTAAGTGTACCTTAAGAGGAGGGATTTAGAAAATGGATTTTTCCCTCTGAGTCAGTGACGTTGAGAATTCTGACTCACGCTGTAGGTCAGATGCCATGCTAACAGTGAGATTTNCTAATACTGTATTCCCTGACAACAATTGTCTCTGCTTTCCCTGTGTAATCCTTCTCCCTTTGGGGACTAGCTATTGGGTAGAAATAAGTTTCTAGGGAGGAAGATTTCAGATTCATAGGATTTTCAGGGTATGGAAGCATGTAAAAGATGTGGCTTGAAGGGAAAAGCTGCTAGCTTTTAAGCTGGAATAGAGCCTCCCACCCGCTTGCTTCAAATAAGGTGTCTCTGGATAGTGAAAACAAACAGCCTGAGAACACTGAGTTAGTGTGGAGACAAAAGTCCTCTCTGGGCTAAACCTGCAACCAAGGCTTTTGCCTGCCACAACTTGCTTTCTTGCTCCTTTGTTCCTGTCCATGGTCCTAATAATCCTTATTTGTCCTGGGCACCCTGGTTTGGGTGAGGATACCCGCGTTCAGGGATGGTAGACAAAGTGCATCTTTATGTCTAGGGTGCTCAGAATGGAGTTCGCATCCGCCCACATAGCCCCGAGGTCCTCCCCCTCCCTCCCAACAATGCTTTCTCACAGGTTGCTGTCCTGTGTTCTCAAGCCTAGAGGACTTTGTCACCATCTGAAGTCGCTGCTTTTACTACCACAGTCTCCTGGAGGCCGCACTCGCCTTTTTCCTAGCACGTCTGTCCGGAGCTGACCTGGGAGGCCCCGCCAGCTGCAGCCCTGCGCCTGGCTCTTCTGCCTGACCTGCACTCTGGGGACGCGCCAGGCTGTTTGGCCACCGTATCCACTGGCAATCTGTTCAAGAAAATAGACCTGAACATGTTGCTGAGAGCTGCCCCAGCTTCGGCATCCTGCTGCCATCTAGGGACCAAATGCGGTGTCCTCTGTGCTCTGGCTCCTGAACGTACCACTAAGTCTGGGCGGGCCCCGACATCCTCTTTGGACCCAAGCTGGGCATCTGAGGTCCATCCAGGACAGTCCCCTGCCTCAGTCAGCCTCGTCGGACTTCGCTGACGTCACCCTAGCGGAGACCCACCAGACTGAAGCCGCAAAGAGGGAAGTAACACAGACAAAGGCGGTGAGAAGAAAGACAGAGAGCAAACAGCTAGGGAGACAGGAGCAAAGCCGGCAAGAAGAGACACAAAGAAGAAAGCCGACGGAAAGGCTCCATCTGGGTAACAGTGCCCCATAATGTGTCTGTATGTGTCTATAGAAACTGTGATTGTCGCCATGCAGCGTCCACACGCAGCCCCATGAGGTCCAAAGAGTCAAGCTAGTATATTTTTCCTATACAATTTTCAAGATTTCCTCGTGGAAGAGGAGTAGGGTAAGACGGGATATTTGCTTTCGCAAAGATTGCATAGGAAATCTGCAAAGTGTTCACTAGGGAGTTAAAACGATCTGTTCCGTTACAGTGCCAGCATCTCTCCTCCAAATAGAACAATGGGCATTTTTAAAGAAGGGAAGGGGAGAGGGCTGTCTCTAAGGGAAAGGAGGAGGGGACATAGGTAGGGCAACAGGCCCTGCTGTGGACCGCGAGGCCCTGCTGGGAAACTTCAAATCAAATTCTTCGCGAAAGGAAGTGTTATTAAAAGTAACTTTAATCCTTCCAGCCAGACGGCTCATAAAAGCATACAATTAAGTCAAACAAACGACGCGAGTGTTTTCTCTGCTACCTGTTTCCCTTCNGAGAGTAATTACTACAGATACCTGTGCAAATAGAAACAGAGCTATGCTATGTGCAGACTTGATTCCTCTTCTGGCCTCTTCCTTTCACACCACCCCACCCCAAGTCCCTTTAGCCAGAAGCACCAAGCAGCCTGTCTGCAGACCCAGCCAAGAACAAAGGGAAGGATTTCAATATTTCCTCTTTGTGCAAGGTTAATTGAAAATCAAAAAGTCACTTTTCAAATGTCATGTTAGGCACGCCACTGCATCAATTTCCTTTCCTTTCCCATCTCCATAGGCAAGAGAAAAGTGTTTGAAGGGTTGGCATGGAGTCGTGGGAAGTAGGGACACAATGAAGGAAGGGAAGAAGAAAGAAGTGAAGGGAGGTTTTAAAGAATTGCAGGTATGTCGAGCCTCTGGTTGCAGACACACTAATTTTCAGTGGAAACTGTTCTCCATAGCTTCCTCAGTCAAGATGACATTTGCATTCAAAACCATGCTGATATTGTTTGATATTCCAGCAACAGAATGACATTCTGACCTAGAAGTTTTAGACTTCCATCATTTTATTTTTTGGTGATAGGTCGTAGTATGATTGTCATAAGTGACACAGTGTTTTAAAATCTCTAAAAGCAATATAATAGGCTGGCCATCCTCATCCTTCCTGTTCACTTTTTTCCTACAAAGTTGGTCCACATATCCTCACAAATTGTGTCTAGCCACTTACCAACACTCATTCATGTCCTAAGAGACACAGCCTCGGGGCTTCAGATTGATCAGGTTTAGTCCTTGTATTTTAGAAGCTTCGAGTCTCAGCATCATCAGACACCTCAGTGACTGTTCTCTGTCTCTCTAGCTTTCCTAAGACCTACTGTCCTCATCCATAAAATTAGTCATCACCTGTGCCCCCAATTTCATTGCTCAGACTACATGGGACACTTTAATAATGGAGCAAGCCCATATTAATTATTTATCTCTTTTCCTTAGATTTCCCCTGACTGGGTGCTTTTAACATGCCAGCATTCTGGGGATGGAACCTGGGATGTTCTTAAGAATATCATTCCATTCTGCAGAATGGTTCCTCCAAAGGACCTTCTGTGGCCAGGCATGCTCTTTGTCTGTGCATCTCCTGCACTTCCNCTGCCAGCTGTACTCTCTGCCTGTGTTCCTTGAAGACATAGGATCCTTCTGGAAAGCAGCTTTATTTTTGCTGTCCAGCATCTGCCACCTTGTTTCCCCATTCTAGGCTGAGACTGCTTTCCCACTATGCTGCAGCCATCACTCTATTCCTCAGGCAAATACCTCCATGGTAGATTGGTCCAGTAGGGAAGCCTGGATCTACCACAAAATGACCTTTTAATATACCTACAAATAACTTTTTAGCTAGATAAGCCATGAAGAAGCAGATTTGTGGAATAAACTCATCCTCAGATAACCTAACCTATATAAGCCAGGCCTCTGAACCTTCCTTCATTTCCAGCAACATTATAATATTTTAGTGATAACAAATGTGTCTATCCACTCTAACTGAAGGGCACTTGATAAGAACCTAGTAACTGTTTAAACTCATTGGAAAATATTGTATATATGTGAGGAGAGACCCTGTACCACATCAACCATCCAGCTCTTTGAAAACTTCTACTAGTAGCAAAACATTTTCANTTATAGGTTTAAACAGATTTGTTTAAATGCATCTTATTTCTTTGGACTTCTTTCAACTCATGTTTGTACAAATGCATCCTGTGTCACGTTGGACTACTGTTAGTTACAGATCATGACAAAATGTCTTATTTGATATGCAAGTCTTCTTAGTGTGTCTAGATACATTTGATCTTTATCTGCATTCAGAATGAAAACCTCCATCTTAATCCAGTGAGTTTGATGTAACAAAATACCTTAGTGCAAGCGAAGCCACAATAGTCTGTTAAAAGGCTATCAAGGATATATTAAGATATAAAATGGGGGAAAATACACTCACAAATACAGAACCAAGTAAACGGCAGTAGTTGACCTCTGTTCTACCTGGGAGCAAATGGATCTGGCCATCTGGTCTCCAATCACCCCAAGAGAGTGCACAACTCAACTCCTTCCACTCTTAAAAGGTCATGCATGCAGACAGAAAGCCATGCCCTATGGTTTGTACCCTCAAAGCCATTGGTGGAACGAATTGTCACAACACCTTATAATGGGCACTTTAAAAACAGCATACATTTATTTCTCCTGATTTTAGACCCTGAAAGGAGCAAGATCAAGTCATGACCTCATGAGATTGTTTATAGGAGTTTTCTCCCTGCTTCATAAGTGGTAAATTCTTGAAGTGATGACAATGAGTAGGTGTATGGAACAAATGACATTTGTCTCTTTTATTGAAGAACTAGTTCTATTCATGGAACATTTACCCTAGTGATCGAAGCACTTCCAAAGAGCTCCTGACACTGTTACACTGGGGCTAACTTTCAACACATGAGTTGAGTATGCCTCATATATGCAGTACAAAACATCTTCTTTCAGGAGTGATGTGGGATGCAAGGACAATGGGACTCAAACTCACTAAAATTCAATATAAAAGAATATTAACTTGTCAAAGAATAAATACATAAATGAACAATTTATAAAAATTCCAGGTTCTTAGTGCATGCATTTATTAAAATATATGCATCCCCCTCATCATTTTCAAAACTTATGTCTGTCATCTAGAGGCGGTGGTAGTATCATTTACATTAGTGTAGACTTGGACAAGCACATGCCTTNGATTCTGCCACCTGTAACACACTTAGCCTCCCTGTGTTCTGTTCCATTCCATGCCTGTAGCTTTCCTCATTAGCTGACTTGTGGTCCTGGAAGCTCTAGCATCCTGGGGTCTCCTTACTTCAACTTCAGCCTCACTTTCATATCTTAACACAACATCATCTTGGGTGCTCCTGGGAGGGAAAAAAGACCCAATCATGTATTTCTTGGACTCAGAAGCTGTCTGGAATTTGGATTAAAGCCTCCATGACCCATATCTCTTGCATTTTGCATGCATTCAAAACCAGCATCCTGTAGACAACACTATGAAGATCTACTGCCAACTCAAGATGTACCCTGGCTTGCTATGGAATAATCCTTCTGTACACTGTGTGAATATATGTCACTATGATTGGTTTAATACACAAGCTGACTGGCCAATAGCTGAACAGGATAAAGTTAGGTAGGAAAGCCAAATTGAGAATGATGGGAGGAGGAAGGACACAGTTAGAGGAGTCACCAGCCAGACACAGAGGGAGCAGGAGATGAACGTGTCATGCTAATGAAAAAAAAAAAAAAGAAAAGAAAACCTTACTGGAAACAAAGCCGTATAGTTTATAATGATAGCCCAAGAATTTAAGAGTGAATTTATATTAATCATGAATAGCTGAGGGATTACAGAAAGAAATTGGATATAGCCCTGTATTAACATTACATTTAGAAAACAAACGAATAGATGCATTGATCCAACAATAAATAGATGCTCAGATAACTGGGCGATTTAACAGTTACAAGTAATTGTTCTGAATTTGAGGACATCGAGTTGGAAAAGTGCTGTATCCCAACAAACATTTAACCTGCCTGAGCCATTTATTTGGTCTACCACTATGATGAATATTTACAATTAGGACTTGTGGATTCATTAGTGTACCCTTTGATTTCTAACTTCAAACTTCCTGTCTATTATGAAAATGAAAGACAGAAAGGAAGAGAGAAAATGAAATAAGTTAATATTTACCTGATTATTTACTTTGGAAATGGAGGAGAATTTAAGAAAACATCTCAGGCAACTGTACTTAGCATTTTTTAAACAGGCACCTTAGAATACTGGATGGGTCTCACATAATATCATTGTTACTTGTTACTTTTGTTATATTCCCCACAATCATTAAAAGGTCTTTAGATGAATGTAGACTGAATTATAAATACTTGAATAGGATTGTATAAAGTGTAAAGGGATGCTGTAGAACTTGGTTTTATAAACCTGGCATCTTTCCATGGTATTTCATTCATCTTCTCTATGACCATAGGAGAAACATGGCCAGAGCTACTAAGGGTCACTTTAATACCATTCATGTTATTTTTATTTCCCAGCACACCTAGCAGTTTTGTTTACTTTAGTGTAAAATACTATTACATATATAAATGCACATGCCTTAATTTAAAAAACTAATACATTGATAAAGCTTAGTAATCATATCTTAGATTACAGGGAGCCACTATATTCCTTCTCCTGAAGAGGGTTACACTAGTGATGATTTTTTTTCTGTATGATCAGCATGATGATGGAAGATGGTTGGGGTAACCATGATAACTCTTTGAAATAAGACAATAATGAAGTTTGTTATGTTGGCTTGTTTTTCCTTCCACAAAATAATCTGCCATGCATGTAGTGGTGTTTTTGAGCATTCTGATGCTNAGAAACCTTTCTTTGAAGTCAGATTCAATCCTCTTAAACATTGGTATTGCTTTGCCAACTAGAATTGTGTAATGTTCTAAATCCTTTCTGTTATTCCAAAGTTGTTCATAGCATCTTCATCAGGAGTGGATTTAAAAGTAAGAAATCACTTCTATTGCTTACTCATAAATAGCAAATCCTCTTCTGTTTACATTTTGTCGGGAGAAAGCTGTGATTCCCTCACACCTTTGGGGGTCTTTCAAGATTATACCTCTAATACTGCTCCAATCACACCTCAAATGTTTTCTCCACTGATGTCTTGGACCTCTGGGACTCATCTGTGTAACCTTTGGGAATCAACCTCTTTTTAAGTCTTAATGATGGTATTGTGGTCTCTTCCCATGAAGCATGAATGGTATTAATGGAATCAGTGTGCTGAATAAATTCCCCAAAGTTTTCAATGAGCTCCAGGTTCCATTTAGAGACCTTGTATCAAAAATCAACTTAGATAGCTCCCACATCCACTTGCAGCTAGGTGAGTGTGCATCTGAACACATGTGCACACTCACATGTACACATATATACATATACATAGTTATAAACACACACATGCACATACACACACACACACACAAACTGGGTCAATTTTGCTGTCAGTTTGTTGCTCAAGTTAGTCACCTAGACTCATGATCTTATTAGCCTGATCATCCAGATCTCTTACACAGCTCCTGTACCTGCACTCCCTTCTTCACTTTGTGGTTTTGGTTACTTCTTGAAACCTCATTTGCCAACATCAGCTAGTTTTTTTTTTTTTTTCTTATGAAGCTTCAGTCATTATAGAATTGAAAGAAGTCAAGGCTTATATATGAGTAAAGCTGTATCTTAAAAGATTGTTGTGGATATTTTGATATTGTCTTCTGACTCTAATTGGCAGTAGAGTCTGCAAGTAGCTCTATCCCTCTCCCTATTTGGCAATACATTTGTTTAACTTTCCTATCATTTGTGTATTTACTGGGTAACCATTTTTTTTATTTCAATCAGTAGTGTTTGTCTTTTGGGTTTTTGTTTTGTTTTGCATTAACAATTTTTGTAACCTATGCCAGGGTCCTGGCTTTGATCTTTTTCAGTTTCAACATGCCTTTGGCACTAAGTTGAATCATTTGTAGTTTTGTTCTTTTGTTTGTTTTAAGAAGTGTGAGTCTTCCTCTCATCTGAACACTTGGAGGACACAGTGAAGTGAGGAGTGTTATTGATAATCCCGGTTGAACACACTGATTATGAGAAGATCGAGAAGATGAATCAACAACTGAGGGAAGGTTGTGGAAAAGTTCCAGACAAATTATAACTAGAAGATAGTATGTTTTGCTTATTATGTATCAAATGCTTCTTCCATGGTGTTTTATTTTAGTTTTTCATTATTTGGAATCCAAAAGCTGACATTCTGGTAGTCTGGATCTCTTAAACAATAATAAATAGTAGAACACAGTATGCCATATGGAAGATGATGGCTTTCATGTTTCTATGATGCACATAGATGCTAACCTCTCAAATGAAGGGTCAATAGAAATACTCCATGGTCTGGAAAGAAAAGGCTTTGTGGCCACAAACAGGGCATCTAGGATTTGCCAACACACTGTCTTTCCTCATGCGTAGCCAATTTTCTTCCCTCTGTGTTGTCTCTCACTTAAAAATGCTCAGTCTCACCCCTCGAGGCTAGTATTTTCAGAGATATTAAAAAATGTGCATTTAATTCATCCGAGTTTGTTGTCTCCAGTGTGGAAGCTTCTGCTTAATGCTAAGTTAATGTCTGGCTGTGCCAAAGCTTGAAGCTTTCAACACAGCTTTCCAAAACCAGCTGTGACACATCTCAGAAGCTAAGCCTCCTGCTCCAGGTTGCTGCCTGAGTGAAGGAATCATACCATTTTAAAATCTTTGTCAGTGAAAGCTAAGAGCTGTGTAGAACATAATTGGCAACCTGAAGCACACACACACACACACACACACACACACACACACACACACACACACACACACTATTTAAAAGAATTTCCTGGGGATCATGGGTAGAAAGGCTTTCCTCTTAAGACGCCACTGTCTCAGAAATATGTCTATCATATTGAGAACCTTTTGCTTGAGACCAGGTTGTTTCTCTCTCCTTCAATCATCTTTCCTTTGTCAGTAAATGCAAGTAAATATGAGCAGACAAAAATTTCTTCCTGTCCACAGTTTTGAAATTGGAAGGAAAAAGAACTGGGTACATTCCTCATTTCAAGGCCACTGCTATTCCAAACGAAATCCATGAAAGGACAGCACCAGGGTCTCCTGGGACCTGATTAGAAATGTAAATTATCTACTGATTCAGACTCTCTAGAGAGCACTGAAGAAGCTGAGTCTTAATAAGCCCTCAAGGTGATTGTGTTCAGCATGAACAGTTGAGCATCATAGCTCCAGGCAATTTGATTCAGAAATTCCCAAAATTGCATCTTTTGTAGGCAGTCACATGACCTCATAAGAATGTCTCAAGGAAGGCAAGATATGTATTACAGACAATACATCTAACAAATAAGTATTGCTATAAAATTCCTGCAAGATTTCAACTGAGCACTTATCAACTTTAACAGAATTTCTATCATTTCCCCCCTCAGTGTGTAATAGATNCTCAATGTACTTGTTCTGAGTGGAAGAAAAGGTCTTATTTTACTGTCTCGATNAGCCTCAGCAATGCATCATAACCACAGACCCTACCTAGTTCATGAATAAACTCATCAATGTAGGATGTAGAGTACCCAAGTTTTCTTTCCTCAGTTTGATGATGGTTAGGGCTGCCCAGCTTCCTAAGAAGACACCTCACCATAGTGGGGCACTTTCTTTAACTCTCCTGTGATTATTTTCCAAAGCAATACCAATTGGCAACTTCCTTTCTTCTTTTTTTGTCCCATGATCCTCTGTAATTGTCTCTCCTCCTCAGTTTTCCTCTTTATTCTCTCCGTGAGTGAATACATGTATGAACATCCATATAACATATCTGAACATTTAATTTGGAGCAAATGGTGACATAGTCACAGTTACACACACATACACAAACATATGTGTAGTAGGCATTAAGGCTTGGATCTAAATGAGTTTGACATATCTAATAATACTTCCCATGAGATGTCTAGGATTCACCTTGGGGTGACATCACTAGACACACATAGAAGTATCTAATGCTCCAAATTCAGTCTAACCTAATTTTTGTTTGTCTAGTGTTTATTAGCTGACAGAAGTGGAGGAGCAGTGGCTAAAAAACCAAATGTTTTGCATACAATTCTGTGTCCACTGGGCCCTCAAGCTTTCAGCTGCTATCATAATGAGAAAGAAACCTTGTTCCCATTTATCCACAAAATCATTGTCAACTTGACACTGATAGATCACCTTGTCACCAGGAAAGTTTTCAATCCAAGCAGCAGATGGGTATTGATTTAGGGTCAAAAAGAAGAAATGGGCAAGGTGAGGTCTTAGCCTTGTGAAAGATGTCATCATGATCATCATACCAGCAGGAACAACAGCATCTGAAGGGAAATGATTGGGCCTGGCAGAATAGCACCAGAAGCTGGTAGCCAGTAAGAGGGGCAGTTGCAAATGAGTTCCTACTGAGTGTCACAGGATATTCTTAAGCTTCCTGAAGACACTATTGGCAGTGAACTTTGTTGAAGATGTGGAGTACTGACAGACACAGCATGTTGGAAAGTCTTTAATCCCAGTGTTAAAGAGGAAGATCTTTGTGAGTTCAAAGATCTACAGAAAGAGTTCCAGGCCAGTCAGGGATCGACAGTAGAACTCAATCTCAAGAAAATACTATCAACACATAAAAAGGTAGTTCCTAGAAAGTTAAGTTTCTGTAAAAAGGTGTAGTGAGAATTGCTTTTTTATATAATTGGGATTAGAGTCTAAATAATTTCATGAAATAAATTTTAAAACTAACTTTCCCATGAACATTTTCTTATGGCCATAATTATAAAATGTTATAACATCATAATTCTTTGTGACTTTAAAATATCAAATACATGTAATATAATGACATGTGATTTTTTAGACTAAATAATACATTTCCCTCCACAGTTCACATGGCAATCCATATCCTCAGAAGCACAGAATGTAGACTTACTTGGAGATAGGGTTTTGACCAAAACGATACCCGATACCATTAAGAAAAAAAATCTTTAAACTAGATCTTAATTCAATAGACATTGTGTCCTTGTTAAAAAGAAAAAGAAATCAAAGGAATTCCAGCCACAGAGGTACATAGACAGATAACTGTGGGGAAAAAGGGGACTCCATCACCACTGACAAGTGGTAGAGGGGATGAAGAACCTGACACTGCTGTTGAACATCTGGGTTGTTGGATTGGGATCATCCAGGCTATAAGATGCTTCCTTGTGACATCACTACCAAGTTATGCACTAACTAGTCTTCTTCCAAAACAGTTTACCTTAGTAAATAACATTGCTACATCAAGAAATGCTTTGACCCACTGATGATGTCCACAGAAGAAAGTCTGGACATGGAATTGTCAGGTCAAAACTGTGTTTGCCTTGATAATTCTACTACAAGGGACACTGGTATTTTCAGTTTTCTCCTTCCATAAGTGNTAGTCATTTGCTTGTTAATTTCTATGTTGAATTGTGTAAGATCAAGTACAGCATCCATATACTCCCAGTATTGTTTTCAAAGAGCATTTTTGAGTTCTACATGTCACCCAGAAAGGTAAATACAGCAGTGACAAGGCGCTTTCAGAATGCTAGCTTTTTAGCATATTTGTTATTACATATTACTGTATTGTTTCAAAGCAATTGATTAAATGTTGTTTATCTGCAAGGTTGCTCTAGGAGAAGATCACTGGAATGATTTAGATAACTCTACCTGTGGGTCCCCTCAGCGACAACAGATCCAGGGTTAAAACCCAAAGCTGCCCCTGAAGAAGGGATAACCATATGGGACAGTGTAGCTGGTGTCTAGTGAATTGGCGTCACAGAGAGTAACTGGTAAATATAAGAGCACTGAATATAGGATGGCATTGGAAAACCAACATAATTCATTTTGTAAAGGTATAAGAATATTTCAACAACCCTCAAAAAGGAGATACTTTTATGAGATTGGGATAAATGGCTACTAGTGAATATGTATCACCAGTTGGAACCTGTGATAGGAGGGGACTTAGGACATGTGTATTCATATATGAGTTTTATCTTGAGAAGCACTTTGTAAAACCCAGTAAAGAAGCAAGAGACTCTACTATTAAATTCTCTGCAGCTTCTCAATTGTCCATCTGTGACTGGTTTCTGAGTGTGATGCGGGACTGAATGTGTATGCAGTAGGACCATGAGATATCATTCTGCGACCTCGTCCATGTGAAGCAGACACAGGAGAGCAGGATGGCTGAGGATACAATCTTTGTAAAGCTCCAATGCTAGATATTCGAACTCCCACCAAGGAAAACCATTTGTCCTTATTTCTTTTATCCATTTGTTTTTGAAGATTTATTATATTTTTAATTGATGTGCATGCTTGACCTGAATGTACGTATGTGAAGCATGTATATGCCAGTACCTGCAGAGGCCAGGAGAGACTATTTTAATATGCTGCATGAGTTCTAGGAACCACGAGTCTTCTGAATAAGTAGCAAATGTTTGTAACTGCTGATCCACTTCTCTAGCCCACAGAAAAACTATTTTCCAAATTGTCTTTTCCTAGTCGCATCCCTTCCATTTTTGAACGGCACTCAAGTGGTTGCTATAGTGACATTTGACTTGAATATAGTTGAATCTAGCCTATGGTTTATTCCATGTGTGGTGATGTTCTGTCTTCCATAGATTGGGCTTCTAGGACTGTTTATTTCCCTCTCTGCACTGACAGGGTCTGTGATCTGAAGGTTCATCATCAAAGATGGATCACACACCACTGTGCCTTGATGTCTCCAACAACCAAGGCATGGCATATGCAAATCAAAGGGCAAAATGTTGTCAGAGCTAATCCACAGGAAAATATCCCAAACCTTATAGTCTACATAAAGGAAATTTCATGAAATTTTCTCCACATTTAATAGTGATCTATAAATTTTATCCAAACTGAAAGAAAATCAATTTTATAAACTGAAAACACTTTTAAAAACCATTAACAATAAAAAAAAAAACACTTCAGTTCAATCACTTTAGGAAAAGAAGGTTTTTCTACAACACAGTTCAAAGATGTTTTAAAATTCTTACAGTCTGCAACCAAAATTTTAAAAAATATATCATGAAGAGGTCAGGGTACAGGTGCATCTGTGTGACGCGATTATTCAGCAGCCTAAAGGTCTCAACCACAGATACAAACAGAAGGCAGTAGGAACATGACAGCATTTTTTTCTGAGAACAGTCACCAGTCTCAAAGTCTACAGCAGCTCATGATTTCCCCTGTTTGACAATCTGGAAAATTGTTAAGTTATACAGAAAATACTAGTGTTTTTTAGGGACGGGGCTCATCATCAAGGGACAATATGGAAGAATGTGAGTGTGACTCATTGTGTCTGAAGTGTTACTAGTTGTGTGACCTACAATGGTTAAAGTTTGTATTCTTAATGAACAGCACAGTTACTTTCATTGTTGTGGTTTTGCTTTTGTGTTTGTGTTTGTTTTTGAGACAGGATATTGCTCCAAAACTTGCTATNTCAACCAGACTGACTTCAAACTTAGGATATGTCCTTTGCATAATCCTCCAAAACGTGAGAGTTATAGAAATAAGCTACTCCCTTTGGCTGGAAAAGTTATATTTTAAGATTAAAGTGTTATATGGATATCATAGACTATTCATACTCTTTATATCCAAATACAGCAATGTTTATGAAAAATTTCTGGGTTTTGTTATATTTTTATTTTCTCTTACTGAATTAAATGAATACTACTAGCCTTTTAAACTGATTTTTACATACAACATTATCCTACTCTCTTAAAAGATTTTGTGAATTTTTACTGTTTCAGTCCCTTACACATTAGGAATCTAACTCCGCACTGCTGGAGCAGATGTCATACAAGAAAACACGCTGTAAAATTTCATTGTAGTTCTCATGCCAAAGAGTGAATGGGAACATGCTCAGTATCAGGAGATATGTACAAGTTCATGGTCAGCTACAGGCATGGTGAACTTGGAATACACTGAGCAGCTCCTGGGTTTATGATAGATTATCATAGAGATCACACTCATGACATACACCAGAGGGAGTGGCTTTGCACATCAGCACTTAACTACCCTTGGGATAAGTTACAGTGAATTCATTCTCACAAATACTTCTTTTTTGTTCATCACTGTTAATTTTCTGATGAAATTGTCAGTTCTTTCAAAGTATTCTTTTACATTACTATATATTAAGCACTCAGTAGTCCCCTATACTCCTGTATTCCCCTTCTTCTTAACCCTCTCCACTCTTATTAGACTTCTTTGTCCTTCTAGACCAGTGGTTCCCAATCTGTGGATCATGGCCCCTTCAGGGGTTCAAACAACAACCCTTTCACACCCCTGTGACCTAAGACCATCAGAAAACACAGATACTAACATTATGATTCATAAGAGTAGCACAATTACAATTATAAAGTTGGAACAGAAATAATTTTNTGGTTGGTGGTCACCACCACATGAGGAACTATACTGAAGGTTTTCAGCAGTAGGAGCTTGAGAACTGCTGCTCTAAACAGTTTTACTTCTACAACTTTTTGTCACCATAGTGCAAGATCTGAGGCTAGAGGTTTTATGAAAGAAAGTGATACATCTGTCTCAGGGTCCAGGATGTTCCAGGACATATAGATCTGGGATTATTTGTCCTGAAATAAGTGTATCTGAGAGAAGAATGATCACTTTGCTCAAAAGGAAGCAGTGGGGGAGTGTTGCCTTATAAAAACTTTATGAGAAATAACTTGGGAACCCTGCTAAATCTATTATCATTTTTGAGGCTTTGAATCTTGATGTAAGATCAATTGCTAGGCTCCACCTAATGAAGAAACTACCACCTGTCAGTGTCATAACATTCTGGAGAACATATCTGAGCACAAAGGTCACTCACTGAACAAGAGGCTCCGAGAAACTGGCAGCTATGAATGTAACAACTCTCTGTAGACGAAAGTTTGTCCGGTTCCCCCGCCCGGCTCCCACGGCCCACTTAGACCCAAATAAACACACAGAGGCTTATATCATTTTTAAACTATGTCCCTGGCAGGCTTCTCGCTAGCTAGCTCTTACATCTTAAATTAACCCATTTTATAAATCTATGT
>LZPO01088906.1:0-15720 GCA_001675575.1 Neotoma lepida
ACACACACACACACACACTCAAGAAATGTTAAAAGAATTTAAAGGCTTTGAGAGGCAGATCTCCAATTTTTAACCCACAATATGTTTTTAGGAATATATACCCCATATTTTTAAGAGTAGATACCCATGGGCTACAGTGACAACTTTTATTCATTATCATAATTATTATGTTATATAATTTATAGTTCCTTTTAGAGGAAAACTCATCAAATCTATGGTGCTAATAACTATGCTGGTACCATTTACACTTAATTTTCTATAATTAGCAGTAATTTTTTTAGAAGAGATCAGAAAATATCTGTATTGTTCANTGCTCAGGAGTATAGACCAATTTTTCTCAAAATATTTCTAATGAGTACTTACATCCTCGGAAGACACATAGATCTCTAAAGCAAGCCTGCCGACAAGAGTGCCTATTAAATAAGTAACTTTAAAATCATGTTTGGCTGTTCAACTTTATCATCTGACAAATTCTATAGATCCTCCAAATGAAGTTCATTATAATCACCACATTCAATTTTTAAAAATAGCTCATGCAGTTATGTGAGACAATATCATCTTAACTGAACTCCTGGAGCAGCTGGGGGCCAAGGCACGTGAGTACTAAATGTGCGCATTGCTGTGCAGGGCTGAGGCTCTGGCTACACTGGGCAGGACCAGTTTTAAAGACCACATGCTGCCAAGTATGTGCTAGCAGACGCTTCACCACTTCTTTAAGCATTCTAGCTTTCACACTCCATGTATGAAGAGAGAGATAACTTGAAATAACTACTGTCACTTAAAGATATTAATATTCACTCTTTAGACACTTAAGTCTCTCAAAAGAGTTCAAGCTTTGGGAGGAGGGGGATCACTAATTTAAAAACACCCCCACCATGAAGCCAGTCACATGACTTGAACATAGAAGGAAGTCAAAACTATATTTTTCCGTTCAAAATTTGCTTTCTATGTGCATTATTATCATCCAATAATTACCAAAGAATGGATGTAAAAAAGATTTAATATGATTATTATTTATTTATGAAATAAATCATATTTATATATGGAATGATCCAACTTGCTCACATAAACATGAAGGATAGTAGCGGCTACTTCATCTTAAACCTGAGGACGATGGCGGCTGCTTCCTCCCCTTCCTCTGCTGTCGCACCCATGAGGTCTGAAGTGCTACAGTGACTTATTCCTTCACAGCTGAAAAGGATAGTCATTAATCAGCTATATAAAGTTACCTTCTTATGATATCAGCATGTCAAACTGCTGCCAAGACACAGCTCAGAAAGTATGTAGAATGAGGGTCATCTGTGTTTGATAAAATATCTCAAAGGAATCAAACTGAAAAAAAAAATTGCATCTATGTCATCTTCAAATTATAGTGCTTTCTAATTTGAGGGTACTGATTTATGCTGATTCTTCCAGGGACTGATGTATTTTTTATTAATGTGTATGTATGTGTGCCTGCGTATGTTCATATGCACCACAAAGGTGCAGGTGTCAGGCCAGAGGTATCAGATCTCCTGGAACTGGAGTTTCACATGGGTGGTCCTAAGTCATCTGATGTGGGCATGAGGAAACTCCTGCAGAGGATTCCAGTCCTCTGGAAGAACAATAAGCACTCCTAACCACTGAGTCACTTTTCTACCTCCTTTTTTATCTTTGGTTTTTCGAAACAGGGTTTCTCTTTGCTGCCCTGGCTGTCCTGCAACCCACTCTGTAGACCAGGCTGGCCTCTAACTCAGAGCTCCAACTACCTCTGCTTCCCAAATACTGGGATTAAAGGTGTGCACCACCACTGCTCAGCATCTAGTTCTTTTAAAATCACTGTCTTGCTATGTAGCCCAGGTTAGACTCAAACTCAAGAGCCTTCTCCTGCAGCCTCTTCAGTGCTGGGGTTATAGATGTACATTTTGTACATTTCATAATATTTTTCTTTTCAAATTTCCATTGTTCTTTTGTTGATAAACCATAGCATTGTTTCCTTCTGTCAAATAGCTAAATGCTTTTGTCCTAGAAAACAAGAGATTTCAGCATGATGGTGATTATCTGTTGGGGGCACAGAGGTCCTTTTGCACACAGAGAAGTACTAAGAGAACCAGGAATATTAATCACACAGGGATATCTCCTCAATGGAGGAGATAAAAATCAAATACCTGCATTCCATCCAGAAAGCTGAGAGTGGATTTTGTTAATGACCTGGTGATCCTTCTGCTATCTGTGGAAGCAGACCTCACCCACCCTTTGCTATAGAGGCAGACCTCACCCACCCTTTGCTATAGAGGCAGACCTCACCCACCCTTTGCTATAGAGGCAGACCTCACCCACCCTTTGCTATAGAGGTAGACTTTACCCACCTTTTGCTATAGAGGCAGACCTTACCCACCTTTTGCTATAGAGGCAGACTTTACCCAAATTCCCCAGAATGATTATCCTGGACTCTTCCCTCCCTAGACCATTACCCATCCTTAAGGGAGATGTCACATGTACTTTATGGCCTGCTGACCTCTACGCTATCAGTTAGAGATCACACTAGATTCTAGGCCTTTTAACTATAGAACCCATCCTCATGGTCACACGTACCTGTAAAAAAGTTTCTGGGTAGTCTCACCTTAAGTGTTATTGTACACCTGAAATTGGACTGCTTGTTGCCTGGAAATCTTTCCCAAATTGCACTGTGTTTTAAATATGCTGACAACGAACCACCTGGCATTAGACTCCCTGAAGTCTGATCCAGGTTGATGAAGTCTATCTGCACTGGGTTTTCATTCTCATCTCTTCTCAGGGCTTACTTCCCTGTGTGACACCTGCAGGGATCCCCACTATTATTCAGTAATTACAGTGTCTGTCCACCCTTAGAGAACACCACATATCCTGTTTTCAAGTCAAGGTATAATTTTGTTAACAAGATAAAAAACAAAGAATTTAAGCAACAATTTAAGTAAATACTAAACATAGCTATTTTAATAATTAAATTAGTAATAATTTAAGTACATAAAACAAGATAATTCATATTGAAACAGCCATGCAAAGTATTGAGTTCTCACCTCCAAGCATGATAAAGAGAAAGAGTTCCCGTTTCACACAGGAAGCAGGGCTTTTATTCTAGGTTTCCTGTTCATTATCAGCATGATCCAGGCCCTGTCATTTAGCTTCTGTGCATCTCCTTTTCTTGTTTTGCTTTTGTTTGTTTGTTTTTAGAGAAAGGGTTTCTCTGCTGTCCTAGAACTTACTCAATCCTGACACTCAAGACAATCTCTTTAACTGTGAGACTGTGAGCCTCTATAAATCCTAGAATAAACATTCCCATTCCAAAAGGAAGAAATGAAGGCATAAAAATAAAAGCAAAGCAAGACTGTAGCCCAGAACAGAAAACAGCAAATTCTACAATAACATGCCTGGCATCTAGGACTTGTGATGGACTCATCTGGATCCCAAAATAGTTACATGCCTCTTTGGGTTCTGCTACCGATGGCACACATAGCTTCTTTCAGAGTAGGTCCACCCCATGTCTGTAGCTTTCTTCAGTGACTGCCTCATGGTCCTGCCATCTCCAACATATTGAGGCCTCCATTACAACCTAGGTTTCAACCTCAAAACCTCAAGCAGGGTCCTTTTAGGGAATAGAGACAGGGACTTCAATCCTACCACACATTGTCTGGGGTCACTGGCTTACTAGACTTTGTTGCAAGCCTCCATGGCCCTTAAGCCATGTTTCTTTCTTGAATGTTAAAGCAATAGAACACAAGATGATGCCAAGTTCTGTTACCAACTAGAGATGTAGCCTTCCTATGCTGGACTACAGCTGTAGTGGCCTCTTTGTGCCCTGGTAGCTGAAACTGTGTGAATAATTTCCTAGACAGTTGTTTTAATAGGAGCCCGTCAATGATCATCAGGAAATGCAAATTAAAACCACCATGAAATGGCACTTCACGCATGTTAGATAAAACCATGATGAAACAGCACTTCAAGCCTGTTAGAATGACAATTTCTCAAAACACAAAAAATAACAAGAGTTGATACAATCTTGGAGAAAAGAGAAGCTTTGCACAGAATTGGTAGGGATATAAAATCATATCCATAGCACACAACATAATGGAGGTTGTTAAAAAATAAATATAAACTATCCTATGATCCAGCTATACCAGTGTTGGGTTTTAATTCAGAAAATCTGAAATCAGTTTGTTGAAGAGACGCCTACTTTTTCAGGTTCATAGGCCCTAATAACAAAGAAGAAATTAAAGGTTCTGAAATTGATGATGGAATAAAGAGCATGTGATACACACATACACACAATAGCATGTAATTGGGCCTTATAGAATGACATCTTGTCATTTGTAGTAAGAGGAATGGAATTGGAGAACTTCATGTGAAGTGAAGTAAACCAAGTGCAGAGAATTTCTGTTATCACATTTGTAAAAACTATAATGCATAAGCACAAAGAGCAAATCAGGATGGTGGTCTCAGAGTCTGGGAGAAGGTATGGGTGATGACTGCCAAAACGTACCAGAGTCAGGAAAGGCAGTGAAGTTTAAAACAAAAATCTACTGCACAGCACAGCGAGTGAGCGAATCATCATTACGAAACTGCTGAGAAGGATTCAAATATGCTTACCACAGAGAAGTGCTAAATATTTAGGTGATAAATATCTTAACTAGCTTGCTTTAATTATTCCACATGGTTATGTATGGGCTATATACTCAATTTATAACCCAAATATGTACAATTATGAAATGCAAATATTACTAAAGCAGAAGAGTTAAAAAGAAGAGTAAGAGACACCAAAGCTCTAGATGGTACAAGATATCATGAGTGCATATGGCAGAGAAGCTGTCACAAGAAGCCCTTCGAGGAACCAAGTCTCCTGCATGTGTTACCCAACCTATGATCACAGTAGCCCAAGCCCATTAAGCTTTGAGTCACAGTTCATATAACAGCCTATCAGGAAAAGTGTACTATTCTCTCTCATTTNAAAAAAACAGATTACTTCTATTTTAATGTATGTGTGTGTGTGTCTGGGTGAGTGTCTATATCTGCCCATGAAGGCCAAAAGAGGGCACTGGATTCTCTGGAGCTGGATTACAAGTGGTTGTGAGCTGCCAGACATGGGTGCTGGGATCCAAACTCAGGCCCTCTGGAAGAGCAGCAAGCACTATTTATCACTGAGCCATCTCTTCCTTTTTATCAGGAAATGAGAGAGTGCTCATCTCCCAGTACCCCTGCCAGTCTGTCACTTTTCAGTCAAGTGGTGTTGTGTTACTTGTAATTTCTAACCTCTGGGTATTAGTGAGGATTCTTGTGAGTTTTTGNTTATACTGTTCAGCTTTACAAACTATCCATGTCCTTATACTACAGATTCTCATGTTTTCCTAACACATTTACAAGAATTCCTTAAGGGCTTAGTCTATTAACCCACTGCTATATTTTTGTTGCTAATATTCCTAATGAAGTTTATTCTTGGTCTTTTGCTGTCCTTATACTTTTATTTTTTAGGAAAAAGTTTTAGGGGTAGGTGAGATGGCTTAGCAAGTAAAGGCACTTGCCCCCAGCCTAATGACCTGAGTTTAACTCTTGGACCCCACATGGCAGAGGAAGAGAACCAATTCCTGTATGTTGTCCTCTGACCTCCACAGGCGCAGTGTGACATATGCATACCCAGAAAACAAACATCACACAGAAACACACAGAACAAATGAATAAAACAATTTTAAAATTTGAAAAATAAAAATGTTTCAAATCCCTCTTAATTTTGCTGTAAGATTTTCATGTTTAGAAGTACTTTCTCATTCTCAACTCAGTTAAATATGTATTTGTATACATTTTGTTTTAAAGTTTCTTCTGTCCACTTAGAATTTATTTTGGTATATGAGCACTTTGTGAGAATTTAAATTTATTTTTAATATTTATTATGAAATTTTATATTATTGTTTAGTATCTGTAAGGTTGCTTTTCTAAAGTATCTATACAGCTCAAATAATGAAGTATTGACAAGTTTTCACATAAAATCAGTTATATGAATAGAATAATCATGGATTTCAGACAGTTTTCTAATGGTTTCTGACTTGATCATATAAAAACAGTATGAAAATACTCAGTGAAACTTTCAAATATGGGTATTATACTTATTTTTAGTTGTTAAATATAAGTTGAGTAGGTGTGTCAGGGAGTAGTTATGACAATCTGAGAACAGACAGAAGTGGAGTGTTTGTATGGTAAAATGAAATGAATGTTAGGAAACTGCTAACAACCCTGAGCTACTGTTCAAGAAACAGAGTCAGAAAGGGAGGGAACTGAGCCCTGGGGCTGAAAGGAGGAAGATGGTCAAAAAGAACCTGGCAGGGAAAGTGGGGCAGACACATCCTGTTCATTTTTATAATGTTGAAAGCCAACAAGGATAAACAGAAGATTCAAAACTTCCAGGAAAAGAAAAGAGCACCTTCCAAAATCAAATGAAACATTCCCAGGTGTGGCCTCTGCCACCAGGAGCCCAGCACGCTTTTCAGAAAATAGTACTTCAATTTCACAGTGTGGCTCCAGAGCATCTGTCACTCAGAGGGAAGGAATAAAGCATCTCACATGGACATTTTCTCAGGAAGTGATGGAGAAAGTGCAGCAAGAAAAACAACCCAGAATCAGGATAGTGAAGCCATCACTGGCTCAACCACACCAACAAAATGAAGTTGTTCAAAAAGGGAAAAATACACATAATATACCTCTTGATTCTGCAGTGAATTGGAACCATTATATATCTCAGAATGGCCTGGGGGTTACAAGGAAGAAGGGCATTGAAGCATTATTACTAACTCTAAAGAAATAAGGCATACAAGGGAGCATAAAGTCATGCTACAGAAAACCAGAGAGCTAGGATGGAATATATATTTTCCCTAGAAAGATATACAGTGCTTAAATTTATCCAAGAAGTTAAAAATGCAAATAGTTCTTCAAGTAAAATAGATTGACTTTGCAATTTAAACTTTAAAAAAATAAATGGGGGCTTGGAAGATGTTTCAGTCTGTACAGAGCCTGCAAACATGAGGAATTAGGTTTGTGTCTTCAGCTCCCACATAAAATCTGGGCATGGTGGGATATGTCTGTAACTCCAGCAATGAGGGACAGAGACAGGCAGGTCCCCATGGACTGCTAATCAGCCAATCTAGCTAATGAGTGAGCTTCAGGCTCATTAAGAGATCCCATCTCAAAAACTAAGGTAGAAAATGATTGAGGAAGACATGAATTGAACATCAACCTCCAGCTTCAACATACACACATACTTAATGTCAGTGTCTTCTGGACAGGACAGCATGGCTGCACTCATGAACTCACAACTATGCTGTCCGCTCAAGACTACGGCTCAATCCAGTCCACATTCCATCATGGAGGGTAGGGGTGGGAGCTGATGAACCGCCATCCCTAGTTGAGGAGCTAGTGATAGTTGATGGATTCAGGGAAAGAAAAGTCAATTTTCTCTAAGGGTATTGCTCCTATGGGGGAAAAGTGATGACAATGTTTTGAGGGAATCGGGACAAAGGAAGTTTCTGGAAGGAGTTGGGGGGAAGGCTCAGGAATGAATATGATCAAATACATTATATGCATATATGACATTCTCAAATAATTAATAAAAAACCACTTGTCTGTCAGAGAAACATCCTTTTGTATGTAAGTTGTCTTTTCATGTAGTATCAGTGTACATGCGCACTCACCAACAGGGGCGTACACACACCAAAATCTCAAAACTTGCACAATAAAATTTTAAGTCCAGATCACTTCATTGGTGAATTATATAATACTCTTGATGAATAATGAATTTTATACATCAATGACATCTTTTGATAATAGAAGGAGACATACTTTCCAGTGCATTTTGTGAAACCAGTCTTACGAGCTGGAGTCCTGGACTGAACACAAAGGGAAGAAGGAAGAAAGCAAACTGGGCCCATAATTCATCCCTCCCTGCCTTCTGACTGCAGGTGCCATGTAACCTGCTGGCCCATGTTCCTGCCACCATGCCTTCTCCACTACAAAGGACTGTACTCTCAAACTGTGAGCCAAAACAAACCCTTGCTTCTTTAAGTTGTTATAGCAACGTGAGAAGTACATTGATAATAATAATAAGTGCAATGGCAGTAATATCCAAATGGATCTACAGGCTAAGCGCAATGCATCTCAAAAGACTCTCAAAATGACAAACAGGTCCTGAATTCTAGTATAAATGCAAAGGACTCTGAAGACTCAGAATGATCTCGGTAAAGAAGAGACTTCATGAACTTGTACTTCCCGATTTCAAAACTGACCACGAAGTTACAGTAAATAAGTCAGTGTAGCACTGAGGTCAAGAAAGACAGATCCACTGAGCCTGGAGTGAAGGCATAATAAAGTGCTTGCTGCATAAGCATGGAAACCTGAGTGCAGACCCCTAGCACCCACATAAAAAGCCAACCACGGCAGTCTGCAGGTACAATCTGAAGCTTGGGGCATAGGGGCAGGAGACTCCCAGGGGCTTGCTGGCCAGCCAGTCTCTCCTAAGGAGTGAACTTAAGTTGAGAGGGNGATTCTGTCTTAAAATATAAGGTAGACAGTGAAAAAGGGTGGTACACATCATTAACCACTGACCTCCACATACACATAGACACACATGTTCAGGGACACACACACACAACAACCGAAAATTGTTATGTTCAGACAAATAAATGTGTACACAAATATTTTGAGGAGCATCACAAATAGTTGACAAAAGTAGAAACAAATGTTCACCAACAGATGAATGGCTAAATAAAATGTGGCATATTCATAAAACAGAATATTATTCAACCATAAATAAGAATGAAGTACTTAATTTTCATATTATAATGTTGAGGGACCATGAACATATGCTGAATGAAAAAAGTTAGTTATAAAAGGCTACATATTGTGTAATTCCACTTATATGAAATGTCCAAAATAGGCAAATGTAGTTAGTGGTTCCAGGAAATATGGAGAAGGAGAAGAAGAAAGTGACTCCTAATGTGTACAAGGCATCCTTTGGGGTGAGAAAATATATTTTGAAATTTTTAATAAAGATTGCATAATTTTGTGGTTATAGTAAAAACAACTTAATCATTTGTTAAAAGGTTGACGTGTGGTATGTTAATTATATCTAACTGAAGTTGTTATTAAAAACAAAATCTAGAGCTAAGGAGATGGCTCAACAGACAAGACCACCTGCTATTCAAGTGTGAGGACCTGAGCACACATAGCCAGCACCTAAGAAAACAGCCAGGTAGGACTGCACACACACCTAAAACCCAGCACTCTGGGGAGGGGAGGGTGGAGACAGGAGGATCACAGGGATTAATGGCCACCAGCCTAACTGCGGGCTCAGTCCTCCTCTGGCCTTTGTGCTCACGTATCATCAAGTGCACAATGTCTCTCCAGTGTGTACATATAACACATATTAATAAATAAAAAAAATCAAAGTGCAAACATTCTGGAAGATGGATAGGTGTGTTTGGGGGATATCTGAAACTTTGTGAGGTCAACATTAAACAAAAAGAAGTGTTTTGATGTTTGCAACATAAGAGAACAGAACTAAATTGGCATTTGTAAATGCTGTAATCCTTCAATGGTTCATTAAAATTTGCAGCAGGTGGCCCAAGAAAGCTATAAAACCTCAAATTACAACCAAATTTCAATTAAACTAAAGTTTAATTTCTGCAGATCATATGCAACTTTGAACGCTGCAAGAAAGAACTCTTTCTTCTTACGGTATAAGAGTTGTCTCGTACCTGCCTCAGGACACATTTAGATGAAAGAAAACATGTTCAATTATTGATGTAATGATGAATTGAAAGTCCCCTTAAATTAGTCAGCATAAGAAGAGAAGAACTTTATCCCTGCTCAGGCAAGACTACAATTCTTCACTCAAGTACACCCAAGAGCAGTCAGATGTACTGTTTTTGATAAATTATAACACTGAATTAACCAAGAGGAATGCTTAAGATGTTTTTCTGGATGAAGGCCGATTTTTTGTCTGTTTTTCTCCCACAAATATACTTACTTAGGACTACTCAGAAGCAGAATAAACTCAGGCTCCTCACTGTTTGAAGCAAGCTGCAGGGTTGCCATGTTGGTAGTGTGGAGAAGATATCGCTGGCTCCCCTCCTGGCCAGCCCAATTTTGGAAACATCCAAGTGTCAGTAAATGTCTGGTAAGAGTTGTTAGAAGCTGTATTGGCTGGTTTGTGTCAATTTGACACAAGCTAGAGTCATTAGAGAGGAGGGAGCCTCAGTTGAGAAAATGCCTCCATGAGATCCAGCTGTAAGGCATTTTCTGAATTAGTGATCAATGGGGGAGGGCCCAGCCCGTGGTGGGTAGTGCCACCCTGGGCTGGTATTCCTGAGTTCTATAAGAAAGCAGTCTGAGCAAACCATGTGAGGCAAACCAGTAAGCAGCACTCCTCCATGGCCTCTGCATCAGCTCCTGCCTCCAGGATCCTGCCCTGCTTGAGTTCCTGTCCTGACTTCCTTCAATAATGAACAGCAATGTGGAAGTGTAAACGAAATAAACCTTTTTCTCCCCAACTTGCTTTTTGGTCATGGTGTTTCACTGCAGCAATAGAAACACTAACTAAGATAGTAACCTAATGCTAACCAGACAGTTGCTCCAGGGAGAAAATATGAAATCCTTCAGGGCGATGCTAGACCCCATGCTTTTGCAGGGAAAGCTTTGAGAAAAGGAGGAGGGGAGGGCTAGGAAGAGTGAAGATGGGCATTGTGGGTGAGGTAAGTCAACAGTCGGTAGACAGAAGTACTTCTCATGTTTTAATACTGTATCTTCAGACTAAATAATCTAGACTAGTGATTCTAGGAATAGAAATGTATTTAAATGTAGAGATGAACAGGCCCATCCTCAATGAGGTCTGGTGTACTTGATACTCCTTATAGCATGGTTAGAAAACTACTGTTTTGTAAGACCTCAACCCATACCAAAATTACAGTATTTACACTGAATATACCGTTTTCAAAATTTAGTGTTATACATTTTGACATCTAAACCCTAAGAAGTAAACCACTGTATGTTTATTCTGCCTTTCAGTAACATCTTCCATTCTTGTAGCAATCATTACTACCAACCAGCTAGTTGTTTTATTCCTTTCCCTAACCAAAGACTAAAACAAATCTTTGTGGTCCCATTTATTTCAAATTTTCACTTTCTTAGGTAGATGCAAATTCCATGTACATCTAATTAAACATTTTTTAACATTTATTTGCATGTGTAGTGGGGGAGGGGCAGAGGGGGTAAATGTATGTCATAATGTGTGTGGAGGTCAGAAGAAAACTTGCTGCAATCCATCATGTGGGTTGTGGGGACTGAACTCAGGTTGTTAGGGTTGGCACAAGTGCCTCTACCAGCTAGGCCACCTTCCCAGCCCAAGAACAGCTTTTTAATGAAGCAGGATTCTCTGGCAATCCTAAGAGTTCCTGAAATGATGCCTTTTTCAAAGTGTCTTTGGGAAAGGCATTTATTTATAGGCTGGTATAGAAGCAACTTCTCAACATTCGCACTACCAACAGTGATCTGGCTAATCCCTTGCTGTAGGGAGCTCTCCATGTCCACCCTAGACCATTAATTTGTTTCTCTAGCCTTTTACTACTAGATACCAAGTATGCTAACGAAAACTGTTTCCAGACAGCATCAAGTTTTTGAGGTTAAGGACCACTAATATATAGATTTATGACTCAGCCCATAGCAAAATTACAGTACAGAGACTGAACCTACTGTTTATAAAACTGAGTACTAAACATTTTGATATTTATACTATTAAGAAATATTTCAGTTTTAGTTCATGTCTAAATCCTTAACCATAAATAATATCCCATAAGGCCAATCAGCTTTACTAATGAAATCAATTTCTAAAGAATACTTATATATAGCTTCCTAATTGCTTTGGGCAAAGAAGGAAAAGCATGATATAACTCGTGTATAAATGTCCCCACTGGCTCAAAAGTCTCAGCTTTGGGGAAGTTGTCTTGTCAGAATATTTTCTGTGAAAATTTCATTTGTGTGGCTAACACAGCTCTTGGGGTAGTGAAAGTTAAAGTATAAAGTATTTTTTATTTTAAAGGTCTTTCCTGGAATTGAGCAGAATATTGTTAAAGAAAACCTAGTGTGGCTAAATGGGAGTTGACAGAGATTGAAGGTAAGCTGCCGAACCTCAAAATCAAAATCCTAATCTAAAGACTGAGTCAACTGATCAGAAAATAAGGACTAAAGACTTGACAACCCCTGAAGTCTTCCTTCCCCTTTGTGGAAAGGTATGGACACTCTAAAAGCAGTAGAACCTGGGAGAATGGAGCCTACAAAATGAAGTGAAATAAAGTCTCATGCCATAGCCAAATTTATTCAGAGCCTCAGGCAATTTATTCTCTGAGCGTTAAGAAGAGCCAAATGAATGACGTGTATAATCACAAGGACAAGCTGCACATGCCAGACAAACCACACGTGGCAAAACAACATGCTTTTCCATAGAGGCATATGAACAAATAACAATAGCCAACAGTAATGAATAATCTGAAGTAAATTCATTCTTTCTCACTACACCTGGAAGGAGTACAGAAGCACATTCCAAGAATAATTCCGTGTTTTTGAAGAAATTGAGGTCACAAGACTCTTATTTTCTCACCCCACTCAGAATTCCCTTGTAGGACTCCATTTCTGGACCATGTTCTGACAAGCACCTATTCATTTCCTGTCAGGAATTTTTCTACTTAGTCAAAACCAGTCCTTCACTATAGACAAAAGTAAATGGCAATATGGTCCAATGTAAAGTCACAGGAGCTGGAAGATGGCCCAAATGACTGTACAAGTTAAGAAGACCTGAGTTCAGAGGCCCAGCACTCATTTCAAAAGCCATAGAGTGCACACCTGTAATCCCAGCACTGGGGAGGCAGAGGCAGGCAGACCCCTGGACCTCACTGGCCAGCGAGTCTAGCTCAATAGGTGAATTCCAGGCTCACTGACAGACCCTGTCTCAAATAAAACCAACACAAACAATGACGATGGTGATGATGACATGGAGAATGACTGAGGAAGATACCTAAAGTTGGCCTACATACACACACACACACACACACACACACACACACACACGGATGTACCCTCATACATATGCACATTCCAATATACAATATACCCATGCACACATAAACAAGTACATACATATAACACACATACATAAAAGTTAAGTAGTAGAAAATTTTATTTTAAATTTCTTTATTATTATGAACTCCAGCCCTGGACAGCTAGTAAGAAAACAAAGGCCAGGCATCACATTGTGTCCCAGTGAACACACATTTATGTCAACTACTTTCTACAAGGAAGACTTCCAGTACAGCTTGAGCTCTTGCAATGTCACCCTCTGCCTTCCTGTAGACATTCTACTTTTTTGTATAATGTTGAAAGAATCACATTCATTTTCTGTAGTTCATATGGCTTATTGCTGCAGCAACTACCAAACCAATCAATTCATATAAATAATAGAACAAGCTTCTATTATGTCTCATCTGACAAACTGCTAATTAGCCAATTTATTCCAAGAGGAAAATCGTGACTTTTCAATACTCACCCAACTTTAACATCCTCAGAGTTATACACAGTAAATTCTTATGGTTATTGGTCTGAATATATGTATTCAAGCACTTATCCCTTTAAATTATGTCACAGAAAGAATACTGATGGCCCACCACACCGCCATTACATAAAGAACAAAGCCTATATGAGCATTTAATACCTAAGTGAGTTTTATTCTTCTGATGTTTCAAATAGTGGCAATTTAGTGACCCTGGTCTTTCTTACTTATTTCCCAGCTCATCAGTGAATGCTTGCTTAATTCAGACTTTCAGAATCAATCATCCCTCTCCAAGAGGGGAAAATGGTTGTGATTCTTATTTTACAACTTCAATTCAAAGACACTCCCCCATTAATCAGTAGTCATTTATTGCAATGGGAAGAATAGATACAATACCCTTAACCTAGACATACTTCCTAATATGCAAAGACCACAGGACTCAAGAATGTGATAGCTAATGTTTTACTAACCAAGAGTTTTTAGCAAGTAAATGGGTGAAAAGCTGCAGAAATGGCCTTACCTTCTGTAGTATGATTTCTATGTTTCAAATTTCATAATTCATTTCTGAACTTTACTTCACAACTTTATAAGATCTATTCTATGCATTAAATATTTTATTTTTAGATGATTTTAGATATATAGAAACGTTACCAAGACCATACAAGAGAGTCTCACATACCCTTCATCCAGATTCTAATATTAACATGAACATAATCATGGTTCATTTAACACCAAGAAATCATCATTCCAATTTTGTCATTTTCTCTGATGATGCCCCTCCACCTCAGTTTCCAGTCCAGGATACCACATCATGTTTAGTGAAATCCCTTTTGTAAACACAAAACTTTCCAGGCCATGAAATTTATTAAATTACCAATCAACCCTACTGTGAACTCATTCATTACATTGATTTTTTTTTTCTTCTGCAAGGGAATGATAAAGGCAGCATGGCAATCTGGGCATGTGGGGGTCTAGACGGGGGTTATAAAGGGACGGAAGTGCTGCCAAGAAAGGAGGCTACAGATGAAAGCCAAAAGACATCCAGTTCTGCCTGAGGCAGGCCTGTGCAGCTATGTGTAATTAGCTCCCTCAATTACTACATCTAACAAACTCATTTTCATTTGCGAGAAAACAACAAATCATTAATTACACTAATAAGTCAAGGATTAAAATCTTTGTATGTGGGTCCTACAGGCACTGTGATTCTTGCCCTTGGTCAGCCAATGTATTGCTTCTTCAGCCTTCTAGCTCACTTGAGAGAATAATGCCCTGTGACGGCATCTCTGATTGCACAGCTCTGTGCACAATGTCAGCCAATCTGGAACAGTTCTGCCTTCTGTGCTTCCTTCTCTTAGCTGCTCTTGCTCTGATAGTAACTTGAGGGCATTACTGTTTTGGTTTTTTATGTGTGTGACTGTTTGCCTATATGTATGTATGTGTATCACATGTGCACCTGGTGTCCTCTGAGGTCAGAAGAGGGTATTGGATCCCCTAGAACTGGAGTTACATGTAAACTACTGATTGAGTGCTGGAACCAAACCCAGTCCCTCTGTAACAATAGGGAGCTTTTAACTGCTAAGCCATGACTCCAGCCTACAATGAAATTTTGAGATCTCAAAGTGCTACAGTAAAAATCACAAACTCTGCAATAAAATCTTAGCTGCACATTTTATGATATTATGATCTTAGACAAATAAATAAATGCCTCTAGGCTTCAGTTTGTTCCTGTATAGATGGGGTTTACTTATTACTGTAAAGACTAAATGAGTGGATTCTTGTGACAATATGTTTGTATATGTGGTACCAAAAAGGTCAATACAAACCAACGCTAAATACAAGGAGGAAGAGCAGTTCTTCAGCCCTGACACCCGGGAGGCTTCAGCATTTACCAACCTTCTCTAGAACGGGATCAAGGCAGCCAACCTCATGCTTCCCAGATTATCATTATCCAATCGGAGTACTACAATTCGCAACCACAATAAAAACATTCATGGAGCCCCAGCTTCCATGTTAATAAGAAGTTGAAATGTGGCCATAATCTACACATTAACTAACCATTTTAGCACAGTAGCACACACTTAAAATCCCACCACTTCTCCAGCTGAGGTGGGAGGAGAGCAAACTCC
>LZPO01088907.1:0-15710 GCA_001675575.1 Neotoma lepida
TATATTGAAAGGGAGGATGTACAACCCTAAGTTTAGAGTCTGGTATAGAGTCTGCAACCAAACCAACCTGCTTTGTTATATTGTAGTTAACTTTTAAAGGCCAAAAAAAATCCTATCTTTAGATAGTATATAATTGAGAAACACTGAAACAGAAAAAATGCATTTTTGATTTTTTTGTATGTGTTTAATTAAAAGATTTCTCAGAACCCTTAAAATATGAATCCATGAAGCTGTTCAACACCACCACTGATACTGAATGTAGCCAATACCAAATTTGACATGAAAGTTAAAAAAAAAAACTAGGTCATCTCCATATATTGCCATTTCTTGGAGCACACTAGGAAAATAGAATAGTTGTCAAAAATATGCATATGTGATTTTCATAGTACTCTACATCTTCTCTGTCTTATGGTTATTTATGTATTATATATTTTCCTGACTGAGCAGTGTATGTAAGATCCTGAAGACAGTAGATTGTTGAACTGAAAATCATGGAATTTCAATTAAGGTTCGTGGTTAGGAACAGCATTTGATAATTTCTAAGAGCATGATCTTATATCTAATTTCAGTATTTTGTTTTCCATCCTGTCATACCATAGTATTCTGGGCTATCTTTTAGGCTGGGAAAATATTAGTACTTTGGTGTTGGCAGAAAGCTTTGGTTAACACCGGGCTAAGCATATTATCTCTACAAAACACTGGCAGAACAGTCCAAAAAGGAGACTATAAAAGACGGAGTTGAATTTAAGGGCAAGAAAGCAGGCGACCACTAACTCCAGGTCTTGGGATCCTGTGGGGTATTGGAAAGGCAGCCTCTGCCTTAGTGCTTGCTCTTACTTCCAAGGGTGTGCTTGTCAAAAAGATACTCCGCTAGGCCAGCAGCAGGAGCTCCCATGGCGACTAGGTTGTGCACATAGTCACCTAATTCTTTGATAGACTTCACCTGCTCATGCAGGTAGTGGGTTTCCAGAAAGTCGCACAAATGAGGATCTCCTTTTTCTGAGGCCAGAGTATGCAAGTCCAGCAGCGACTGGTTTACACTCTTTTCCAGGAGTAGAGCACATTCCATGGCCCGCAGTCCACTCTCCCAGTCATCTTGGTCTGGCTTCTTGATATCCTGGAGGCAGATTCGGCCTCCACGCTGGTTCTGCAGCCGCATTAGCTTCTCCGCATGCTCCCTCTCCTCCAGGGACTGGTGAAGGAAATACTTGGAGAAGTTGTACAAGGCCACATCATCTCTGGAGAAGTAGTAGGCCATGGACAGGTACACGTAGGACGCATAAAGCTCCTTGTTGATTTGGCGGTTGATGGCGGCCTCGGAGTCTGGGTGAAAGTTTTGGCGCACCCTGGTAGGCCCAGCGGAGTCCTGGGAGGAGGCCACCGAGGCCAGCAAACGTTGATGGGAGGCTGGTAGGGGACCTAAAGGACACCTGGAGGCCAAACACTGTGGGACAGTGCATCTATGTAGCACACGGGGCAGAGATTTCAGTGTCGGGCCGGTGTGCTTGGAGAAAAACCAGAAACAGGACAGCATGACTCCTCTTGTTTCAAAGTAGGGGAAACTGAGGCCAGGAAAGCTCGGTACAAGGTTTACTGCTGAGCTTCAGGTCTAAGTGAGAACGCAGCCTTAGCAATGACCTCTGCGTCACACAGCCCTTCTCTTCCACGGAGTTCTAAGAGATCTTGGCAACTGATGCTATGTAACTGTCGTTTGTTGGGTAGGCATCAGTGTCACACTGAGCCCTTGAAAAGTGGAACACAGACAGATGCCATTTACAAAAACACAAGATTCTGGTTTAGATAGCGTGTAGTTGATTAGTTTACCTAAATTAAAATTCTGTTATTAAGAGTAGGCTCAGTGACTCACTGAAGAAAGGACTGAGCTGTCCCTGTCTCTGTTCACTAATCTTTTCCTGTCTAAGAACCTAAGGACATGGAAAGGAAGGCACAATAAATTTTCATATGCAAAGCGTTACAAAGGACTCCTGGTTATTTTAACAAACATAAGTAGAGAAATAGTTACCGGCGTAATGGACAGCTTCTTAACTGTAATTGACTATTTTTAAAGTGCATCGTCTTTTTAAATACAGAACTTACCTTTCTTGTAAAGAAGTCATATTTTTAAAAAAGTAGAATATACATCCTGGCTGTAAGCTTGTTTTCACTTTCCTATTTTTTGTTAATTTAGAGATAGATGTGTTTTTTTAAAAAACCTTAAATTCTGAAGAAGATTTAGTGGTTTGTTGTTTTCTATAGCCAAAGCTGGCCTTGAATTCACCATCTTTCTCCCTCCCCACCTCCCAAGAGCTGAGATTACAGGCACGTGTCACCCACTCACAAGGAAGAACATTAATCTTAAGTAAATGTTTAAAAATTGTTTTGGGGTGTTAAGAGAATGAAAATGAACTAATAGAAAAAAGTTAAAACAAAACCCAAAACAAACTCTAATTCTTTCCCTACCTAGGGATAGCTGTTGCTAAAATGTGGGTGATGATTTTCATTGATTAAGATGATAGCAAAAAAAAAAAAAGTTCATAGAGACATGCATCAATGTCTAAAAAGATTTATCTAAGAATAATTTCCACATATTAAATTTCAGATATTTATCACAGTTTCAGTTTGACATCTGTGAAACCACCAGCTCAACCCAGATAATGACAACATTTGTCAATCACTTCTGTGTCCTTTTGCACTTCCTAATTCTGAATTCTTACTCTTCCTGTCTAGTCTCACTCCTGACACCCACTGATCTGCTTTACCTCACTTTCTAGGTTAGCTTGTATTTTCTAGGCTCCTCTACACTGTAACTAACACCAGGCACAAGGCTTAGTTTCTTTCACTCAGAATAATAAAGTCTGTTCACACTGAAGCATGCCAATACTATAGCTTATTTTTATTGCTGTGCAACATTATAAAGATAAAACCCAATTTATCTTACCTGCTGATGAGCAATTTGGTTACAGTTTGGTCTATTAAAATCAAGCTGTGAGTGACATGCCTGTATAGGTCTTTGTGGGTTCATATGTTTTCTCTTGGGTAAATAAATTATACTAAAATGCTCATTTAATATGGTATGTGTTTAACTGTTTACAAATCACACAACTTTCCCCAAAGTTCTCATACGATGACATTCTCTTTTACATATTAAGTCTAAGTTCTTCCTGGTGCTTGCTAACACCTGGCATCATCATTCAGTTAAAGTTAAGAAAAGTTACAGTCGTTATGATAGGTGTACATTAGTATTGTATTTTTAATTTGTGTCCTTGAGATAGTTAAATGACAGTGTGTCACCTTGTGCTGCTTTGCCATTATTTTTGATGAAGTATATATTTAGGTATTTTGCCCATTTATATATTAAGGCATTTTGTTTGTTTACTTGTCTTGGGAGCCTTGATTTTCCATTCTTTGCATCTACGCTCCTAGCACTATTTCGATTCAAGTCTTTTTTATGGTACATACATGTTACCTTTTTATATCCCTTTTCTTTTTTTCACAAAGAAAATCACGTGATGTTTCTAAGTAAGTTTCTTCAGTTGCTGATTTCTGATACTCCTAGTGCCCCCTGGGTGGTTAGAAAGTTAAATAATAGTATGTAAGCACTTATAACACAGCGCTTACCATAGAATGAACACTAGGGTACTCTCTGACACATCCTATTGAATACCCTGTTTAAATTTCCAAAATCCATCATTTTATATTACTCAGTAAGCAAATATTACTGTGATTTAAAGCAGAATGGGAAGCCCTATTTAGATTACTAGAAACACTTCCTTGCATTATATAACATTGCTTTCATGTATAAATAGTGGGAAATTACTTTATTCTATGAGAATGCCAAATTTGTAGTTTTATAGTTAGCTCACTCCTCTCAAATGAACATCACAATATGTATCATAAATAAAAGTGGGTGCTTAAGATCAAGAAACAAGTAGAACATGAACGGTATTTACCCAGCTATCCCTCTTGGGTTTTCACTTTTCTAGTCTCATTTTTACTTTTATTTCTTCCAAACTTTTGCCATTTGTGAAATGTAATTTCCTAATGAGAGATTGTAAAAATGACTGTTGAGAGTGATATTAAAACCGACTTTCTGTTGCTAGTTAGTGCTTCAGGAAAAATTATGCCATTCATTTAAGTGTTTAACCCCAGTATAATAAAATACATAGAGAAAACAAGTGCTGTAAGAGATACATGATGCATTGCTCCAAATAGCATGCGTTTAGATACAGATGCTAACTGGTCAAAGTATCTGTTTTCCATAACAAAGTCTTCCATCTATTTAGGCAGACTTTGAAAATGTAAGAATGTGCGTGGTATGTGTTATGTTTATTTTATGAATATTGTGATTTCTAGTATTTACAGTAAAATCAAGTTTTTTTTTTAAACAATATACAGACTGAGACCACTATACACTGCTATTCCCCAGACATTTCTTAGATTTAATGGCTTCTTCTCTCCCTGGAGCACCTCTTCAATTTCTGCCCTTCTCTGGGGCTCCTTATGTGGTTCACGTTCCTCTTCTCTCATTTGAAATTCCTTCCCAACATTCCTTTACTACATAATGAAATGGCTCCCACCTTTTAAAATTCCATCAAGTGTAAGTACAAGTACTTTTTAAAGAAAGATTTCGTATAACAGCATTCAGAATTAAACACCACTTTGTTGATGTCAAACAGTTCATTATAGTGAGAGCTCATTGTGTTATCATTCCCATATACAAGACAGTGTGTGTGTTTTATGTGTGTGTGTGTGTGTGTGTGTGTGTGTATGAAGCATGTTTTTATAAGCAGAGTATGCTTTATTCTTTCTAAATTTCCCAGGCTTACCACAGTGTTTGACACACTTTAAGAATGCATAAAATGTTTCCAGTTGCCTAAACGAAATGGAACAGAACTTAATATATATTGTTTCAGATTAGCTGAAAATACTTATATAAACTATTTTGGGGGATGTCTTTACTGTAATTTAAATTCTGTGAAGTTGCACAGGAAGTCTTCTATAATTTGGTTGGGTCATATTCTAAAGGAATACAATATTTATTTTTTCCTCCTTTATACATATAATAGCAACAAGCTATTATTATCTGTGTAGACATCCTTGGCCAATGGGAAATTAAAGACTTGAATGGAAGTAAATTGTTTTGGTTAACTCCTGCTCTGATTTGTACAGTGCACAAGATTAAATTTTCTGTTGTTTTCTTGAAAGCTTTTTATTGTATATAGTAAAAGTTTTGAGAATTTACTTAGCTTTGAAAAAGTCCTTTACATTTGTAGAGAGGGGCAGATTCAGAAATAATGAGGAAAAGAACAGCACCCCACCCCTTTGTACTTTCATCTTCAATAACAATAGCTTCCTGTTTCTCTCATTTCCTTTAATAAAGACCTTTACACAATAGAATCAGTCACATAAGCAGTTTCATTAGTTATGCTGGTGTTTTTTTTTTAATTACTTATCAAAAAGCTTCCATGACAAGTTGAAGATGTTGATAAATCAATTGATGACAATTCTATACCCCAAAACACAACCCTCATGTCAAAAGGGATGAGAGATATTTTGTTCTGGAGCCAATGAGTGGCCATGGCCTCACAGATTTAGTTACCCCAGATTCCATGTTCCAATGTAGAAGCAGTTTTGTGAAGTGTTCATAGTCAAGGAACAATGTCAGTCATACATGAAGGCACTTTTCAAACACATTGGTAGAAGCTTTAAGGAGGTGGTTACAGCATTGTGCAAAAAACCTCAGGTATTGACCTCCGATGCTATCTGATGACTCAGTCTTTTCATTGTTAAAAATTACCATTTTGTTAATACAGTCCAAAAAGTTTTGTCTGTTATTCTCAGAATGTTAAGTCTGATACAGAGTTGGGCAAATAATGACTAGGTGGCTAAAAATAGCCCAAGATGAATTGTAATTGGGTTCTGGACCTGTAATATTCCAAAGTCTTTACGATTGTTGAAATTCTAATTAGTTCTAATCAACCTTGCAGAAGGGTTCAGTTTGAAGTTGGGCACAGTTCATTTTCCTTCAGGGCTTCCTTACTTAGCGATGTCATTGGCATAGTATTGGTAACATATGGACTTACTGAAAAGAAGAATAAAACATTTCAGTATTTTTGTGTAGTGTTTTCACTGTTCTGTTAATGGTGAAATATTTGTCATGTATAAGTTACATAGCATGAATTATATGTAATTTCAGTCTGTTTGAATTGCATAATCGAGAGATGAAAGGTAAAATTGTTCGTAATTTAAGATTTTAGCTCCCTTATACTTACAGTGACATTAAGTAGCAAATAAAACCACAATAAGTTAAGCAAGACCCAAGGAATAAAAACATTCTTTTACCTTTATTGCTTTTGATAGTCATTCTCCCTGCCTTCTAAAGCAGTTACAGATTTTCCTTTGCTATTGGGTCTCGTCCTGGGTAACTTTAGTTGTTTTAGCAGACATGCCTTATAAGGAGTCCTGAACTCAGGACTTTCATACCCATGTGAATCAGAAAGTGATCGAGGGTACCACAGAGAGATGTAGGCTGTCTTGCTCTGTCCTTGAGTTAGAGGTTCTCTTCTTAGATGCGGCACAGAAAAGGAAGGAAGACTTGGGCAGTAAAAGATTTCTATGGAGACCTTTTGAGGAATATTAACACTTATTTCCACTGCTCATGTCGTATTGCCATTACTGTAGGAACTAACAGACAAGAGGTGAACCAAACTAGAAGAATTCTAAAAAGGTTTAATAAGATGATTTACAAACATGTGTAACTGTTCCCAGAAGAGGTAGTTCGGCACTTTTGAGCTAGTTTGACTAGAAAAACCAGTTGAAGGAGAGTAATTCAGAGAAGCAGAGATATCACAGAGAACCAACCTCAGGAAACATTGAGTGGTTCTAGAGCAGTGGTTCCCAACCTTCCTAACATTGCAACCTTTTAATATAGTTCCTCATGTTGTGGTGACCCCAAACCATAAAATTATTTTTGTTGCTACTTCATAACTATAATTTTGCTACAGTTATGAATTGTTACGTAAATATCTGTATTTTTCTAATGGTCTTAAGTGAGCCCTATGAAAGGGTCATTTGACTCCCAAAGGGGTCAAAGGCCTTGTAACCCACAGGTTGAGAACCACTGCTCTAGGGATATTCTTTCTGTCCTATTCTTCTACCTCCGTTTGCTTTCTTTCCTTGCATCATGTGCTAGGGTATACTCAGGTTGAGTCTAATAGAAATCCAAAAGGTACAGTGTCCATGGTTGTAGTTCATTAGACCAATCCCTGAAGAAACAGGTTGGGAAGGTTAGCTAGTAAATCTGCTTTAACACATACACAAAATTCTCAAAGAATTAACAATATTATTTAAAAAATGGGGTAAAGAAATAAAAAATATATTATAATCTTCTAGGCTTTTAGTAGAAATTTTAGTCATTTAAAATTATTTAGATATTAGAAATTAATTAATATAACAGGAATATAGAGTATCACTGTAACATTAAATATAATATCAATAAGGCTCTCTGTTGTTTTTTTAAACTACTGTCCACAGGGCAGCCAATGATCATAGTGATGGAAAAAAGTACAAAGAGCAAATGATATGGTGAAAGGGTAAAAGAAAGCTGACTGTAGTCCTTGTGCATTCATGACACTGGGACAGAAACATGTTTGGTCACAGAAAGGCAGCCCTATTCATAAGCAGCTAAGCAAGGGGTATTGATGGCCTTTGGAGAGCCTGCTCCAAGGCCACCTCCAGGGTATGTACAAAAATCCATGAAAGCAGTGAGGGCTTAGGAAAACTTTGAATCTATCTGAGGGCTAGACTTTTTTCTCTCTGAGGGGAAAAGTAGAAACACATGATTTATGATGGTAACTTTCTCTTTTAATTGATCTTAAAAAAATCTCTTTCTCTGAAAATCTATCTCCACATAGCTGCATCTCTTTACATGCAGCTGTATGTTTTTCTACTCTGTTTCATTCCTTTACACACTACTGCATCATTCATTCACTCTTTACTCATTCACTCTCTCACTCACTCTCTCCTAAATCTTTCTATTCTAAATCTTTGGTTCCAATTCTCTCTAGTTACAGTTCTCTTTAGTTCCAATTCTCTCTGTTCACACAGCTACATCTCTTGCTCAGCACACACACTTTCACCTCTGCCCAGCTCTTTTCATAATTCCTTCACATTGCTCTTTTCACACAGCTCCCCTAAATAGCTCTACACAGTCCCCTCTCTCTACAGCCAAACTCTCTACATTGCTGCTCCTCTCATAGCCAGAGTCTGGACAATTATATGTTACATTTTCAGGGTGCAATCCATTTTCATAACACANGATTAAGTCAAACAGTTTTTCTCAGGCTAGGAAGGTCACACTGATTAGCCAGTGAGTAGCGCTTGGCCACCCGTAGCCTGACTGGTTAGCATTCCCAGACAGAAATGACATTGAAATTCAGGACTTGTAATAAACAATTAGTTGGCTGAACCTTGAGTCTAGGAGTACATGCAGTCAATTACGGTGAAGGGGTTATGTCTCAATATAAACAGCCTGATGTTTATTTAGCAATAAACACGTGGGAACTAGTCTTTGTGTATTTTCTGCAGGAGCAGCTTAGTCTATTTTAAATTTATTCTGAAGTCTAAAATTGGCTGTCCTTGAGACTGAGAATACTGTTACAGTTTTTTAGAATTTGAATGGAACTAAAAAAATGTTAAATAACATGGAAGTGCTATATGATTGATGAGAAATATAGTAGAGAATTCTAGAACCACAAAGGAACCTTGAGCTTGCCTATTTCATATCCCTTGTTTTATAAATGGGGAAAGCTGTAAGAGAGCAGTGGCAGGGCTATATGTTCTGCTGATAGTCTAGCTGCCTTAGGATACTATTATTTTCGTGCACTTGCTTAGTATATGATGCATTTTTCCATACGATTGAATACAGAAAGCCAATAATGGATTTATTGCATAGCTTTTCCTGTGGGGATATGAACAAATATTTATTCAGCCCAGATAGGGCACTGATAAAAGACAGACAAGGGCTCCACCCAAGCCCAACTTGGTGATCAAATGGACTTACTCATAGGAACATGACTAAGGGATTACTTACGGGAGTGGAGGAGACTCATAACAGTTGTGTCATTGAAAAGGCAAACCTCATTATTTGAAGAATTTCATGAAGACTGCATCATGGCGTTCCCCTCTAGTTAGCCTCCTACCTCTTGTATGACTCTAGTATCTCTCAAAGTCACAGTAGCCTAGGGGGCAGAAGAGAGTAATGGCTGGGATCTCAAGTGAGGGTTCTATGACCTTCCCCTCTTCCTCTCGTAGTGAGTGGTAATAGTCTTATGGCCATTACCATAGACCTTAGCTGTCACTATATTGTTCTTAGTCCAATGCCATCACTATTTGCTAAGTTCATCTCTGCTCCATAATGGCATTGTTATATGCCTGGAGGAAAAAGCTTTACTAAAACAAAGAATCTCTTGGTGACAAAGGCAGGCTATTATTTCTCTGTATCAGTGTTAAACACACACACACACACACACACACACACACACACACACACACACACACAACTGTTTGTCAATACAAAGTCATACATCCCCAGAGCTATCCTGACCAATCCTGAGATGACCAAGTGGAACCTGTTGTTACAGGAAAAAAGAAAAAAAAAAGTGGTCAGTCAGTTTTATTTGTTAATGGTGTGACCTGAAGCTCAAGAAAATATAATAGCTGTGCCCATGTTAAAGTTTCTGCAAGGCTGATTGACCAATGAGATCTTTTGATGTTGTGGATTGTGGAAGTTGTAGATCTGGAGCCAAGTTATCTTGGGCTACTTTAGGCCCCTTAAGAACCATTTATTGCCCACCTCTGTGCATGCCCTGACACACACATCTGTCCTTGTGACCATGAGGTACATCTTCTCCTAATGTGCTAGCAGACCACTAGCTTCCACCACTCCAGAGACTAAGAATGTCATCATTTCTCTACTTTGCTGTTACCTACCTTCCTGATGTCTCCCTAATACATTTAAAAGGTATCTTGATTTATGACTTCTTTTGAATAGTTACTACAAAACCTTCTTGTTGCCAAATTGGAACACTATATTTGAGTTAACCTGAATCCTTGTTCTTGATCCATGATCACTCATATTTAGCTCTAGAATTAACTNTTATTCCCTTAGAGGTGAGAGCTATATTTTTTCATCAATGGCATTATTTATAAAAGCCAGTTCTAGAGAACTGGAGGGGATTACCCAGTTGGTAAAGTGCTTGATGTGTAGGCAGAGGACCAAAGTTCAGATGCCCAGAACTCTCATAAATAGCCAAGTATGGTGGTGCACATCTGTAATCCTAGCAGAAAGCAGGGTAGCAGAGACAGGCAGATCCATGGAGCTCAAAAGCTGTCTAATCATGACAAATTCATGAGCTCCAGGGCCAGAGAGAGTCTTTGTCTCAAAATATAAGATAGAGAACAATAAAGGCAGGTACACCACATCAATGTCTGGCCTACAAATGCAGGTATGCACATGTCCATATATATCTGCATATATAGATGTACATACAAATCACATATAGACATGCATATACCCCCCCTCATACACACACAAGGTCTGTATTTATAATATTCAACCACTCAATTAACTGGAGTGAATAATACAATTTAATGTCTAACATGCCTTAGACTTCTTTGTGAATACTGTGGGAATCTACAAAGGAAAGAGGAAATGTGAATACTATTGAGCCAAGGGTTGTCTCTGCATAGGCAGGAAGGATGTGGACATATGGTAGATTATAAACTACACATAGCCTGAGGCCAGGGAAGGGAAGGGAATCATCAACGCCCTACAGAACAAGTAAAATGAGTTGGGACAGAAAATAGACAANGGTGATCACAATGAGTGACTCTGCTGACTGCAAAGGTAATACGCTATCATCTGTCTCATTGTAAATAGAGGCACACAAAGGATGTGTTAGAATCAGTGGCTTGGATCAAGAGGCACTGAGAAAATGATCAGTCTCAGTAAAGCTTTTCCCAGTGCCTTTCCAGTTGCCACCATTAGAATCATAAAAGCCCACTGGGCAGGAAGGTGAGATGGTATTCTCCTCTTGGAATCACTCCTGGGTTTGAGTATTCTGTCTCACCTTTCCTTAATCTGCAAGTTTTCTGCTCACTATTGGTCCGTGTTTCTCTGTTTTTCTTGGGAGAAGGAAGCAAACTCAATAAACCACTGGCTCTAGATGGCACCTAGTTCTCCAAATTAAGCTCACCCACATCACTGTTTACAAAAATCCTACCCTAAAGTTATTTCTGGGATCTCACCATGGCCTTTCCACTGTTCTCTGGTCTTGTGATCACTGTCAAAAGAATTCAGAGTAGATGATCATACATAGATCCTAGTGTTGAGATCTAGCTGTGCCCTGGCATAGTTATCTCATACAATGTATGTCTTCAAACTGTGGCTTGCCCAGAGAGAATCCATTTTGTAAGCAGCTTTTGATTACATTTTAAATATGGAGCATGACTCTGCATCTGAGTAGACACTGAATGACTCTGATACCAATCCTATGATACAGATTGATAAATTACTTATTTCTGAGGTCAGAAAGTGTGACACCTTATAAATTATCAAGGTGAGTTGGGACTGCCTAGGCATATAAGGGCTTTAAAATTGTATCAGAAAAATCAGACCTGAGAACTTACTAGTGACATATAAGANCAAGGAAAGGCTATNACTCCCTCATTTGGACCCCATAAGGAGTGGACACATAACACTGATGGTGAAAGTTCCTATCTGATTGGATCCAAAGACTGATAAGCAAATAATTCTAACCTCTCTCTAAAGAATATTGTCTCAGCTCAGTGCTTGCTGCTGACATAGCTTACTTGGATTGCAATCTTCTCATGTCCCTGCTTACCTATCTGGACCAACTATGCATCCATCCATCATTCATTTTTATAGATCATGTTTTGCCCTTTCACTTCTGTTACTGCTCNCAACTCTACAGCTCAACTGTGATCTTGNAGCCCACAACAGCAGCTGCTTCTCCCAAGGAGGGTTCTGGTTGTCTGGTTATCTCACTTCCCATAGATGTCTTTGAAATTCTATTAGTTTCCCTACTTTTCTGACTTTTGCAACCTCTTGAAATTCTGCAACTTCTTAACCCTTTGTAGCNACTCTATTTAGCCTCTCTATTTAGATATACATATAGATATAGATTTACTCTGTGATGTGCAGTTTGAAAATAGATATGTGTAGATAGACAGGGCTATCAAGGGAAGTCAAATTGCTGCCAGTGAAACCACTGAACTNTGTCAATTTAATGCTAATCACTTTTCTGACATTGAAGAGGAGACACAAATGAGTTAATCTGTCTCTATGCTCATGTGATGTGGACGGCAGACAGGTGGAGTTTATTACAAAGTAGTGTGGAACATCCTCAAGGGTGAGAGTTGGTGCTGGCCAGAGGGACCATTACAGGTGAAATCACTGTCTAGGGGTCAGAGTATACCTCAGCTGGAGAGACCACTGTGGTTAAGTGCATTTTAAGGCAGGTTTTAACTATTGCTAAAGTCTTTGGAACAAACAGCTTCCCTGAGAGAAATTTTCCTGCTGAANCCCATTTGGGTTGACTTTCACAGGAGAATGATATTAAAGCCTTCTTCTAGATAGCAATCTTGTGACTTTATGGGCACTTCAGAAGTTCAGAATGTCATGTTTCTATTCAAGGTCAGAGATACAACTCAGGTCCCATTCTTTTGACCATTATTCATGTAACAGAACACTTTAAAAAGAAGAGAGATGATAGGATAAAAATGAATTCATAAAAATAGCCAAGCTTTACCAGGAAGAAATAGCTTTTCTTTGAAGTATATCAACAAAAGCCCAGTACCTCCATCTTCTTCCCTTTTGTCTAGTCTGTAGCCATTCTCACACATAATATCTTAAATTTGACGGAGAGATAATTGTGATGTTTTCTCCCCCCTTTTTACATGGTCTTCCAAGTCTGAAGAAAGGTAGCTGTCATATGTCCATCTTCCTTTACCAATCACTGTTTCTCACACTTCATTTAGTCTGTTAATAGGAGCTAAGGTGTTAGAGCTTGTGGTGGTTTGAATAGGAATGGGCTCTATAATCTCACATATTTAAATAAGTGGTCTTTAGGGAGTGGTGCTACTTGAGAGGGATTAGGAGGTGCGAACTTGGAGGAAATGTGTAACTGAGGGTGGGCTTTGGGATTTTAGAAGCCCAAACCAGGCCCAGTGTCTTTCTCTTCCTGCTGCCTGGAGATCTGGATGTAGAACTCTCAACCTCTATAGCACCATGTCTGTCTGCATGTCACCGTGTTCCCTGCCATGACAATAATAGACTAAACCTCTGAAACTGAAAGCAAGTCTCAATTAAATGCTTTCTTTTATAAGAGTTGCAGTGGTCATGACATCTCTTTTTTTGGGGGAGGGGGCAATTTGAGACAGGGTTTCTCTGTGTAGCTTTGGAGCCTGTCCTGGAACTTGTTCTATAGAGCAGGCTGGCCTGGAACTCACAGAGATCCTTCTGCCTCTGCCTTCCAAATGCTGGGATTAAAGGTGTGTGCCACCACCGACTGGTCATAAATTTTTTTGGGGGGGTGGCATCTCCTCACAGCAATAGAATGACTAAGACAGAGCTGAAGCTGACTTTCNTTTTTTCAGCTTTACTATTTTTAGGTATGTGTCTCTATGAGGAAAGGCATTTGAGTGTGGGTACCACACAGGCCAAAGGAAGGCATCAGATCCCCTGGAGCTAGAGTTACAAATGGTTGTAAGCTTCCAGACATGGGTAATCAAGTTCCAGGTCCTTTGGGAGAACAGCAATTACTCTTAACTGCTGACCCATCTGTCCAGTACTGAAACTAACTTTCAAGGAGAGATGGAGCAAGCTTCTTCTTGAAGGTCTACTGGTGGAAGAACATGTCCAGGACCAAGGAACTATGCTAAGCTTGGCAATACTCTACCCACACTCCCATAAAACCTCTGAGATCTTTCCCTTTTGGAAAATGGGGAAATGCCCTCCCTTCCTCTCTCCCTCTCTCCCTCCCTCTTTTCCTCTTTCTCTATATCCTTCCCGTTCCCTTCCCTCTCTTCCTTATTCCTTCCTTCCTTTTAATTAATTAATTTGTTTCTGAGATGTCTTTAACTGATTGTTTCAAGCTTGGACTTGAATAAAACTGTCTTCTCCAATTTCAGCCTCCAGTTCACTTGATAGAGATACTGGGCAATAGAACCTCTAGAGTCATATAATAACTCAAATCATGAAGTTTCATTTCCTGATTTTATAGACTGCTGATTATGAGGGAGGAACCCATTCTCACTGACCATCTAATCCTTTACTATTTAACGAGCCACCTAGCAAAACCCATCCTATCAGTGTCACTTTGAGAAATTAGTCATCTAGAAAAAGGCATCACAGAAAGATTTCATAACGATGCACATTATCTTTATTTCTGTGCTGTATGTAAAAATTAAAAATGAAACAAAGTAAGACACTGATAGATTACAGTAGAGTCTTCCAATCAACGTGAAGCCCTTTAAGAGAATAAAGTAATTTTTGTCTCTTGTAGAGACAAGAGCCCTCTAAATGAAAAGCCAAGGACAATAAGCAATATCTCTTATTCTCTAACAACTAGACCTTGACTGCTTGGAGCCTGACCCAATGACCCATGATCCCTCCTGCAAGCTATGAGGGTCTAATTCCTAAAGGCTCCCAACGGCCAGTCTCAGGATGGACAAATAGTGTTTTGCAGTGTATGGTCTGATGTAATAATAAGATGCCCATTTCCATCTACTCAAATGTGGACACAGGAAATGTGAGATGTCATTGAGATTGTCAGGGGCCTCACTTCCTGCTTCCTGTGATCTTAGCTCTCAGGTTAGGGTCCTGCAAAATTCAACAGCTCCCAAAGCCTCTGGAGCCTCCAAGCTCTAGTCTTGTGAATTGTGAGTTTTAGGGAGAGGATATTATTTATACCTTCATGGGCAGGAACTTTAGTGAAAGGAAGAGAGGAAAGAGTTGCTATAGAGCAGGGAATGGGTCCTCAGGAACTGCATACTGTAGAGGTGCTAATCTGGGAGACTTAAAAATAACTTTTGTCAGAAAATGCATGCTGCATCAGGGGAGAGATGGGCAGGTCCATCCAGTCGGCCCAACCAGGAGGTGCCCAGGTATCTCTTCTTAGTTTCAGTTACACCCTCATATATAGATCAAGGGTAAGAAGTAATAAGGAATGAGAACTCTCTTTATTGTTCCTGGCACCAGCAAGGACATTCTCTGAACTGCTACTTTGGTGTCCTCGGTTTCTATCCCCTGTTCTTATCAATATGACCCTTCACAAATAATCCAGGTGACAAGGCCAGGTAATTCCTTTGAACTGATGTAAAAGGACCCTGGTCTCCCTCAGAGGGGTTCTTCTGTCTTGTTGGGGGTTTTGGGCTCTTTTAAGGGACCTGCCACCCAGCTCCCAAATAAATCACACATGGAGGCTTATTCTTAATTATTAATGCCTGGCCTTAGCTTGGCTTATTTCTAGCCAACTTTTCTTAACTTTAAATTATCCCATCTATCTTTTTTGTCTCTGGGCTTTTCCCATTCTCTTACTTCTGTAAATCTTACTCTTACTCTTACTCTGTGGCTTGCTGTGTAGCTGAGTAGCTGACCTCTGATATCCTCCTCCTTCTCTGGCTGCTGT
>LZPO01088908.1:0-15692 GCA_001675575.1 Neotoma lepida
TTCCCCATGTGACCTTGGAGTCACAGAGAACCAAATGGATTAAGGGCGTGTGCTAACTTGCATGGCTATTGTTTTTCTATTAGTGGTTGGCAGCCCCGTTTTTTCCTCTGACCCTCAGATAAATTTTATTAGGGAGGACAAATAAGATATCACAAATATCACCACATTAATCTAATGGTTCTCAACATTCCTAATGCTGTGACCCTTTAATACAGTTCCTCATATTGAGGTGATCCCCAACCATAAAATTATTTTGTTGCTACTTCATAACTATAATTTTGCTACAGTTATGAATTATAATGTAAATATCTGATATGCAGGATATCTGTTGTGTGACCCCCAATGGAGTTGTGACCTACAATATGAGAACCGTTATTTAATATAAGGCAGCAAAAGCTTTGGAGGATGTCACAGAGAGCACATCACCATGGCCTATGAACTGTGTGCATGTCCTTAGCTCAGCATTCAATAGTGTATGTAAAGAAACTACCTAAGCCTGAAGAAAGAAACACCAAAAAGATAAGTGGAACAGTCCCTATGTGTCAGCTAGGGTATGAATAGTGCCTGTTCCCAAGACTGGAGTAAAACACCCTCCTAATGCACAGAGCAGGGGAAGCCACAAGTGGAGCTCCTGCAATAGGGTTAGCCATAGAGTGCATGCTCTGTGGTAGATCCTCACTAACCACTCTGAAAGTCTGCAGCAAGCCTTAGAAGAATGATATGAGAGGGCATTGGATCCCTGGAAACTGGAGTTGAAGGTGACTATGAGCCTCCAGGTGGGTGCTGGGAACTGAACCGAGATCCTCCGCTAGAGCAGTCAGTGTTCTTAACCATTGTGCCATCTCTAGAGTAGTCAGGACACCAGGGGGACACAGCCCACAGAATCAACTAATCAGGGCTCATAGGGACTCACAGAGACTGAAGCAGCAATCACAGAGCCTGCATGGGTCTGCACTAGGTCCTCAGCATGTTATGGTTTTTAACTCGGAGTTTTTGTGAGACTCCTAACACTAGGAGTGGGGGGTGTCTCTGACTCTTTTGCCTGCTCTTTGGACCCTTTGCCTCCTACTGGGTTGCTTCATCCAGTTTTGATATGAGGATTTGTGCCTAGTCTTATTGCGTCTTGTTATGCCATGTTCAGTTGATATCCATGAGAGGTCTGCTCTTTTCTGAAGGGAAAGGGAGGAGCAGTGGATCTGGGAGAGAGGGCAAGTGGGGATGGGAGGTGGGGGGGTGATTGGGAGGAGTAGAGGAAGGGGAAACTGCAGTCCGGATATATTGTATGAGAGAATAAATAAGAAAAAAGAATGATGTGATCCTTAAGCATCTTACATTGTTCTGCAAACAGACTCCAGAGTATTTATAAGAATATAAAATACACTCGGGCCCAACAAAATAAAATTCCTAGTATCTGGCATCCAGCCAAATATTACTAGACATACAAAGGAATTATATGATCAATATTGAGGAGAAAAGTCAATCAATAGAAATACAAATGCCACTAACATTCAAATAAGTAGACAAAGAGTATTAACCCAGTTGGTATAGCTGTGTTCAATATGTTCAAGAAGATAATTACAAGGTTGGGCATGTAAGTTGAGGCATGGAAAGTGCCAGAAAGAAACAAACGAAATTAAAAAGATGAAAATGTCACTGCCCAAAATAGAAGATACACTGGATGAGATGACCAGGGAAGACTGTAAGACTCCATCTGGAAGTGCGGGTCTAAAAAAAAGATGAAATCCGCCGGGCGGTGGTGGCGCACGCCTTTAATCCCAGCACTCGGGAGGCAGAGGCAGGCGGATCTCTGTGAGTTCGAGGCCAGCCTGGGCTACCAAGTGAGTTCCAGGAAAGGCGCAAAGCTATACAGAGAAACCCTGTCTCGAAAAACCAAAAAAAAAAAAAAAAAAAAAAAAAGATGAAATTCACAGAAAAAATACTCCGTGGAAGTGGCCACATCTTCAGTGAGCTGTGGAAAAGCACAACCAGCCTGATGTGCATGTAAAAGAAGCCCAGAGGCAGGGTCGTGGGTTGTTAGAATAGACAAAATCTTTGAAAAATAGTTATGAAAAACTTNACAAATTTCATTGAAATGCAAAGCCAAATAATCCAAGAAACACAGCGAATAAAGAATACACACATGCACACACACAAAGAAAAAAATCACCCGTGTAAAACATAATCGAATTTGTTAAAACCAGGGATTAAAAAAAAATTTAAAAACTCCAATACAAAGATAAAAAATAAAAATAAACAGATTTATTTTTCTTTCCCAAATTTCTAGATTTTATGCAATACTAATCAAAATCTCAGCAAAATTTTGATTATGTTTTACATTTTTAATTTTTGGAATTATTCCATTTCTCACTTCCCTTCTCTCCCTCCAGGCCCTCCCACATACCCTTCTTTGCTCTATTTCAAATCCATGGCTTCTTTTTTCATTAATTGTTGTTACATGCATATATGTGTATGTATATACATATACATCCTCAATATAACCCATCTGTATCATGTTACTCATATGTATGTTTTTAGGGCTGACAATTTGGTATTGGATAATCTATTGCTGTGCTCTTCCCTGGGGAAGACTATTTTCCCTGCTTTTAGCATTCCTTAGTTGCCTGTAGTTCTCCATGTAGGATTGAGACCTCCTGGTCTTCCTCCTAGTCCACTTTACTGTCTATTGTTGTTATCCTGGTTCAGCTCATGTTTAGGTAGTTATGTTGCTGAGACTTTATGGGTGTGGTTTCTGTTGTTACTAGGAGGCAATCTCACAGCAAACTCCTTGATCCTCTGGCTCGTAAAAATTTTCCACCCCCTCTTCTGCAATGTTCCCTGAGCCTTAGGTGCAGTTGTTGTTTTGTGGATGTATCCATTGGGACTGGGCTCCACAACTGTGCCTTTTAATTGGTTGTAGTTTTCTATAAAAATTTTTGTTTGTTACAAAGAGAGGTTTCCTTGATGAAGGGACAGGACTACATTTACTTCTGCATATAAGGACAAATATTTAGAATGTAGTTGGGGTTATGTTGGTTTAGTAAACTGGTAGTTGTAGATTCTTCTCCAAGATCCACAACTTCACTAGCCCTGGGTAATTGACTAGGTTTTCAGTACCATGATTTCCCTCTTGTTAAGTGTGTCTTACACCCAGTTAGAAATCAGCATATATATTTTTGTTTGTTTTTTATTTATTTTTTTCCATTTTGCATACCAATCACAGTTCCCCCTCTCTTCCATCTTCCTGCCTACCACCACACCCCCCCATACACTCCTCAGAGAGGGTAAGGCCTCCCATGGGGAGTCAACAAATTATGGAGTCAACAAAATATCAAGTTGAGTCAGAACCAAGCCCCTCCCCTGTGTTTTGCGGCTGAGCAAGGTATCCTTCCATAGGGAATGGGCTCCAAAAAGCCAGTTCATGCACTAGGGATAAATCCTGGTCCCACTACCAGTGGCCCCACATACTACCCAAGTCAAATAACTGTTGCCCACATTCCGAGGGCCTAGTTCAGTCCCATGCAGGTTCCCCAGCTGTCAGTCCAGAGTCAGTGAGCTCTAACTAGCTCAGGTCAGCTGTCTCTGTGGGTTTCCCCATCATGATCTTGACCCCTTTGCTCATATATTCCCTCCTCCCTCTCTTCAACTGGACTCCGAGAGCTCCACCCAGTGCTTAGCTGTGGATCTCTGCATCTGCTTCCCTCAGTTACTGGATGAAGGTTCTATGATGACAATTAGGGTAGTCATCGATCTGATTACAGGAGAAGGCCAGTTTCAGGGACCTTGTCCACTATTGCTTGTAGTCTTAGCTGGGATCATCCTTGTGATTCCTGGGAATTTCCCTAGTACCAGGTTTTCCCCTAACCCCATAATGGCTCCCACTATCAAGATATCTCTTTCCCTACTCTCCTTCTCTGTCCCTCCCCCAACTCGACTATCCCATTCCTTCATGTTATCTTGCCACCTCCCCTTATCGCACCCCCATGCTCCCAATTTACTCAGGACAGCTTATCTATTTCCCCTTCCTAGGGGGATCCATGAATATCTCTCTTAGGGTCTTCCTTGCTACCTAGCTTCTCTGAGGTTGTGGATTGTAGCCTAGTTATCCTTTGTTTACAATCTAATATCCACTTATGAGTGAGTACATACCATAATTGTCTTTTGGGGTCTGGATTACCTCACTCAGGATCATTTTTTCTAGTTCCATCTATTTGCCTAAAAAATTCATGAGGTCATTGTTTTTACATCTGAGTAATACTCCATTGTGTAAATGTACCACATTTTCTTCATCCATTCTTCGGCTCAGGGGCATCTAGGTTGTTTCCAGGTTCTGTCTATTATGAATAATGCTACTGTGAACATAGTTGAGCAAATGTCCTTATGGTATGATTGAGCATCCTTTGGGTAGATGCGCAAGAGTGGTATTGCTGGATCATGAGGTAGATTGGTTCACAGTTTTCTGAGAAACCACTGCACTGATTTCCAAAGTGGCTATACAAGCTTACACTCCCACCAACAGTGAAGGAGTGTTTGCCTTGCTCCATATCCTCTCCAACATAGAGTGTCATCAGTGTTTTTGATCTTAGCCATTCTGACAGGTATAAGATGATATCTCAGAGTTGTTTTGATTTGTATTCCCCTGATGGCTAAGGATGTTAAGCAATTCTTTAAGTGTCTTTCAGCCATTTGAGATTCTTCTGTTGAGAATTCCATTTAGATCTGTGCCCCATTTTTTAATTGGATTATTTGGTATTTTGATGTCTAGTTTCTTGAGTTCTTTATATATTTTAGAGATCAGCCCTCCATCAGATGTAGGCTTGGTGAAGATCTTCTCCCATTCTGTAGGCTGCCATTTTTTCTTATTTACTGTGTCCTTCACCTTACAGAAGCTTCTCAGTTTCAGGAGGTCCCATTTATTAATTGTTGTTCTCAGTGTCTATGCTACCAGTGTTATATTTAGTATGTGGTCTCCTGTGCCAATGCATTCAAGGCTACTTCCCACTTTCTCTTCTATCATGTTTAGCATAACTGTATTTATGTTGAGGTCTTCGACCCACTTGGACTTGAATTTTGTGCAGAGCGATAGATATGGTTCTATTTGAATTCTTCTANATGCTGCCATCCAGTTATGTCAGCACCATTTGTTGAAGATGCTTTCTTTTCTCCATTGTATATTTTTTACTTCTTTGTCAAAAATCAACTGTTCATGGGTGTGTGGATTAATGTCAGGGTAGGAATCAGCATATATTTTCAAGTGAACTTGCTGATTTTAAAATTCATGTAGAATTATGTTCTATATATGTACTATCTAGTCATCAGGATATTTAGGTTGCTTCCATTCCCTAGATCTTGTGGCTACAGCACAGTGAACACAGCTGGACAAGTACCTGGAGTAATGGAGTCCTTTGGGAACATGCCCAGGAGCAGCACAGCTGGGTTATATGGTAGATCTAGCTTAGCTTTCTGAGAATTCTCCACACTGATTTGCACAGTGGCTGCACCAGTTTGCAATCCTACCAACAGTGAATGAAGGCTCCTCTTTCCTCACATCCTCGTCAGCATTTGTTGTCCATTGTTTTCTTGATCTTAGTCAATCTGAGTTTGGTAAGATGAAATCTCAGAGTAGTTTTAATTTGAATTTTCCTAGTTGCTAAGAACATTAAACATTTCTAAAGCTATTTCCTAGCCATTTTTATTTCTTCTTTTAAGAGCTCTCTGCTCAGATCCATAGCCTTTTTTTTTTTAAATTGGGTCATTTTTCTTGTCTTTGTTTTTTGTTTGTTTGTTTCTTTGTTTTGTTGTTTTTGTATATGTTGGATGGTAATAGTTGGCAAAGATTCTCTCATACTCTGTGACTTCCTTTTCACTTGTTTCTTGTGCTGTACAGAAGCTTTTTAGTTTTATGAGTTATTTATCTACTGTTGGCCTTAATTCCTGGGCCAATGGACTCCTATTTAGAAAGTCCTTTCCTACTAGGTACTGCCTAAGTTTTCTTCTCGCAATTCTGGCATTTCAGGTTACACTTTGGGGTCTTTGATTCATTTGGAGTTGATTTCTGTGCAGGGTGATAGATATCTAATTTCATCCTTCTACATGCGGACATGCAGTTTTCCCAACACCATAGTTGAAGAGACTGACTTTTTCTCTCATGTTAATTTTTGTGTCTTTGTCAAATATCAGGTGGCTATAATTACGTGTGCTTGTCAAGATCTTCTGCTTTGTTCCATTGATCTACATGTCAGGTTTTGTGTCAATACCATGCTAGTCTGTCTGTCTGTCTTACTATAGCTCTATAATATAGCTTAAAATCTTGTATGATAATCCCTTTATTATTATTCTTTGTGTTCAGGATTGCTTTGACTACCTGGAATCTTCTGTGGTTTCATATGAATTTTAGGATTTGTTTTTAATCTCTGTAAAGAATGTTGTGGGGATTTGGTTTGGGATTGCATTGAATATGTAAATTCATGTAGAAATAAAAGAACAACAAAAGTCAAAGTTAGAAGAACAAAGTAGGAGGAATAAAAATAGCTGATACAAGATTGATAATGACATTAATCAATTCAAGTGATGAGTGTATGGAGATAAATTAGGGCACAGGACAGATAGTTCAGAACTAGAACCACACTTGGGCAGCCAGCTTATTCTTCATTGTTGTAAATTCACAGAAGTAAAGAAAGAATATTTATTTTAATAAAAATTTAGCAAATGTTATTTGATATCCATATACAGAAAGACAAACATCTGGACATAGTGGTATACTCCTAGACATAATGATGCATACCTCCAGCTGTCAGGAAGTACAGAGGGCAGAAGCATCAATAGTTCAAGGTAATCCTTGGCTTCATAGTGAGTTTGAGGGCAGCGTAAGCTGATAGAGACTCTTTCTCAAAAACAGAAAAGATGGGGAAGGAGGAAAAAGAGAACACTACAGAGAGTGTGAGAGAAAATACTGTATACCTTGTACCATTTATAGTAAGACAAAATATATACAGTCTAAATTAAAAAAAAAAAACTATAGAGCTTCTAATAGAAACCATTAGGAGTCTTGGGTACTGCAAAGATTTCTCAAGATACAATACCTAAAGCAGACACTAGGGGAAAATATTCTTGACTTTGCTAATAGAAACTTCACTTCTAAAGCTACTGTTAGAATATGCTGACAGGGTGTATTTATCAACTACATCTTTGATAAAGAACGTTTGTCTAAAATATATAAAGAACTCTCAACACTCATTAAGAAAAAAAGTTACAGACTATCCAAGAATAATATTCTAATAATATTCAAACACACAATTTGTCAAGTTAGCACATTGAAAGAAAGTGTTCTACATAATTAGTCATGAGAGAAATGCAAATTTTAACTACAGAAAGTAAAAAGTAACATCTAGGTTGGACTTGGTACCAGAAAGATTGACAGCATATCTAAATGCTAAAATGAGAAAGCCTTTTAGAACTTGAGACAAAGAATCAATGGTCTTTTTTAAGTGATAGAAGGAGGTTCAGGGTGGAAATGTACAGCAAACATTTAAGTCAGACTTGGAAGATTGATTGTATCTGTACAGGTGATTGTTAAAAGCAGAACCACACAAAAAGCATCTTTATTCAAATGATTTATCTTCCTTGATGCTGGCCATTTCTGTGTATGTATGTGTATGTAATTATGTGTACTCATGTGTAGTCTTGTAAATAAAAAAATCAAGTCATTGTCTCAAACAATACTAAGCATTTGATATTTGCCAAATCATTGCATTTGGTTTGGATTAGAAAAGGCTTTTTCAATAACTGCCTAATGCTTTGTTCAAAGTGGTATAAAGATAGAAACCCTGAGAGAGGAGTGCATTTTAGAAGTATTCTTTAGTGAACTGCATAACTTTAAGTCTGGCCTCTGCTACAAGCCAAGTTTGTATGTATGCATGACTCGTCCTCCATGGCTACCGTTAAAACCAATGCATCACTACAGGCCCTCACCACCTCCAAGGCTGTGTGATGATCACCATCAACTGTAGCCAAGAAACAGCAAGATGTATCACTGAGAGAGGAAATGAGACAATTAAATCCTAGAACCTTGGAGCCAAGCCTAATCTTAGGTTGAACTTTGGAAATGCTTTCTGAGCAGACATCAGCCATTTCCACAAGAATAAACTAGACCATAATAATTTGGTCAGGGTGTTTTGGCCATTTTTCTTTCCTTGGTTGTAGCTTCTTACCTACTAAAAGCATGATAGCTAAGGGTAACCCTGGGCATCTACAGCCTGAGCACTTTCTTTAGAAAAGACATTTTACTCTGGCATCCCAAATATTGGGCAGAGTAGCATTTGCTGATCCTTCAGTAAAATGCATAGGAGTATTTGAGTCAATGCCATGAAAGTGAAAAGTCTAACATGCTATTATTTACTAATGGAAAGACTCCCAGAGTCATTGAAACCCATTCAAAGCAGATGCCTAGAAGCATTTTGCCTCTATAGTGATTTCTCTTCCAAATAACAAATAAGCTTTCAGTACAGACATGCTAACCTGAGAAAAAATATTCTTAAAAGAAAAATCAGGGTAGCACTGAGGACTGCTTAATCAGTGAGTATCTAAGCACATAATCCATACAAAATGCCTTTTGTTCTTGGCATGTTTGAGCTATTATTTTTTATTTACTGTTTGTTTGTTTTTATTTTTTGAGACTTGCAGCTCTGGATGTCATAGAACTAACTGTGTAAACCAGGTTGGCCTCAAACCCACAGAGGTGCTCCTTTCTCTGTCTCCCAAGTGCTGGGTGCATATGTCACCACACCGAGCTGGACTGTTGTTTCTTAATGTGACTATTTTTATTGCTGTAACATACAAAACAATACACAAACTACAATATAATGCACAAATTAATTAGTTGTATTTGGTTATATGCTCCTTCATCTTAGATTTGGGCAGGAAGAACAGTAATTCAAGGCCACACTCTAATAATGAGCACAAGCCAGCATTATGTATATAAGACCTTATCTTGTGTGTGTGTTTCTTTTTTAAGAAATTTTTTATTCATTTTACATACCAACCACAGATCCCCATCTCATCTCTCCTCCCACTCCCCCCTGACAACCCCCCCCCGATTCTATCCTCCAAAAAGGTAAGGCCTCTCATGGGAAGTCAGCAAAGTATAGTACATTCAGTTGGGGCAGGTCCAAACCCCTCCCCACTGCATCAAGGCTGTGCAAGGTGTCCCACCACAGATGATGGGCTCCAAAAAGCCTGCTCATGCACCAGGGATAGATCCTGATCCCACTGCCAGGGGCCCCTTAAACAGACCAAGCTACACAACTGTCTCACTTATGCAGAGGGCCTAGTCCAGTCTCATTCAGGTTCCATAGCTGTTGGATAAAACCTTATCTTTAAGAAGGAAGAAAAATAATTAAAACGTCTTTCTGAAGGTGAACATACCATGTAGTTGAGTGCCAAGCCAAGACACAGAACATTACCAACACCTAGAAGTTTCCTTGAATGGTCTCCCAGTCACTTCCCCTTCCCCATGGATGACAGCCTCCAGATTACCATCACATCTAAGTTTTATCTGCTGCTCGGTGTCTATGGACCACACTTGTTCTGTCTGGGTTCTTCCCCTTGGTGTTACACTCAGAAGAGGTGCTCATCTTTGCACACTGGCTTTGCTTTATTCATCCTCACATCATGATAGAGCCAATCCACGTCAGAAACACATTGAGTTGTGTCCAGATTGAAGCTGTGATGAACACAACAGTTATAAACACTTCTTTTGGGAAACATGTGGATGTATTCCTGTGGAGTATAAAGTAGGAATGGCTGAGTTTTGGGTGGTTTCAGTAGATACTACCATAAAGAGTTTTCCAAAATGGTCATACCAATTTACACTCCCAGCAGCAATTATCCCATTCATAACATTTGTCTTACATCCAAGTTATTCTTATGATGAAATGGCAGTATTGCAATGAGTTTGGATCTGCATGTCTTTGATAACCAATATACCATATTGTATATTTACTGATCACTTGAATATCTTCTTTGATAAAGTGCCCATTCATACCTTTACATATGTATTCCTTGGTTTAGTTACTGACAGAGGCCATTTATGAATATATATATATATATATATATATATCATAATTGTGAATATAATCTTCTATTCCATGGTGTCTTGAAAATAATTTGATAATTTTGATACAACCCACTTCAAGCATTTTATGGCTAGTACTTTTTCTGAACTTGGAGATAACCTATTTTTTCTGGAAGATGTGTTGTTTACTTCCCCCATTTAAAGATACAATCCACCTGGGATTCATTTGTATATATTGTGTAGAGAATGAAGATTAATTTTGTTCTGTAAGCTACCCTTTCTTGCTTTACTTCCCTGGGCATTTGATTATTTGTCTGTAGTGGAGCAACATTGAAAACTCCCAGAGGGAGCATGTGAGTTTATATATGTTTGCATCTATTGATGTTTATACACAGAGAGGAGGGGAGGGAAGGGGAGAAGGGGTAAGAGAGAGGGAGACAGAGAGAGGAAGAGGCAGGGAGGGAGACTGTGCCACAACCTTTATTTGTAAGTTACATTTATATGCTTCTATGTAGTCAGTGTCATTGCTGATGTATTGGTGTTTGATCCCAGGTCAATTTGCAAAGGTTTCCTGACACCTGGTACACTGTACCAATATAAAGGGAAATGCAATCAAATTCCAACTGAATCCTGAGGAAGCATCTTTTTCACTGGCAGCAAGAGAAAAATGGTGCTTTGAGAATGAATAAGGAGCTAGGCTTCAACAGGAATGGTACTGAAAGGGTGGAGTACACACTTTTGAGTTGTAATAAATCATTCTTACAGATAACAAGTCTCTTTCCTTCCCAGTGTTCTACATGAGAAATAGTAAATACCCTCCCATGACAAGGCAAGAGTCACCTTAGCAGATTCCAGACCCTTCATCAAAACTTTGTGGGTTTTCCCTCAGCTCCAAGAGATAGGTCAACATTAACAGACCTTACTGTGAATGATGCCCGGAAGTTGTGCATCGTAGTTCAGGACAGCAATGTTGGTGGGGCTCATGTGCACACAAGAGCACTCACACACATATATGCATGTACGCGTGTGCACGTGCACACACACACACACTTTTTGCAGGTTTTGAGGAGGTATTTTTGCCAGAACTGGAATGTCAACATTTGCTGGTTGTATGTTTTTGCTAATAGTTATAAGGAAAGACTATGGGACTCAAAGCTTTTCATATATTTTAAATAATCTACCTTCATGAGAGAACAGACTTCATAATGTACTAGAACTCTCCAAGCAACACAAGCATCTTCCTCTTGCTATTTATGGTGCTCTAGAGAATTAAACACCGGGCAGGTCAAAGCCTGTTGAAGGGGAAACAAAGAGCTTGCTACAGTCGGTGCTGGTTATTTCTGTGCAATTAATCATGAAAGTTGTATAATGTACTTGAGTGTCTAAGTTGAAAGCTAAATGGCAATGCAGTGACTCTCTTGCCCTAACAGAGTGGTTTGACACAGTCTATGCCTTTTGAAGTTACTACAGAGTCCCATTATCAGCTTAAAGCATGAAGTAATCTAACATGTCCAAACCATCACAGAGAGTAATTAAGACTAAGGGGTTTAAAAGAAGATGGAGACTTGCCTGGGCTTGATCATTTCCTAGGTGAATCTGATCTCTATAAAACATTATTTGAATGGGGCTAAAATGTATACATGTAGGCTCTACTGGATGCCACTTGGGAAGCTCAGTGACTCTCAGTGTTTATGAACTATCCAGCAGAGCCATATGAAATAACAATGGATGTCTACACACACACACACACACACACACACACACACACACACACGCCAACTCTCCCTAAACCCTCTGAAATGGGAAGAATACTCACCTGGTGCTATAGTTCACATAGATGAAGTGTCTCCCAGGGACCTAAAACCACCCCAATGTGGGCACGTGACTCCCAGCAGGAAAACAAGGTCCTGCTGATCTTGAAATAAGCTTTGTGATGCATTCTGAAAGAGCTGATAGATTTCTGTGCATTGTCATCCTGCAGTATCAGCATTATACCTAGATATCCTTTAGGTGGTGTGATATGAGGATTAGCATAAAACCTCCTCCATATCCCCACGCATGGCTCATATCAAATCACTTTGCATCAAAACAAGCCATTCAATTGGGGTGAAGAATCACCTTCTTTAAAAGACACGTGCCTAAGAGAAGGGGCCTATGGAAATGCTGAGTGCATTAGACAATCAGATCCTCCTGAGAATTAGCAGCTCTATTAGAGTCAGTTTCCATTAGGAAGAGGAGGTGTAAAGGGGCAGGGTACTAGAGTGGCAAGAACTGAATTAGAAGAATTCAACTACAAGATAAATTGTGGGAAAACAATGGGATGAGCAGGAAAAGAGCTAAAGCTATGGCCTGGTCATATCTCCATCATAGCTTTTAGGGTGTCAAACAGGAAGCGGCTAGGTTGGGAAGGGAACGATGGAGTCCCAGCATGATGCACAGAGCAACTGGCCATCAGTGAGACAGTCTGTGTCTGATGGGACAAAGCGCTTAGAGCCAGTCCTACTATAGGCACATCTTTGTTTAGGAAGTTTAAGTTTTCAGTGAATCTGCCTAGAATCCATCATCCAGTCTCTACCCCATTCAGAAAACTTTATATAGTCGGTTTCCTACTGTGATTACAAAGCTGTACAAGAATGGTTGTTGAATTCAAGTTCTTTGACAAAATTCTGCTTGCCTTAAGTTACAGCTGAGGGATTTAGCATTAAAGGGACCATAGCTTTTTATCATAAATATGCACCCAAGGCAGACGTTTTCTCTTGTTTCTGGGAAATGCTCCATTAGCTTCTGCAGGACCGCTTGTCTCCTAAGCCTCTGGGCCACGATATCAGACCTCTCAGTTCAAATTGTGAAGCTACCACATTCTAGATATGTGACATTGAACTTAACATCTGTAAATGTCAGACTTCACAACCGTTGAAGAGAGCTTACTTCCAACATCATAGCATTTTTCTAAAAGGTATGTAAGATGCTATTTAAAATTGCACAAAACATGAATAAATGTCCAACAAATGGTGAGAAGTAGGTGTTAGTTACCTTCACTTATGTACGTTCATTTATCTTATGAAATAATCCCTACTAGAATGGTTTATATTGTAAGAATTGTATCAAAAGCATCTTGGGAAAAAGGCATTAGGTGTCTTTTACTTCCATTCTAGTGTCTTTGTTCTACTTCCAGTGCCTTCTGAGACACTGCAGGTGCTTCAGAAATCTATACTAAATGGTTTCTGTTTAATTAAGTCTATTCCTTTCCATCCAAGTATCAAAATGCTATCATTTTAGTAAATAAAAATAGCAAACGATTTTAAAATCTTTTCAAATAAAAGTAATGCAAACTCAAAGATTCCAACCCAATTTTTAGAATTATTTTGTGTTATAGAATCAGAAAACTTTAATATTCTTTAGTGGCTCCTTTAACATCTACTGAAAAGGACCCAAAGATCATATTGTCTCCTGTGAAATTCCTGCTTCCATTGAGCAGGTCTTTGGGGATTCTCCCTCCTTTGCCAGAGCCTATCCTTTCCTGTCTTATCTGCACAGTACATCTATCTACCTGCATTATCTTTTGCTGCAGAAGTTGGCTACAGCTACCAAAATGCTGCCATCAGCCACTTTTGAAACTTGGATAAAGAGAATTGATTATTTTAATACACAGACATGATAAATGCTTGAGGATGTAGAAATGCTGACTCCCTTAATTTGATCATTATACACAATGCACATGTATTGAACTAGCCTGCTTATGCGTATAAATAGTGTATCAATTTTAAAAGATTTAAAATATGAATCCAATATTCAGCTTTGTAAATAAAGCCGTGCCCAAGGTAATTGTGCCCTGATTTGAATATAGTATGTGAAACATACTGTTAAATTTTTATATTCACTGATTTTCTTGATAAATATTTACTGAGTTACCATTTGTTAACCAAATATTTACTAAGTAAATATGTTAAAGCCTGGGAAAAGTAATACCTTCTTCTACAGTGCCTCATCTCCTGGAAATGTAAATAAATGAAACAATTAGGACTTACTTGTTCAAAGAAGATTCTCACTTGTCACTTCATCATTTTTAAAAGCAGTAAGTACAGTATATTGGGAGACTTTGAATAAAGTGCCTTAGTTGTGTTCTGAGCAGGACTTTAGACTGCTTTAGCCCTAAGCTAATGGCACTTCAATCATGCTGTCTTTTAAATGAAATATGCTTGCTTATATATGCCTAAAAGAATTTGAAGAATTATTTCCTCACATGTTTTTAAACGTGCTCTCCTGATTTTCATTGTGATAGGCAATTGCTCCAATGTTTGCCCTTACAAGTTCATAGCATGCCTGAGCTTCCTAAGAGACTTCCCCCAGTATCCGGCAAGCCCTGTGGGATGCTGATGAGGCATGGTGGTATTGATTGAGGAAAAGAACTTGATGATAGATGGGGTGAGTGGAGGAAAGGATGGATAACTTCCAGGCTACTACTTTAAGGACCTGGAGAGGAAATGTTTCCATTTGGCAAGATGAGGAGGACAGAAAGGGAAGGAGATGACTTTAGGTTACATGGAAATATGGAATGACCTGTAAAGCTTGTGGACACTGTGAAAAATCATACACATGGAGTGGAATGACAGTGCTTTCAAAGAGTAAAAATGGTGTAAAGTTTCCATTTGTGTGACACTTGGATTCCTTCCAATACAGTCGTGTGATAAGACATATTTAAATGCCAATATTTACAATACACTGCAATGCTATGCCCACTGTTGTTATCAAGGTTACAATGACAATCAGGACAGCACATTTAAAAGCATTGGAGGAAATAATTCTTTAAATTCTTCTAGGTGTACACAAGCAGATGTTTGAAGTACACTGCAGAAGAAAGCACCATGAAGAGTCTAGCACAAAGTCCTCATGTCAAATGATTTTCTCCATAATAGTGAAGTCAAAGCTTTTTCAATAGTTGCCTGCTTCTGCCCATAAAGTATTTGTTGGCGTGCTCTCAATTAGGGGACATAGTGTCCTTTGGTGACCTGGTGCCACAAATGTATACCATGTCAGAATGAAGATCCCACATACTATGCTACTTTCCCTGCACTTTTTACATTTTTTTAAAGCTCAAGTCTCTTAGCCTGCTTCTTATCCATTTCATTAGCATCACTAATGAGTTCTACTGAACAATACTTGGCATTAAGGGACCAAAATGTAGTCCCACTATTAGCATTAGACAGATGTGCTTCAAAGTATGAGCCTGGTGAGCAGGCCTTTCTCTGGAGATCTCCCTTTCTGAGTGACCTTTGCAGAGGTGGGGGGGAGGTTGTCAGGTCAAAGAATTCCGAAGCCTACATTAGGGCAGGGAGAAGCTGGGGAAGGAGCAGATAACTACAAACAGCTTAAGTGAATATGCAGGCAGCTTTCCCTTTAGAAAAATATTTAATAACCCCTCCCTAATCCTGAGCAGGATACCACTATAGACAGTCAGCTAGATTAAAGTGACTGTTTCACACTATCTGACCACATGATGGGGCATTTTTTAAAACAGCTCTGGGACTCATGTCTTGTAGCTCCAGCACCGGAGGGTGAGCTCGAGGCTGGAGCTAAAGCAAGAGGGTAAGTTCAAGGCCAGTTTGGGCTACATAGCAAGTTT
>LZPO01088909.1:0-15677 GCA_001675575.1 Neotoma lepida
TCCTTCTCAATATGGGTATAATGAATAAATCTCCCTTTTCTGCTCTCTGCTTTTAATTCGACTTTTTTGAATGACTTATTGAGGGTAGATGGCTGAGCCTGACTTGGGATACAGGTTGTGACCTCCAAGTTCCATGACACCCAGTCTGTCACTTAGTTCAGATAATAAGGAAAGTATGTGCTGGTATATGCTTTTTTCATATACACTGAATTTTGTCCTTGAAAGCAGAATTTTCAAGGGATATTAGCAAGTTTGTAGGTGGAAAAGAGAGTGTGAGTAGGGCTAAACACTGATAAAGATGTCCTTACTTACACATAAATCACAAATGATACTGTGTGGCTATTCCTTGGGAGCTATGAGCAAACATCTATTCATCTCCAATAGGGTGCTGTTGATAGATCAAAGAAATAATTACTCTGACTGAGCCAATGAGTGTATTGGTTTTCCTTACTAGAGCATTAGAGAGGGGTTACTTAGAAGAGAAAAGTTGACTCAAAGGTAACTGCATCACTGAAAAGCCAAGTGCTGTATGAAGGATGGTCATAGTAGCCACATCTCTAGAGCTCCCTCTCCAACTTACAGGTATCTCCACCAAAGACAGTCCTCTCTTAGGCAATTGATTGTTGTTGTATAACTTTGGTGGGCTGGTTAGATTTTTGTCTACTTGCCACAAATTGGAGTCATCTGAGAAGAGAGATCCTCAGTTGAATAATTGCCTCCATCATATCGGCCATGGGCAAATCTGTAGGACATTTTCATGATTGATGATTGACGTTGATGTAATGAGCATATTACAGAAGGTACCATCCCTGGACAGTTGGTACTGGGGTCTGTAAGAGCAGGCTAAGCAAGCGATGGAGAGCAAGCCAGTAAACAATGTTCCTCCATGGCTTCGGCTTCAGTTCNTGCTTGGAGTTCTCATTCTGACTTCCTTTCAGGAGGGACTGTAACCTGTAAGATGAAACAAACCCTTTCCTCCCCCAGTTAGTTTTGCTCAGTGTTTTATCATAGCAATAGAAAGCTAATCAGGACACTTGAGTAGGAACTTGTGACTCTTGTAACAGTTTACACTTCCAGAATCTTTTTAAGTGTTATGAGCTTTCAGAGCTTACAAACTTTGTGTCTTCCTCCAGGAGGGGATGCTTCATTTCAGTGAAAATATTCACACAACAAGGAAGTGGAGCTGAAGGCATAGTTCATTAACCACTTTTAGATGATACAAATATAGATTACATACAGATGTAGATATAGACATTTATGGAGCTATGTTCAATGTGTGAGTTGAGAGTTAATATTAGTGGTTAAGACTAGAAACCTATTTGTTTTGTCTAGCTGACAAGGGAATTGGAACTTCTTAGCAAATTACAGCCAATGAAATTTACATACTTTGTGAATTTATTGCCATTCAACACATTCTCCATTGTAGAAAGACACAAATGTATCTTCTCTCCTACTTTAATATACTTTTTGTTGTTGTTGTTGTTGTTGTTGTTCAAGTCTCTTCTAGGTAGCCACAGCTGCTGTGTGTGGACTGCAATGACCATGAACTATCTAGAACACAGAATTTCAAAGCACACTTCCCTATCCTCTAGCTATTAAAATTCTTCTATTCCCTCTTCAGTGATGCTGCAGGGCCTTGGAAGGGTGATATCAATGTCCTACTTAGGACTAAATACTCCTTGGTCACTTAATCTCATCACTTTGGTCAGTTGTGAGTCTTTGCATTAACTATCAGCCACTGTGAAAAACACCTTAGCTGACCAAGGTTGAGAGTATCACTAGTTAATTAGTATAAACATATTAATAAATATTTAGAAAGCAGTTTGACACCATGTTGATTTAGCAAAACAACAAAAGCCCCAATCAAGGGCTTCTGATCTCTCCAGCCATAAGCCTTTGACCAGGTTGACAACAACAGGCATATTTTCTCTCCCATTTATCAGCCTCAGATCCAACAAGAAAATAATTGGGAATCTTCAAAACAGAGATTCTACTATTGCACCAGGGGGAATATCTTGCCTACTATGTCAGTATTATAATGTTCAAGTTCTACAGCTGCTTCAACTTGTTCACAGCTTTTCTCACACTGTAGCCCATAGAGCACCCTTTCCACTATGAACACTAGCCAGCAGAGAGGAAGTGTGGTGGTTTGAATAGGAATGGCCCTCATAGCCTTATAGATTTGAATGCTTAGTCATTCAGGGAGTGGCACTACTTGAGGGATTAGGAGGTATGGAACTGCTGAAGGAAGTGTGTCACTGGGGGTGGGCTATGGGCTTTCAGAAGGCAAGCCAGGCCCAGTTTCTCTCTCCACCTGCTGCCTGTGGACTCCAGATGTAGTACTTCAGCTACTCTCAAGCACCATGTCTGCCTGTGTGCCACCATGCTCCCAACCATGAAGATAATGGACTAAACTTCTGAAATGATAAGCAAGCCCCAATTAAATGCTTTCCTTTATAAGAGCTGCCATGGTCATAGTGTCTTTTCACAGCGATAGAACACTAAGACAGGAAGCTTCCAGCTCAATCCATTACAACTTGATTTTGCATCCTTTATGCAAAGTCTGAAGCAATAGGATATTGCCATCTGCAACAATTCCCTTATTATCTAAACTCTGCACAGATTTCTGCACATTTATAATATGAGCCTGATCTAACAAGCTGGTGCCCGCTCCTACCCCTTTATTCTATTTCTCCTTATTAAATACAACTATGAAGGCCGAAAAGAATATAACACACAGACAAAGGAGAACTCTGAAATATGGTGGGAAGACTTAGTTGGAACCACAGGACTGTTTTTTTTCCCATGAGAATGTGTAATAAATGAAAGAAAATCTCACCTATGAAGTAAAATATATTTAAAAATCAATTGAAAAAATTTAAAATGTAATTATAACTGAAATTAAAAGTGACTAAAAATTCTTCAAACAGAATCTTCAAAAATCTAGGAGCATAGAAAAAAACATAGTAAACGTGGCTACATATAGTAGATTATCCTCTGGTAATTGAATCAAAGTTGTACACTATCTGATGCCAAAGGTGCTATTTCTATGTGGATTTAGCAGAGGAACTAGACATATTTACACACTCTAATAGAGGTAAAAAAATGTTGATCACAGACAGACAGTTGTGAGGGGTATCCAGTATAGTCTTTACAAAAGCTATGCAAATGAACACACTGGAAAGACAAATATGCAGTCTTAGTCAATGTTCTATTGCTGTGAAGTGATGCCATGACCATGGCAACTCTTATAAAAGAAAGCATTTAATTGGGGCTTGCTTACATTCAGAGGTTTAGGCCATTATCATCATGGTGGGGAGCATGGTGGCATACAGGCAGACATGGTGCTGGAGAGGTCTGTGAGAGTTCTATATATAAATCCTCAGGCAGCAGGAAGAGAGGGAGACACTGAACCTGGCTTGAGCTTCTGAAANCCAGAGACACATTTCCTCCAACAAGGCCACACCTACCACAACAAGACCACACCTCCTAATTCCAAGTAGTATCATTCCCAAATGACAAAACATTCAAATCTATATTCCTATGGGAGTCCCTCTTATTCAAATCAGCACATTCCACTCCCTGGCTCCATAAAGTTGCAGCCATATCAAAATGCAGAATGCATTTTCAGTCCAACTTCAAAAATCCCTGTATTGGTTCAAAAGAAAATGCTCCCATAAGGAGTGGTACTATTAGGAGGCGTGGCTTTGTTGTAGTAGATATTGTCTAGTTGGAAGAAGTGTGTCTCTGTGGAGGTGGGCTTTGAGGTCTCCTTTGCTCAAGCTATGCTCAATGTGACACACAGTTGCTTCTTCTGCCTGTGATCAAGATGCAGAACTCTCAGCTCCTTCTCTAGCACAATGTCTACCTGTATGCCACCCACTATGAGAACAATGGACTAAACCTCTAAAACTGTAAGCTAGCCACAATTAAATGTTTTCCTTTATAAGAGTTGCTATGGTCATGGTCACAGCAGTAGAAACCCAAACTAAGAGGGAAGTTAGTACCAAGGACTGGGATATTGCTGTGATAGTCCTGACTGTGATTTTATTTGAAGGAATTTGGCCTTAGGGAGTTTGGATTAGGAAAACAGTGGAGTGCTTCAAGTGCTGCTTAATGGGCCATACTAGTAAGAACATAGAAGAAAGTATTGCTGAGGGTGATTTGAACTGTGGAGTCCTGGCTCAAGCAGTTTCAGAGGCAAAGAATGTTAGTATGTTTCCTAGAGATCATTCTTGTGATATTTTGGTGAAGAATGTGGTTGTTTGTGCCTTTTACTGAAGAGTCTGCCTGAGGCTAAAGTAAAGAGATTTGGAGTAAATTTGGGTTTACTCCAAATCTCTTGGATTTGGTAGAGGAAATCTCAAAGAAGCCTAGTACAGACTCTATTGCATGGTTATTAGTGATAACTCTAATGGAGGTTTATAATGGAAAGGAGCAAGCTAAGAAAGGAAAAATGCAAAATGTACAATTTGAGGAGAAANGGGGCACCAGGAAGTGGAATGGAGCTAGGTCCTGTGTTCAAGGAGATAAACAAATTAAGAAATGAAATTAAAGAAAGTGGTGAGCTCAGGGCAAGATAGCATCCAGTTAAGTTTCCAATTTGTGAAAAGGAATTAAAGAAAACCTTAGAGCTGGGTATGTATAGGAGACCAGTTCCAACCTGTTCAAGGGTTCTTGGGAGGAGAAGAGAGAATTAGGAAGTATTAGATAGAAATATAGGCCTAGATGTAAAGAAAGACAGAGAACACAGGATAACTTCAGGAGGGCCCTGTGTCAATATCCAGCCACCTCNAATTTAGTCCTGATGGGCTTTTTATCCATCAGCAAAGGGAGGGGCAAAAGACCTCCCCCTTTCAAGATCAAAGCACAATGTACAGCCAAGTGTAGACCCTTCAAAATACCTGGTAACCACGCCCTTGGCCAAATCATCCCATTATGCAGCTCTGCTGGATAAAGCAAGCTCAGACTTTCTGACCTTAAGTAAGGCCTTACTAGGGAGCCTTTGTGGGCACCCCCAGCACTCCAGAGGCAGAGGTAGGCAGATCTCTGAGGTTTAGGCCAGCCTGGTCTACAGTTCCAGTTTTAGGACAGCCAAGCTTAGGTAGTGAGGGAAACCACCTCAAACAGAAAGCTGGTGAAGATGTAATTGAATTAGAGGACCATGTTTCAGCCCCAGCAAGGAGCAGAACTTGGTAATTTTTAGCCACTTGGTTCTGGCATTAGAGTTAAGGACAGAAAAAAGGAGTTATAGAATCTTCCATTACTAAGGAAATCTGATGCAGCCAGGCATGTGTCAAGGGTGTCCCTGAAAGGAGGCCTAGAGAAGCCATTGCATGAAGCTGTGAAAGGGAAGCCTAGATTGCCTTGGAGATCCCAAGATGGAGATTCCAGAGCCATGGGATACTTGACAAGGAGAGCTGCTAACAGGGAGTGTGCACCCAGCTCAAGAGAGAGAAGTGTGTTACAGTCAACAAAGCTGAAAGGAGTTGGAAATCTGGAATGTTTTGACATCAGACATGGAGATGCAAAGTTTGGAGTTTGTCTATCTGGTTTTTGGACTTGCTCTGGTCCAGAATTTCCTCACTATGTTCCCTTCCTTACATTTTGGAACAGTGATGTATTTCCTGTGCCATTATGTGATGGAAGTATGTGATCTGCTTTTTTATGTTGATTTTATAAGGGATTACATTTAAGAGATTGCAAGAATCTCATAAGAGACTTTGAACTTTGGATGTTAAAACATTGTTGGGGCTCTGATGGACTATGGGAACTTTTGAAGTTAAAATGAATGAATTTTTTTGCATTATGATATGGCTGCAAGCCTCTGGGGGCCAGAGAGTAGAATGTGTTCAAAGAAAATGATTGCATAAGGAGTGACCCTATTAGGAGATGTGGCTTGGCTCTGTTGGAGGCAGTGTGTCACTGTAGGGGTGGGCTTTGAGGTCTCCTTTGCTCATGCTATGTTCAGTGTGACAAAGTTTCTTCTGCTGCCTGCAGATCAAAACGTAAAACTCTCAGCTCCTTCTCCAGCACCATGTCTGTCTGTATGCCACCCACCATAACAGTAATGAACCTCTGAAACTATAAGCCAGCCTCAATTAAATGTTTTCCTTTATAAGAGTAGCCATGCTCATGGTGTCTCTTCACAGCAGTAAAACCCCAACTAAGATAGTCCTTATAGTCTATCACAGTCTCAACACTGCTTAAAAGTCCAAATTCCAAACTCTCTTCTGAGATACATAGCAATTTCTCCACTATAGCCCCCTGTAAAATCAAAACCAAAAAGAAGTTCACATACTTCCAACATACAATGGAGCAGAATATACATTACCATTCCAGAAGGCAGAAAAGGGAGCATAGTGAGGAAATGCTGGGCCAAAGCAAGACCCGAAAACCAGCAGGAAAAAAAAAAAAAACAAATTCTTCATCTCCATGTCTGATGTCTAAACACTCTTCAGAGCTCCAACTCCTTTCAGTTCTGTTGACTGAAACATGTTTATCTCTCTTGGGCTGATTCCACACCCAGTCTGCAGCTCTCCTTGGCAGATATCCCATGACTCTGGCATCTCTAACACCATGGGTCCTCCAGGCTTCACTTTCATAGCTTCACCCAATGGCCAATCTGGGCCTCCATTCAGGAACACTCCTGACACATGCCTGGCCTCAGCAACTCTCTTTAGCCATGANGATAGGTCCCACAAGCCCTGTCTTGTATCCTTGACTCTAAATCCAGAACTATGTGTCCAAAGCTGCCAAGTTCTGCTGCTCGCTGGTGCTCAAACATTGCCCCTTATTCAACTACATTCTCACCAGCTTTCTGTTTTCCATGGTTTCCTTCACTACCTAAGCTTGGCTGTCCTGGAACTCACTCTGTAGACCAGACTGGACTTGATTGCAGAAATCTACCAGCCTCCACCTCCTAAGTGCTGGGATTAAAGGTGTGCAGCACTACCCCTGACCCTAAGCTTTTCTTTAATTTCTTTTCACAAGTTGGAAGCTTACCTGGGTGGGTTCTTACACTGTGGTTACCATTACCTTTATTTCATTTAGCATCAGGATTTCATTTAATCTGTTTATCTCCTTGAACACAGGACTTAGCTCAATTATACTTCCTTAGGTACCTTTTCTCCTCAAACTGTACATTTTATATTTTTTCTTGCTCAGCTTGCTCCTTTTCATTATAGATATACATAAGACTGGCCACTAATAACCATGGGACACAATCAATACTAGGCTGTTTTGAAATCTCCTCTGCCAATGCAGTTAATCAAAAACTCTCCAATTTAGGCTCAGGCAGATGTTTCTTTGGACAAGGGCAAAAAAAACAGCCACATTCTTTGCCAAAATATCACAAGAATGATCTCCAGGCCACGTACTAATGTTCTTCCCCCCAAACCTTCTTGAGCTTGGCTCCCACAATTCAAATCACCCTCAGAATGACTGTCTTCCATTCTCCTACTCGAATGGTCCATTAAGCCATGATTAAAGTGTCCAACCATTTTTCTAGTCCAAAGTCCCAAGGTGTTCCATATTCCTCCAAACAAAACTATGGTCAGGCCTACCACAGCAATACCTAAATCCCTGGTACCAACATCTGTTTTAATCAGTGTTCTATTGTTGTGAAGAGACACCATGACCACAGCAACTCTTATAAAGTGAACCATTTAATTGGGACTAGCTTACAGTTTCAGAGGTTTAGCCCATTATTGTCATGGTGGGAAGCACAGCAATACACAGGTGTACATGGTGCTGGAGAGGCAGCTGACAGTTCTACCCTGGGCAGAGGATAAAGAGGGAGAAACTGGGCCTGGTTTGAGCATTTGAAACCCCAAAGCCTACTCCATTTCCTCCATCAAGGCAGCACCTACTCCATCAAGGTCACATTTCCTAATTCCTGTCAAATAGTGCTACTCCCTAATGATGAAGCATTCAAATCTATAAGCTTAGGGTGCCATTTCTATTCAAACCACCACATATACCATGGTGAAATGCTGAAATGTTTCTAAGAAATCCGTAGGAAGATAAAGGAAAAAGAGGANTAAGTAATGTGGAGGGGGGGCAAAGGGATTAAATACTAAAATAGCAACTCAGGCTATAGCAATCAGTAGTTACTGTCTAAGTTAGGGTTTCTGTTGCTGTGATCAAATTATTCAAATCGAGTTGGTGAGGAAATGGTTTATTTGACCCCTTGTCAACTTGACACAAAAACATATCACTGTTAAGCCATAACCATTCCTTTTAGTTCATCCCCAGGATTACATATTAACATCAACATCATAACATAAAACATTTTACATACTTTAAAAGTCTCACAATCTTTACAAATTCAAACACTTTAATAATCCCAAGTCTCTTTTAAAACCTAAAAAGTCTCTTTAAAATTTCATTCTCTCAACTGTGGGTCCTGTAAAATAAAACTGTTCAATACCTTCTTACTTCAAGAGAGAATAATGAAGGCCTTTATAATCTGAAGAAAACAAAACCAAACTACAAAAGTGTGAGTAACTCAATGCCCAATTATCTAAAAATTTACTCAAGATCTTCTGGGCTCCTCCAAAGAGCTTGGATCACATCTCTGGCTCTGCCATCTGCAACACACGATGATTGTCTTCTAGGCTCAGACTGGATCCACTCCACACCTGCTGCTGTTCTTAGTGTACATCCCATGATACTGGAATCTCCAAAGTATTGAGGTCTTTTGGTGTAACTGGACTGCATTTCACCAATAGCCTCTCATAGGCTCTCTTCAGGGACTACAGCCATGCCATACAACACCAAGCCTCAGTTGCTCCTCACTCATGACCCCCTCATGCTTTCAAAAACCAGTGTCACCTGAGTGACTCTTATTCTACCGAGTTTGGCTACCAGGAGGAGGTACAATCTTGGACATTTCTTGAACATAGTTTCTGTGTGCTGACCCTAAGGAAACAGTCCCAAGAAGACTTGACTCAATTATTCTGGTCTCTTCATAACCATAGATTATTTTTCAGTCCCAACTGGCTAGCATCCATTCTCCCAGAAAAGCAAAGGTTTTACTTTAGTGGCTCTTGTATCTTGTCAATCACAGCTAATTTTTCAGCCTCAGCTAATCAGAACTACAGATTATTAACTCAACCACAGATTATTAACTCAACATAGTTACCTTCCAAGCTCCTATGGAAAAGCTCATTGAGTGAACAACACTCAAGGACTCTTCTAGTCCAAAGTTCCAAAGTCCTTCAACAATCCACCCCAAAACAACATGTTCATGTCTGCCACAGCAGTACCCCATTTCTGGTACTAACTTCTGTCTTATTTAGGGTATTTATTGCTGTGATAAAACACCATGACCAAAAGCAAGTTGGGAAGGAAAGTGTCTATTTGGCTTACACTGCCACATTGTAGTCCATCAGTGAAGGAAGTCAGGACAGGAACCCAAACAGAGCAGGAACCTAGAGGCAGGAGCTAATGCAGAGGTCATAGAGGGATGCTGCTTACTGGCTTGCTCTTGTGGCTTGGCTCAGCCTGCCTTCTTATAAAACCCAATACTACCATACCAAGAATAGCACTACCCACAATTGGCAGGGCCCTATTCTATCAGTCACTAAGAAAATGCCTTACAGCTGGATCTTACGGGAGGATTTTCTCAATTGAGATTCCCTCCTTTCAGATGACTCTATTTTGTGTCATGCTGACATAAAACTAGCCAGGACAGTTACCATAAGTGTAAGTATTTAAATATATCTATAAAAAGATAGATTGACAGAGTGGATTTGAAAACATTATATACAAGAAATTTACTTCAAATTCAATAGGATAAATTTATTAGAAGTAAAGGATAAAAATAGATGCAATGCTAAACTTATACATTACATATTAATTTTATATACCATATATGACATAACACACAGCATACACAAACACAAACATATTCACACAGTTAAAAATCTGACTAAGAGCAGAGGAAGGAAGTCAACTCAGTGTATGTCACTAGGTCTGTGTGGAAGTTTACCTCCAATGATTCAAAGCTTGACAAACCCATTCAAACAGTATTTCATAAAATCCNTCAAACATATGCATGGGATAGGCATGCTTATCTGTCCCTTTCTAACAAGNATGGCAATGAAGAAATTTCCCAGGAGGGTGTTCGGGTACTACAGCCATTTTGGGANTGACCAGGATTTTATTTGTGCTGCAAAAGAAAACTTTTNAAAAAAAGCAGCTGCAAGGTTAGAGATGACAGCCAAACAAGAGAAAGGAGACAAACACATGAAAAGTTAGCAGCAGGGAAGAGGCTAAATCAAACGAATATGATTTGGACAGCTTGACCTAAAATGATGACTCAGAGATGAAAATAAATATATTTCTCTTGTGAGGAACTGGAAAAGAAATCCATGAGCATAAATATGGGTATTTGGGGGTCTCTTATTCTGCTTCAGAAACGGCCAAGTGACTTCTTAAATGTCATATCATAGATGGTTAGTGAAGATGGGGATTTAGGGCTCCTACTCAATTCAAAGAATTGACACTGGAATCTAGGGCATGTCCCCTGATATTCTGTTGCTTATTTGAAAAGGAGTTCCTCAGGGAACAGGACACATGGGAAATTATTCCCTAGACACAATAATGTCTTCCCTTCAGCAAGCCCAATTGGTGAAGAAAAGCTGAGATGTCTCAGCCAAGCCTGTCTTGTACTTGTCAGCATGTCTTTTTAGCATCCTTTGTTACAAAACTTAAACCTGGTATTTTTTGATATCAGTCATGTAAGCCAGAAAGATAATTTCACTCTCAGCTCCTATCCTCTTCAATGAGTTTCTCTATAAGATAGTCTCTCCTAACATTTGAAAGGGTCCCTTGAGTACAGGCATCATGCTTTTTCAATGACTCACTGAGTTTATTGAGCATCCTGAGTAGTTTTATGGCAGTTGTAAGTAAAATCCAGCATAAAAGGAGGAATAGAATTATTAATATTGTATCCTTCATTTAACTAATGGTCAATACTTTCCCCACACCCTCCACAAAAGCAAAAGCAAACAAACAAAGGGACTTTGTGCTTGAGAGCTTATTCCAAATGCTAGACTGTCTTATAGATATCACCTGACTTCACTACAATCTGGGTTCTGAACACCCATATGCCCTTTGCACTTGCATGCAATCATAACACACATCACCAATCAACACTGCCTGAAACACCTCAAACCATATTTAAGAATGCTGTATTANAAATTTCAGTGGTTTTTACTGCACAAAATTTTCTGCTTTTCTAAGAGCATAATGGTTTATTTTTTTGTTAAAAAGATTTTCCACTCATTTTACATACCAACCACAGATACCCCTCTCCTCCCTCCTCCCACCCCATCAGCCCTCCCCCTAAACCCACCCCCATTCCCACCTCCTCCAAGACAAGGTCTCCCATCCAGAGTCCCCAGAGCCTGGCACACTCAATTGACGCAGGACAAGACCCTCCTCCCTGCGCCAAGGCTGTGCCAGGTATCCCACCATAGGCAATGGGCTCCAGCCCCTGCACCAGGGACGGAACCCTATCCCACTGATAAACAACTGTCTCAAGCTTCCAGAGGGCCCAGTCCAGCACCATGGGGGGCTCCACAGTTATTGGTCCACAGTTCATGCATTTCCACCAGCCTGGCTGGCCGTCTCTGTACATTTTCCCTTCATGATCTCGATGTCCCTTGTTACCGGTAATCCACAGGGATGACCCCACCTTAGACTACTGGAAATAATTGAGAGGGTGCCTGAACTGGCCTACTCCAGTGATCACATGGATGAATACCCTAACTGTCAGCATAGAGCCCTCATCCAGTGCCTGATGAAGACAGATGCGGAGATCCACAGCCGGGCACCAGACCGAGCTCCAGGAGCCCAATCGATGGGAGAGAGGGGATCTTCTATGAGGACGAGACAACGGGATCATGATGGGAGGGTTATAGAGATGGCCAGCCAAACTAGTGGAGACGCATGATCTGTGGACCCATAGTTGAGGAGCCCCCATGAACCCTCATCCAGAGACGGATGGAAGCAGATGCAGAGATCCACAGCCGGGTGCCAGGTTTAATTTTTTTAAAACACAGCATTTTCCTATTATCATTCCTAGCATGTAAATGTCCAATTAGCATATCTTTAGATTGTTTCATGTTATAATTTTAAAATTGTTACTTTGAGTTTCTGTCTTGAATTTCATAAAAAGATCATTAAAGAAATTTTGAATTAGGATTAAGAGACAATTCCCAACAATTTCTAAACTAGATTTAAACATACTTCAAACATTTAAGTTTACTTCTGCTGCCTTGGCAGTTAAAAACAACATATCAACAACTCCAAGAAACACTGACAGTGATCTATGTCTTAAAGTACCAAATACTGGGCCAAGATTTAATTAATTCTTTCTAAACAACATTTCACTATTAATTGTTATCTTATGTGTGAGTGTATACACGTATACATGTGCACCACTTGCATGCAGTGCCCACATATGCCAGAAGAAGAGCATTGGATACTGCACCCACTGATAGCTGTGAGCCACCATGTCAGTACTGGGACCTGAACTCAGGCCCTCTAAAAGAACAGCAATTTCTCTTAACTATAGAGCCATCTTTTCAGCTCCTAATTCTTTGTTTAAAAATAAGTGAGTACATTGACTCACTGTTCAGATTTGTGCCCATCATCAATAAATGGTAAATTTTTTTTAAAAACCAAGGAGTATTAAAAACATATTTCTTAGAACCTCTCCTCTCTCCCATCAGTTGAACTCCTGGAGCTCTGCCTGGCGCCCGACCGTGAATCTCCGCAAATGCTTCCATCTGTCTCTGGATGGTTCTATGAACAAGGGACATTGAGATCATGAAGCCAGCCAAGCTGGTGGAAATGCATGAACTGTGAACCAGTATCTGTGAAGCCCCTCATGGTGCTGAACTGGGCCCTCTGGAGGCTTGAGACAGTTGTTTGGCTTGAAGTGTCTGAGGGCCCCAAGGCGGTGGGATCGGGATCCATCCCTGGTGCAAGACCTGACGTTTTGGAGCCCAGTGCCTGTGGTGGGACACCTGGCACAGTCTTGGCGCAGGGAGGAGGGTCTTGTCCCGCTTGGCTGAGAGTGCCAGACTCCGTGGACTCACCATGGGAGACCTTATATTGGAGGAGGTGGGAGTGGGAGTGGNTTGAGGGGCGGAGCTGGCGAGGCGGGAGGAGGGAGGAGAGGAGGATCTGAGGTTGGCATGTAAAAGGAGTGGAAGATCTTTTTAATAATAAAAATAAATAAATAAATGAAAAAACATTTCTTTGTGGTTTTTTATCAGTAAATGTTTGACTTGTATATCTATTTTATGCACCTATATACTATGCATAGACATTTCCCTAGTAGAGAAGGACCATGAGCAAAAAGGACTCTGTTCTATAGAATAACATAGAATAATATATGGCATCTTAGTGCAGCCATTAGCTTCAGAGATGGCATGACCAGCTGTAGTGATGTGTTAAAATGAGTTATCAGAATCAGTGACCACCACATGGTTTTGAATTCCAAATAGCACAGGATAGAATGATGAAATTAAGAGTGGAAATATGTCTGTAATTTATATATTTAGCATTCCCTGCCTTCCTGGCTATATGCATAGAACTTGCCCGTAGCAGAGACAGTGACAGTATGAATTTTAAATATGTCTCATATTCAAAGCAAAAACCCAAGACAAAAATCTTCTACCTTAGAGATTTTTTATGCACAATTTGGAATATTATTGAAATTTTATAAAATAAAATCAGTTGACTCATAATAGCAGCATCTAACTATGTATACTCTCTAAAAGGGGGCTAAATTTATGTTTTATTTATTTATTCTCTGTGTGTGTGTGTGTGTGTGTCAAGATGAGTGTATGGAGATCAGAGGACAACTGGAGGGAGTCAGTTATCTTTTTCTGTGGTATTAATACTCACAGGAGCCAGATCACACTCAGGTCATCAGGCTTGGAGGCATGTGCCTCTTATACACTGCTCTTTTGTCAGCAGATCACAGGAACATCATGTTCCCAGCTGAAAACATTCTACTATAAAAATAACCATCAGTTGCTTATAAACGGGCTGATTTCAGTGGCATTCAGGAGTATAACTTTTTGCTTTGTTTCTGTCAGAAATGAAATAGATACTTGCAACCCATTACTCATTCCACATCAGGAGAGAAAATTTCACAAAACCAGGAAAAAACAGAGGTGAAAGGAAAGGAGCTATGTAATCTGAAAAGCAGTGGAGAGCACTCCAGATGTTTTGTCCTAGTTCGAAAATGGAGCATCAAATGTCGGAAAGAAATCCCTAAATGACACACATAGATGTATATAATAGTGAATTAAAAGAAGAGNAGGATGCTTTTGAAACATNGATGTAGATTTATTTCAGTTTGCTAATTTGAATAATTAAATAGGATTTTCACTCATAAGTTACAGGATAAATTGGTAAATGCCAGTGGTAAAGTCTGANAGCTAAGAGCACTTGGATATAAATATCAAGTAGATGGACAAGATCAGTTTGCATAATATACTAAAGGTATAGTGTTCATGGATTTGGCTCAACCTGATGATGATACCAATGAATAAGGAGGTTACCAAAGATACTGGGCATTATGTAAGGATAAAGATGACCTCAAGATATTGAGAGTGATCCATTCCTTTACCTTTAGGAGAGAATTTTTAAGGCCTTTGCCAATTATTTCATGCAATTCTTCATAAAATTCCAAATAAATTTATGTCAAGTGCTATAATTGAAGGGACTTTTGTTTTGTGGGAAGAACACAAAATTTCTTTCTTTTGGAAAATCTGATGTATATGTCCTGTCTTCATTAAATACATTNTAGTCTAGGCATTTGTATACCAAGAATACACACAGTATAGGACTTAGGGAAGGCATTCAAATTATATCTATGTAGTGAAAAATAAATAATTGAATCAATCATGTTTAATAAAGGACTTAGATGGTTCATAATTACTTGAATAGTAATTTGTAGTAAGCTTTCTCATGGGGACTGCCAGCCCACAAATAATGACCTGGAGACCTATTAATTATGAAAGCTTAGCTTTAGCATAGGCTTTTGTCTAACTAGCTCTTATAACTTAACTAATCTGTTTCTATTCATCTATGTTCTACCACGTGATATTAAGCTATCTTCTTCTTGCACCTCCTGTTTCCTCTCCATGTCTGGCTAGGGACTCCACCCTTTTTCTTCCTAGAGTTCTCTCTCCTCCTGGAAGTCCTGCCTAGTCTCTCCTGCCTAGCTACTGGCCATTTAGCTTTTTATTAAACCAATCAGAAGTTTCCTTAGCAGAGACACCTCTTTACAGTGTAAATAAANATTCTGCAATAGTAATTTTGGTATATTTGTTCTTNTCAATCCTGGTTTTATATTTGTATTTTATTTTGCTTACTTTATTGACTTGTTATCACTGCTTCCAAAGGGCTTAATCCATGCTGAGAAAAGAAACCTATACCCTAACAATATAAGAAATGAAAGAAAACACAAAAACCTATAACNTTGNTACAATCAATCAACATGTTCACCAATCCCTGAGGAAGAAGAAGTTAAGTGTAGCTGAAATTTGTTAAGGGCAGTGGCACACTTAAGATAGAGAACTGTTTTGAGCCCCCACGATGTGTTTAGTTAACTACCCAAGCATCCAGAACATGGTTCAGAAGGAACA